>OU860797.2:19567069-20167069 GCA_917862395.2 Heliconius sara | reverse complement strand
ATCGATCCCACAACCGTCGCATCGAAAGTCGCACGTTTATGCACCTATGCCACGATGGTCTGATTAGGAGGATTTACATACTTTCAAGCTGTTGTAAGCTGTTTAGAATGGTGCCGTTGTTACCTCAACAATTATCAGCTCATAGCTTATTGTTACAATATGACAATTCCAAAGAAATAGTTGTCCATTTATATCAACACAGAAAAAACCAAGGTTCTAAATCAATGAAATCAAAAGAAACGAGCATTCATGCATCAATGCTGCTCCGAATTCACCGCGTATCCAAATATTATAGGGCCCTGGAGTCCGGGTACTTCACGTGGTCCTAGAAATATGAAATTTATCACGAAGTGAGAACACAATAAATAAAAAAAAAAAAAGTTTTTTTCAAAGTACTCTTTTTCCACATTTAGCAGAGTACCCACTACCCATACTCTGTTACCCATTTTTAGCCTAATTCTGGAGGCATTGCGTGTGTAGTAGCGGAACTCGACGCCGCACTCTACAAGATTGAGGAAATGAAAGTATTTAATAATTTATTTACCTGATTAGGAATCGATCCCACAATCGTCGCGTTGACAGTCACACGTTTATGGTAATGCACCACAAAGGCTACATTAGATATCTCACTCTCTGAATGGGTATCTAACACTTATACATTTACATATTAAGATGAAGTAAATAAAAGACATATACACGTTTATAAAAAATATTTCTTTATTTAAATCATATTTGACAATTCATAATTATCATAATATTTTATAAATCTTAACAATAAATTATTAATAAGTATTATGAGATTTCGTATAATACGAAACAATTTTCTTTACATACATATTTATAAATCGTCTAATTTCGAGACATTGCGCGTTGAGTGGCGGTACTCAACATTTACTAACTTTTTTATATTCAGTGAAGTATAGCTATAGATAATAAAATATTTATTTATATATACATTTACAAATTATATAGAAAAGCTAAATTTTGAGATCTATCTTTTGTTATACATAATGTTTTATGCAAATATTTTAAGAGAATAAATAAATATAAATATATACAATAATAAAAAAAGAGTTAAAACCAGACTATAGTCGGGCTCGCCCACGGAGGGTTCCGTACAAATATTGGAGCTCTCGAGCTTTTTCCGAAATTCAAGCTTAGCTTACCCAGACCCTTTCATCTGATACCTCACTTGAATTATTGGCTTTAATATCAAATTTTACCCCCTTTTTAAGGCTACTTTTTAGGATTTAGCACAAATTCATAGTTTTCAGATTTTTTCCTCTAACTCTCCTCCCTTAGATACTAGCTGCCAGATTTAATCATTCTAGGTCAACAAGAGGTACCCAATTAATTGTGATTCCCGTTGTAGTGCTGAAATATGCGTTGCGTTGCGTTGTAATATAAACCGCCGTATCTTTTTATAAGTAAATATAGAAATGCTTTTTTTTCAGGAGATTTTCTGAATTCCTGAATGCTCATGATTATGGGACCGTAGATCTGAATCTATGATTTCAATATCAACTTGATATCTCGAAGCGTTTCTGAGATAAAGGCTCTTGACAGACAGACAGACAGGCGGCAAAGTTATTTTATAAGGATTCTTTTTTCCTTAAAAAGGATACGAACCCCTAACAAAACCAAAATAAATATAAAAAATATCAAACGCTTCTTAGGTTTTATTAACTGATCAAATTATGCATAAGGTTATTTTAATAATGACTCACAAATTATTTTTATTTTCTTTTTCTTTATAAAAATATTTTAAAAAGTTACTTTCATACATTTGCTGCAGAAAATAAAATTTAGTAAATTATTCTACAGCCATAGTGCTTATGTTATTTTTTGAATGGAATTTTACATATTTCTCGCATATTATATTTGTTTTAATAGGGGTCTCGACCCAAAACTATTATTTACTAAAAAAAATTATATACCAACCTTACAATAAAGGTAATTTTAATCTGTTTTAGTAAAATAGACCATAAAAAATATTTTAAGATCTTAGTGACATCTCTCCACATTTATTTCTCAGAGGTATTATCAAGATTTAAAGATATATATAGTTATTTGCGGAGATTTTATTCTATAATTGATGTAATTGTACATCATTATAATACTACATATGCAAGTATAGTCCGGACGACGAGATGTGGCTGCATTGAAGATAGGCTTTCTGAACTTTTGCGCATTTTTCATTTGGGGAGAAAATAATGAACAGTAAGGAAAATCTCTTTTTATCCTCAGAGCCGTACTATAAGGGGAAGTCCATAAATTACGTCACATGAATTTTCTAATTTTGATATCAGTTGGACTGTTTTCCACCTTGAAAGTTGTTGTAATATTTAATTATCAGACATACATAATTAGGTATATATATTTAATATACCTACATATTATATTTTACAAAACATATCAAGTTCCACTTCACAATATGTTAGTAACTTTTCCGACTTTAAGATTTTAGGAAACCACAATAAATAACGAAAATACAGTTAAAAGCTTTCTATTATACAAATCTATACATAATAACATCATAAAATTCATAAAAAATTACAGTCTTAAATGTATTATTCAAAAACTTACAATCTCAATGCGATATCTCATCTAACAACAGTCCAACACTTTTATCCAAAGATCGAAAAACACAACCATTCCTAAAAACAATTCAAATGACATAAAATATAGCAAGTAGACTAACTCACGCATATAGGAGGAACCTAATATTAAGAAAACCAATTAGACTCATTGCTCCCCACTTCCGCTTATCAAGAAATATCGCAATTTATTGTGTCACCAGTAATTAAACGAAAATAGCTCTTACTCTCGATTGAGAATCGAACCTACATCCATCATGTTTACATTAAAACGACTTGATCATGTAACCCAGTCATATCCAAACTATCATCAGAATGATCGTCCCCACCGTAAACTACATGACCCTTATCTTCTTGTATAGTTTTTTGGAGTATTTTCTCTAATTTCGGTTGTATGTCTCCAAGGAGGGCTCTCTGGGAAGGTTCGGAAGCCCAGCAGGATTCCATAACTTCCCAACATTCGTCGGTAAAGTGAGGAAGACGTTCTGGACGAAGACCTAGAGGGAAGGTTGAACGATTTCTTATTATTATGAGTAAGAACTTAGGACAATTTGGTGACATTTTACATAGTCGTTATACATTTTGTATAGTCGTTTATATAATTTAGAAATAAGTGTAGTGAAAGTGATTTTTTATATTATAACCAATTTTAAATTTGTAATATTTCCCATATGTATAATAGTGTATAAGTGAAAATAACTTCACACTTTTTCAGAAATAAAAGGATAGAACTCACCATTCTCTACTTTCCGACCAATAGATGTTGAGTGTTGAGCAGCGGAACTCAACACCGCGCTTAGTATTAGTAGAACGGGGGAAATGAAAATAATTAAATACCATGAGTGGACAACGCAACAATATCAGTATAATATTACAAATATTTCTTTGTATGGAAAATAAAACCTGTTACTTTAAAATAATAAACTGATTATTGTGTCAAAAAAATTAAATAGTTTATTTAAATATAAACAATAAATAAGAAACTATACCTTTCTTGACCTTACTCCACAGCTGCTCTTTGTTTTGGAATGCTTCAAATGCGGACGGCAGTCTTATGTTCCCAGCACACAGGTACCTGTACGTAGTAGGGGTAATAAAGTTAAATATTATTTTATATAAGTAGTAGTAATAGGTTTGAGATATCCATTATTGTTCGGAAACGATTATTATTGATTGCTTGCTTATTATTCAGTAATATCAAGTTTTTTTGTAGCTTTGATACTTTTTTTATGTATATTTTTATGAAAAATATGGGAACTCAGCCCTTGCTTGATTGCCTTAGGGATCTCCTGTCAGCTTCACTTGTCATAATAACAATAATCTTTTTAAATGCCAATAATGTAATTTTTGGAAGTTCTCACGCACAATTTTCTTTACTTCATTCTGCTATATAAATATCACTCGCCCATAAGCTACTAATGTAATAAAAGTAAATACCAAAACAAAATCCCAAGCACATACACATCAAAAGCATTCGTTAAGCATATTGTGTTTTGCTTTGTAAAGAATAATTCCTACTATTTCTTTTACCCCCTAAGGGTTCATCCCATTTATTTCCTTTTACAAACATTACAAGAATTTACCAAAACCATATTTCAAACTTACTAACGAATAGAACATAGTATCTCTATTAAGAAATATTCAAGGGAGAATAGGCACCTCTTTTTCATGTAGAAATACAATGTTTCCTGTTTTTTAGCCTGTAAGGCTCCTGTAATCCCTTGCACTTACTATTTATTCTAAATAAGATTTACTTACCAAAATAATATCCCAAACGCATAAACATCAACAGCAGCCTGATATCGTCCTTGCAGTAGTTCCGGAGCCATATGCACCGGAGTACCCACTAAGGAGCCCGACATGAGAGCTGCTGCAGTACAGAATCCGAGGTCTGACAGCGCGGCGCGGTCGGATGTATCAAGGAGTACGTTTTTCAGTTTAATATCGCGGTGGACTAGGCCTAGGGAGTGGAGGTAGCGGATACCTGGTGGCCGTGGAAAAAAAGAATATTGTTAATGTTGCTATCTTTAGTTTTATTATCCTTACTTACTATTTATTTATATATTAGTGCGTAGCGTGATGTTCTTTTAGTTGTTCGTTTGTAATTAAATCTGATCCTGGTGCCTTGTCTAGTTTATGTGTTTGAATAGATTTTATTGTTTCTTCCTTTAAAATTGGTTTAATCTTCTCTTCATTTAATGATTTGTCTTCCTTTATTACTTGTTGTCCATTAGGACTTTGATCTAAATTTTTGTAATATTCTTTAGCAATTTGTAGTATTTCTGGTCTTCTGTTTGTTTTTTTACTATTTTTATTTTTCATATGTAGAATTAATTCGTTTTTGTAATTCATTTTTTTAGTGACTTCTTTATTTCTCCTGGTGTTTCTATATGTTTTCTTAATGTCGCTAATCTTTTGGTTTTTCGTTCTTTTCTAAGTTTTTGGTTTATCTTTTTGCTTAATTCTGCTATTTTAGGACGATCATCATTATTATTATTTTTCCCTTGTTGTAAAAGTTCCTTCCGTTCTTGTAATAATTAATGATGTCGCTATCTTAGTAGTCATGTTTACTTTTTTAGTTTCTGATGGTAATTGTTTGATCAATCTGGTGTATTTTATCTTGAGTCGATATACTTTCTTTTTCAATTTCCACTGCTTGCAAGGATGTTTCGAGGTTGTTCAGAAGTATATTAATGATACGAGTGCATTTGATGAAACTAATCGTGAGCCGTTTTTGCTTCTATTACCAAATCCATGCTTTTCTATGGTATATTCTTCTCCATTCTTTTGTTTACCAATCTGGCCATTAAAATCCCCCATAACTATTATGTTTTTGGATACATTTGCAGTAGTGAATTGTAGGTCTTCATAGAATTCATTCGAGGTAGTCTTGGAGTCCGTGACGTAGCGGATAAACTCCAAGAGCGTCGCCTGAGATGGTTTGGTTACGTTATGCGCCGGCCTAAGAATTATGTCGGATGCAAGTGCCTTGATATATTAGTACCTGGAGTGAGACCTCTCGGACGCCCGAGGAAGCGCTGATTGGATGTCATGATGCAGGGCATGAGAGCCAATGGTCTTACTACCGAAGACGTTAACGACTGTGCAAAGTGGAGTAAGTTGAGTAGGAAGTCAGACCCTGGCACAAGCCGGGATTAATTCCAGGAAGAAGAAGAAGATTGAAACTTATGAACCAAAGTTATTCTATCATAAAGGATTTTTATGAATTTTTATGAACCATTCAAATTACTTATGAAGAAGTTAGAGAGGGCAAGATTTAGAAGCAAATGAAAGAGAGCATAGCATAGAGCTGCAAGGATCATGTAAGAAATCAAACAGGATAGATAAAAAAAAGATGACATTAAGTATAATAATAGTAATAATTATAATAGTAGACAGTTAGTTATAATAGTAGTAGGTAAAAAGTGGCAACTCACCCTCCACGATGTCGCAGGCGACGCGCATGCGCTGTGCGGGCGCGAGGCCGCGGCGCACGGCGGCGTGCAGGTCGCGCGCGCGCCGCTGCGACACCAGCAGCACGCCCGGCGCGCCGCCCGCGCGCTGCACCAGCGAGCCCAGCAGCCGCACCACGCGCGGGTGCGGCGGGATGCTCCTGCGGCATTGAAACGAGAAGGCTCGGGGTTTAACAAGCCTACGTACGTTTGCTATATATATACTCGCCCGAAGTCACACAGATTGCGAGCTGCGATGTTGTCCAATCGTACATCTATCTAGGAACTTGAATCACAAGCAGTGGAGGTTGCGTAGAAGAGGTAAAGAGACGTATGGCGATGGCTAGAACTGCAATGGACAGACTCAGGAAAATATGGAAGAATAAAAATATTACAAAAGCCGCTTAAATCAGCAGACGCTTGTTTTTCCCATTTTTCTTTACGCTGCGAAGACATGGTCCCTGCGACAGGTCGAGAAGAAAAAAATGGGTGCTCTGGAAATGTGGTGCTGGAGACAAATGCAGGGTGTGTCGTGGATCGCCTTGTCGTACAGGGCAGAGTGGAAGGCACTAGATGGCGAGGAAGATCTCCTATGCCTGGACCGACCAAATTAAAGTTGCAGTAGGGGGTCCCTTACATGAGTGTCTGGTACACATTTGTGAGTGCTTTCAGTCAGTAGAGATAAATGGCGAAAATATGTGAGGCTTATAATCTGCCCTTAATGTCACTTTGTGATGACAACGACCGCTCTGACAAGAGTGTTATGATAAAACGCCTCACATTCAGGACCAGCATCCATGCCTGATGATGTATGCCAATGGTCAGATGCAAGTGCTTTGAGTCCAACATCAGACCGGAGTGAGATCTCCCAACGCTTAAGGAAGCGCTGGTTGGATGTCTAGATTCAGGACATGAGAAGCAATAGTCTAACCACCGAGGACGCTAAATACCATACATAGTGGAGTAAGTTGAGAGGAAGGGAGATTCTGGCAATAGCCGAGATTAATGCCAGAAAGTAAAAAAATAGCTTCACGCTGTATCCTGCACACAGCAGGGTAGTCAGAGGGAATTTAGTGTTAAGATACTCTGTTTTCCACTTTCCATCGAATTCTGAAGGCATTGCGTGTTGAATGGCGGAACTCAACGCCTCACTTTCCTTTGAAACCAGAGCGAAGACGGAAATATAAATTTAAATAAATATTTAATTTTTCCGAGTGAGGATAGAACCCACAAGCAGTCACACTTTGTGCCTCTGCGCCACGACTGACCAGGAAGAAGGATAAAGACATACTTAATAGTAAAGTGTAAAAGAGACATTTTTTGATACTTATAAAAGCATAGTTAATTTCATTTCGTTATTATTCAGAGGAAAAAAAAGTCAAGGCCTACTTGAAGATACTTATTTTACGAAAATATTTTTTCCTTTATATGCGCACCTACATATAGAGGAAAAAATATTTTCCTTCCAATTATTGGTTTTTTAAAATTCGATAAATGACATAATTTTGTGTTTTCTCATTTATTTTTTATTTGTTTAGTGATATTGTTTTATAATTATAGAAATAATGATATGTAAGTCGAGGTCGCACCTGGTGTAGAAGAACTCCATGGCGAGCTCGTGGTAGTGGCGCTCGTCGGCCGGCAGCACGGACTTCACGGCCACGGGGCAGTGCGCGCCCCACGCGCCGCGCGCCGCGTACACCACGCCGTACTGCCCGCGCCCTGCGGCAGGCAGTCGAGTCATGTGGGCAGGGGCGAGTGGTGTCGCCTACCAAAATTATATTAATATATATTACCTATTTCTCTCCCCAGTTCTGGTGTTCCATACATTAGAAGATCACACATTGATGTACTTTCTAAGCATAGGCGAGCAAAGGCTGGAGCGTATCTATAAGAAGAAAAAAAAAATTAGTGACAGTTACATAAGCGTTTTAAGCAAAAACAGTTTATATAAGCGTTTTAAGCAAAAACTATGTAGTAGCAGGCGCATAGCAGGGTAAGTAGAAGGAACCTAGCGCTAAGAAATTTCGTAATTTCATTTTTCAGACCAATTTCGGCACATTGAATGTTGAGCGGCACATTTTAACATCCCACTTTATGTTACCAGAGCAAAGCAATGAAATGAATCATTTCCCTGACACTTGAATTTGAATTATCAGCATCAATTATCGCCTTTTAATTCAGATGTTGGCCACATTTTTCAAAATTCATCGTAATTTATTAAATCAAAATAATGTTAAATAAAAAAATTAACATAATAAGATAAATATTCACTTCTTCCTAATAGCCAGTTTAATATCTTCAGTGTGATGAAGACGACTTGCTAAAGCTGTCTCTAGCGACGCTAGCGCTGATTGGTAACGCTCGTGAGCGACGCTTAACCTTTCTAATATCTGGAAATTTTATATTTTTCAATTACACTATACAACAATACACAATAATAAAAAAAAACATTTGCTTTTGGTTTTGAGGATATATTATAGAATAGGACATAAGACGACTGACTGTAAACGCAGAGGTTGTAAATTCAATTTCCATTCATGGTTTTTTTTATTTATACGCTGATAACACTGCGAATAGCCAAAAAATTTATTATTATATTATCTTACTAGTGGGCGCGCGCGGCTTCGCCCGCTTATTTGCACCCTTAGGGGTGAATTCTAAAAAAACCACGAAACAGATGTTCAATAAAATATTTTTAAGTCTGAATTTCAATTTTTATAAAAATCGGTGGCGATTTAAAGATTTTTTCATATAAACTTTTAACCCCTTATTTGAACCCTTAGGGGGTGAATTCTAATAAACCATGAAACACGCGTTCAATGAAATGTTTTAAAGAGTCAGAATTTCAAATTTTATAAAAATCGGTGCTCGAATCGAAAGTTTGTATGGATTTTAAAAAAATCCATACAAACTTTCAACCCCTTATTTCATTCTTTTAGGGTTAAAATTTTTCAAAATCCCTTCTTAGTGGATGTCCAGATTATAAAAATAAACATCTGTCTGAATTTCACGTTTCTATCATCAGCGGTTACGGCTGTGCGTGCGTCTTACCTCTGTCAGTCAGAACAAGTCCTTTTATATATATAGATAGATAATATATGGTGGTGGTATGAACAGCTGAAGTAAAGTATAAACTATACTTTATTTCAGCTGTTTAAACAACCACCATATGTGTACCATATAATAGACAAGTAAATTTTGATATATAAATATCTTACATAAATCGAATTTATATTAGAATTATAATTCGATTTATACATACAGATTTATAAAAGTCAGTATTTCTAGATGCAGGAGAACTAATATTTGAAGGAAAAAAACAATACGGGGACTATCATTCCGAAACGGACTCCTATAAATTTAAGGAATAGTTCGGCCAAATCCTTTTAAAATTAGATCTAAATTCTGTTATTGTCATGGACAATGCACCGTACCATTCGAGAAGGAAAGAAAGAATTCCTTCATCTTCAAATATAAAAAGTGAATTGCAGGCAGGCTGAAAGAGAAAAATATATCCTTCAATGAAACTGAAGTAAAAGCTCGACTACTTCCAAAAATAAAACGTACAAAAGACATGTACCAAAAATATGTTGTTGATGAAATGGCCCAAGAAAAGGGAATCACAGTAATTAGGCTTCCACCTTACCATTGTGAATTAAATCCCATAGAATGATTATGGGCCCAAGTTAAAGGATATGTTGCCATGAATAATAAAAATTGAAAGCTACATGAGATTAAATTGCCACTGGCCGATGCAATAAAAAATACAACAGTGGAAGCTTGGCAAAGTTGCATTGACCATGTGATAAAAGAAGCGCAAAAAATGAAAAAAAAATGATAATTTAATAGATAATGTTGTAGATTGTTTCGTCAATAATGGTGGTGACAGTTCCTCCGAATCCTCCGATTTCTAATAAATAATTGAATAAAAGATATATTATGTTTTATTATCCTAATAGTTAAGTAACTTTTAGTAAAACTTGTACATTTTCATTTAATTTTTTTTTGCTATTCTTATTTTATACAAAAGTATTTTATATAAAACATTCACAGGCACAACTAATAATAATGCTGTATATAGAAAACTCCAGTACACATTAAATAAATTCAATACAAATAAAAAATACAATAAAGTTTGAGACAGATTTTTTTTGTATACATTTTGCCTCATGCCATTATGAATCGAGTATAGTGTGGAACGGAATGTCTTTACTGATTGATTTTTTAGACACTATAAAGAAAAATTAATAAAACCAGATATTAACTTCACTCTGTATCCCTAGCGAAATAGCCAGAGAAAACGAAATGGCAAACGCTACAGTCTCTGGATACCTCTTTCACCTCGTCCTCTGTCATCTTTTTCACATAACCTTCCGCTAGTATCTTTGATATTGTGTTTTCGAAGGTCAACTGTGGTCTTTCCTTATCTCTCTTATCGCTCACTTTTCCCTTATAAATCTTTTTTGGTATTCTTTCATTACTCATTCACTCGTTTGACGTAATCAAACCAGCTGAACAAGTTCTTTTTCATTTTCATCCTCGCTAGTATCTGCCATTCTGTATACCTCTTCATTGCGGATTCGATCAGCTAAGCTGTCTCCGCATATCCTACGAAAAGATCGCATGTCCACAGCATTCATCCTTCTTTAATTTTTCACGTCAAACCGCTGTATAACAGCGTCGGTACCATTACTGTTTTGTGCACGGTTAGATATGCTGACGTTTTGCCGTCTCATTAATGCTGTTAAAGATAGCCCTGTTACCGGAAACAATACGCCTTTCCGCGTCAATCACATATGGTATGACATTGGAATTATGATTATAAATCATTTTATTGTCATGTTAAGCACACATCATTCGTAGCGTAGTTACATCCAAATCTTCCAATTCAACTTATAATTAATAAAAAAATCTTACAAATTACTTTAATTTTAGAATCTTTTATTCTTTAGGAAGTGTTTGTTATAAATGAGACCTGTCGAAATTGACCAAAAATATATAGCGTAAAAACTAAAAAAAGTGTAACCTATAAAACAATCGGCGCAGTGAGTCCACTAGCTCGGACAGCAGCGAGAAGGAGGCGCAGGGCGTGAGGTCGACCTGGCGCGCCACGGACAGCAGCTGGCGCATGGCCTCGCTGGCGGGCCGCCCGCCCAGCTCCTGGCGGCACGACCACTCCAGCGACTCCAGGCATCTGCACGGTATGTGGTTAAATTATTTTATGTCAGACAATCATCTTTTTTTGTTAATGGTTGTGAATTCCACTCACATTTAGTAGCTTGTTCATATCCTTACAATTCGGTGCACAATTTGAAAAGGAAGTGTAAGGATCCCGCAGAAGCGGTCAGATGGATAACACGCTGGTATAATGCTAATCTTTTAACTCTAAATATAGATAAAACCAAATACATCACGTTCTCTCATCGATCCCATTCTCAGCCGCCATTTGAACTGTCGATTAGAGCACACACTCATGCTTGCACTTTTCTGAATGACTGCAACTGACCTAGTTTACCTCGCACTTCTAATATCAAATACCTTGGTCTTACAGTCGATTGCCACCTGAATTGGAAACTTCATATAAATAATATAACTGGCCGAATAAGAAAACTAATTCCTATTTTTAGGAAACTTAGAAGTTCAGCTAATTTTGAAACCTTACTTCTTCTCGTTTAATATGCCCTTATTCAAAGTCTCTTACGCTACTGCATCAGTGTATGGAGGGGAACAAGTAGAAATTCGTTACTTTCCTTAGAACGTGCTCAAAGAGCTATACTAAAGTCTGGTCTACAGTAATAGCTTTTCATAAAATCTGTTGTACTGCGGAAGCACAGGAGTATTCCCTTTAAGATCGTAAGCGCAATAAGCCAAAGGTTTGCGATATCGTATGTTGCAAAACCAAGCTAGCTCGTTCTCATTTCTACGTCATAAGTAGCCGCTTATACAATGATGTTAACAAAATTATCAACATTTACCCTTTACCTTCTGCGAAATGTAAAAAAGTTACGTGGCTCCAGAAGTTGTCCTACATGGACATGGAGAATTTTCTTCGTAGCTAAGTTACATACATAACATGTACATACATATCGCATTCACACACACACGCACACACGCACACACACACACACACACACACACACATGCGCACAAACACACATTTAACACGTGGTAATAATACAGAATCGAATAGATTTTTTTAATAATTGATTTAAATTTTATGTTTTAATTGCCTTATTTTGTTATGTCATCATAATTATATGTAATTGATGAGTATCACGTTTATCATCGAAATAGTGTCTTAAGGGGCAAAGATGCTGGCAGTTGTGACACAGTTAATACTAGTACGGCTGCCAACGCTCACCTCTACTGAATTGTTCCATATGTCATCTAAATTAGAGTGTATATGTAACATTTAATTACTGAATAAAGCATTTTTATTTTATTTTATTTTTTTTCTAATTTAATAACTTTTCACAGGTATTAGATAAACTTATATTAATAGGACTTTCATTGACGAAGTTAATATTCACTAAAATGTTTTTTAATTAAAAAATATTAAACATAGCAAGTATTAACCTGATAATCAAATTCTTTATAGAATTTCGATATATGATGTTAAATATAACAAAATCATAAACGTTACATAAGTGTGTTAACAAACTAATAAAAAATATTTTATTTACCTTTGCAAAGTTCCGAAGTAGCTGTCCTTCAAACAATCTACAAACTTGACGAGTTTCAAACTGATTTTTCGACTTAACTTCGACAAAACTGAAAATACATAAAAAATATGTAATTAATATTGAAGAATTCTTAACGGAAGAGTTTAGACTGTAGAGTGAGTTTAGTTGAATACTCTTATCTCAGGAACTAGTAACTACTGGTTCAAATATATATTTATACAAATAAATCAACTTCACACTGTATCTTGCACACAGCAGGGTAGGCAGAGGGAATCTATTGTTAAGACACTCCATTCCCCACTTTCTGCCAAATTCTGGAGGCCTTGCGTGTTGAGTGGCAGAACTCAACGCCGCGCTTAGCCTCGAAACCAGAGCGAAGAAATGGAAATATAAATTTAAATAAATATTTCATCTCCACGAGTGGGGATCGAACCCACAACCAGTCGGTTTTACTAAACTTATACTACATGTAAGCGTTTAGCTTGCATTTATGTGACCTAAATTACTCAATTCCAATATTTTAATTTTATTTAATAAGTTAGTCGGTCGCTATCGGCCACCAAGAGTGCCGCGCGCGTACCGGTGCGCTGCACGTCGAGCGACGCCTGGCGCGCGGACACGGCGCGCGCGGCGCACGCGGACGACGCGCGCGGCGCTACGGAGCACAACTCCGCCTCGTTCTCTATGGGGATGGTGCTGGAAGACGATAAGGGTGGACTTGTCGACTTTGTCTGGGGAGGTTAAAAATAACATTGTGGAACAATAAACATGTACAGCCATATTTTAATTGACTAGATACTATTAAATAGATATCATCATGTCGTATTGTACTATTTATAGTTTTTTTAATATCAACTAAACTTGCACTTGAAATTATTAAGCAACTTACGTTAAACCTTTCAAATCCATCGCTATTACAAAAGCTTTCGTCATTAGAATGGATAATTTCATAGTCGTCAAAATTATAGCTTTCATACGATTCAGCTTGTTCCACATTCTCGTCGGAATCGATCGAATCTGTATTTCTTTGTACATCTAGCGAAATTGTGGGACTGCTTCTTGTTGAATAAAATATTGAGTTTGATATTTCGAAGCGTTTGTCTTGGTGACAAGGGAGATCTGGAAATAAAGAACAACAACCCTTAATGAAGATTCATTAATAAATTTAATCAAGTCAACATATTCTTTATTTCATTGGGCTACAAGCAATTTTAAATGGTCAAGTTAAAATATATATTAGTTGTAACAGTCTTGTTTGTTTTCAAACGGAAACAATTACTCGTTGGATAGGGTACTTGTTCCAGTACTATTTTGAATATGGGGATAATAAAACGACCAGCGCTCGCTCTGTTTATTGTATTCAACTATCCCCAGCGGGGTAGTCAGAGAGAACGGAGAGCCAAATGCTACGGTCTCTACATACCCTATTTTGCCTCGTCTACAGTCATCAGCCTCTTCATACATGCCCTCCGGTGGATCCTCAAGCGTTTTACGTGTCCTTCCTCCAGGATATTTGATATTGTGTTTTCGAAGATCAACCGAAGTCACCTCCCTATTGCTCTTACCACTCACCTTTCCATCATTTTTTTTGCCATTTTGCCACATGCGGTGGTGATAGTTCATTACGCGACGTTTAATGTTGCAATGTAACCCACTGTACCCATGGACAGTTACTTCTCACACATTTCGTCTTGGGGGGTGAGGCGCAAGTAATACTTTTTTCAATTTCACGCTGTACCCCGCACACAGCAGGGTAGACAGAGGGTTAGTACCTAGTGTTAAGACACTCTGGAGGCATTACGTGTTAAGTGGATTGGGGTTTAAACCCACAACCAGTAGTGTTTACAGTCACACATTTGTGCCTAAGAACTGACCTCTTAGTTTGTATTTATAACTTTGTTCTTACCATCAACACTCCAATCCATGTTATTTATTTCATATCTCATTTCTTGCAGCACCTCTTGCATTATCTGTAGCAACTCCCTTTTCTTGTCGCCTTCTGAGAATTTTTCATTCATCGTCTGTAAGTATTATATAAAAAAACATATACTGACATTTTTGGATGTGGAGAAATAAGTAATATAATAATAACCACTAAGAAAATAAGTAAAAGAAAAATCTCAAAAATCAGACCTGCTATCTGTAGTTCATTTCAGTAGCGTGACCTAACGCCGAAACGATGAGAATCAGCTTCATACTTTTTGGTTTTTAATTTACAAAAAAAATGTAATAAAAAACTCACTTCATACAACTGTTGTTCCTGTCTCGCGACGTATTGTATTTTCTTCGGTACAATTTGCAACTCGCGCGCCATATCGAACGACGCCAGAATAAATTGCTGTAGTAGTTTAATATGAATCTGAAATAAATACATTTTTATCTTGAAACATGTAGCAGGGTAGGCAGATGGAATCTGGGAACCTATTGTTAAGACAACTAGAGACCACTAACTTTGTTATCTAAACAAAATAAATTAAATCTCATAATAAGAACAAAAGCGGCGTTGAGTTCCGCCACTCAACATATCCTTTTATCCTCTAGTTATCTTAATAATAGGTTATGTCTTTAAAAGACAAATAATGGATATGTTAATTATTTGAAAAAATATATATGCGATATTTTAGTAGACGCCAGTCGTGGCGCAGACAAAGTGTGACTGTAAAATCGACTGGACTTGGGTTCGATCCCCACTCGAGTAAGCGAAATATTTATTTATATTTCCATTTCTTCGCTCTGGTGCCGAGGCAAAGCGCGGCGCCACTCGCCACGCAACGCGTCCAGAACTCGGCGGAAAGTAAAGAGCGGAGTGTCTCAACACTAGGTTCCCTCTGCCTACCCTGCTGTGTGCGAAAAACAGTGTGAAGCTGAATTAATTTTAATTTTATATTTTCGTTTATGTAACTATTTTATTAGATGGACAATCTTTACTGTTATTAGAAAGATCAGTCTTAGTCTTTAAACTAAAAACTTAAAAAATAAGTGCCCAAAAAAATTATATAATTAAAAAAAAGTATATAATACTTACCTCGCTCAACCTAGTACTTTGATCCAACAAATAACTTTGTGAGCATTCCGTAGCAAATTTCAACAGAACATTTATTAGAGAACTTCTATTCTGTATAGTTCTGTTATCATTATCTGTATCTCTTTTCTTTTTATGTTCTGTATCTTTTTCTATATTTTTTAATATTTGTATATCATCTATGATCGACCATTGACTTTTTACGTGATGTTTTTGTGGTGGACTCGCTGAAACAAATATTTATATATTGGTACATCGTCTGCTATCTAACTTTAAGTGATATAATTAAAACTAAAGAAAAAACTAAATTAAAACTCAAACGAGTTTATCATTAATAAATTACTTTTATATGATAACTTGCCTACTCCACTGGCGATTATAAAAAAATATCATTCTGTTGGCTCTTATTTGAAATCACACATGTGAATGTGAGATCACATGTGTGGATTAAAAATGACATATTCGGATGTGAGATGTAGATTATCTCACAAAATACGTACACGCACACATATATCTCGTAAGATAACTTGCGTTTGCAACCACTTTTTTCAGTAATAGTGATTGAAGAGAGTGATTGAAGAGACACATCTAGAGTAAACTCAATATTATGTAGGTAGAAAGCGCAACCGTAATACTAAAATATGTAACAATAAATTTAACTAATAAAGGATAAGAAATGCAAAATTTAATAACTTACTTATCAATTCCCATTGATCCAACAATTCATTCATAAATGCTATTTGCTCCTCTTGCAATCTTCTATTTGATACTTTATGTGTTGAACTCTCTGTTTCTCTGTAAAATATTATAGTGAGGGTTTAATTATTAATTAACTTCTATTGTTATTTCGACACAAAGTTTCAATAATAAACAGAAAAAAATTGGAATAGTCTTCAAGTGGCTGAACATGTTTTTGAATCAGGGCCAAAAAAGCTCTCGATTAAGTCATCTTACAAGAAAACTAAATCAAAATCGGTACTTTCAGTGTAGATACCCATATACACAGACATCCCGGGGGTTAAAAATTGTAAGTTATTTCACTTATATTATTTTTGGATAAGTCAGTGAGAAACTAATATTAAGATACTACGTTCCCCATGAGTAGGGAAACTTATCGACGCTGAAACAATTTGAGGCCGCCGTGGCCACAGCCTCAACGTGCCACAATGGCCTCAAATTCTATTGTAATGATTTCTTTCAATAAATATTATCATACAGATAAGTCGTGGCCGCCTTGAAGTTAACTTTGGCGTTTCGGTCACTCGGAAAGAAAATAGTCAAAGGTAAGTCAAAGGCCCAATAGCAAACTAGTCTCAGAGCGGCTACGACTCGTCGACCGTACGGTAATTACCTCATTTCCCTTTTCAATCCTTGATCGGATTCCGGCAATTCCTCAGTATGACACAACTCTGTGGACTCAGTAGCCTCGCTGAGAGATAGACGCGGGTTCACAGCAGGCTCACTGTTAGAGAATAATACGAAGAAAATTTGGGCATTGACATTTATTTCTTTTACTTGGTGGAGGTCGAGACAGTTCTGTAAAAAATGGGAGTAAAATGGTGGAAATTAATATACAAAGTAGAAGTGGAGTTTTGCTGATAAAAGATTAGGATACAGTTAGTAAAGTTAGTAACAAGTTTAAATAAGCTAGCTAGCTATTATTAGATTTATAATTAGTATACGAATGTTTAGTATCATTTATGGACAAATTGATTTTAAAGTTAGTAGATTTAAGCGTGGATTTTAATCCAAAGATAAGAAGCTTAACCGAAAAACTATCATCACCAATTTTTGGGCAGAACTGAGTAGATAATATCAATGCATGTACATACCTCGGAACTAAACACCGCTATTTCATTCTCCTTGTCATCATCATCACCATCTTTCTCGTCCACTCTTTCCCCTTCACCTTCCTTATACAAATTAAAAGTCGACCAAAATTCTTTAGACGATCTTTCTATAGAATTGCAAATGTTATCACTAAATATATTCCTTCCATATTTATTCAAAGCAAATAAGTAAATTGGTGTTATATTTTGGAAAAAGGCAGTCTTTTTTGTGTACAGTTCCGAATGTATTTTCTTTAATGTTATATAATCATCTGCGGTAGGGTCTATAATGTCTGGGGGTACAATGATTTTGAGTCCATCTTTTAGGAAAGAGTTGTTCAGTTCGATTTCTAAAGTCGTACCTAGATCTGACTCTTGGCGGATGAGATCCTGAAAAAGTATAGTTTTAAAATATATAAAAAATTATGTATTTTGGGATTCAAATTCAAAATATTCTTCATTCACAAAGACTATTGTAAGCACTTTTAAGTTCTGATGAGCAAAGCAGACAACAAGTTCTAACTAGTTAATAGTTGTTCTTTTCAATCTCTATGTTACAATTTTATTATTACTTAGACTAGCAGCTATCATATATGACAGTCAATAGACATTAATTCCATATTTATTTTTCCTGTACATATTCTTGAATTTTCTTTTATAAGCTTGACTAGTTAGTATTGTTTTTATAGATCTTTAAATTTTTACATTGGCAAAGAGGTGTATCCCTATACAATATTTATTAACTTTTTAGGTGTTTTCTATAAGAATAAATTTTGGACTCCAGACTAAATAATATTTATTAAAAATTTAAATTCTACCTAATTAATATTTCTAAAAGATATTAATTCACATTATTATAATTTTTATTGGTAAATTATTAATTACCTAAATGTAATCATTTAAATTACTTGAAATATGTGTGATCAGTGATCAAATATGTGATGACATAATATGGATAGATGTGCCATGTGTGGATGTGTAATTTTAAAAAGTCGAATTTAAAAGTCAAAATCCATATCAAAAAAAATATCATTATGAAAATGTGCTATCTAAGTAAATCTTATCATCATACTTTTGATAGAAATATATTTCCTCCTCCTAAAATATATATAATACAATAATTTTGAAAACAAATCCACAAACAATTATGTAAATCCTACATACCTGCAATGGTAATGTATCCCATGGTTGTTTATTACACTCGAGATCCTCCACAAGCTCAAATTCAGAATTACCGACGCTCAAGTGCACTTGCGTTGATATACCGTATTGTATTCTAATCTGGAAAATTAAGTATAATGATCTTAGAACGGTAAAAAAAGTTTAAGAAATATTATTTTATTATAATTTATAAAATACTATTTATTTGACTATTTGAGTTCGCTAGAGTGATCACAGAGTCACTTCTGTTAAAATAGGAACTATGCTGATATGACACGTGAATATATTATGTTTTTCTATATATTAAATTAAGCTTTACTTTCCTACAAAAGATAGATTCACAAAAGTTAAACTTAACATTTTAATGTCTCCAAAAAGAAAACTATACCGTTGAAGTTTAATAAATATTTTCATAACATTAGTTACCCATCTACAGCCCCTCGGCAAATACTCAGGCAATAGTTTGTTTCCCAAAATGCAATTCAACAGTCTTGCTCGGGCTGATGGTGAATTGCCTAAGATCACCAAAGTAGGCGGTCGAGAACATTGGTTTGAAATTTCTTGTACGACGTTTGGTACATCGGGATCTGCATAAAACAAGAAACCAAAAATAATGTCAAAAATAATATCTGATGATTTTTATATAAGTAAGTCCAGAAGACCAAAAAGAGAACCTTCGAACTTACCAACAGTCAATATCTCCTGCACATCTTGTAGAGCGCGCGCCGTGTCGCGTAACAGCACTCGTAGGATGCGCACGCGCGCCGCGCTGCGTCGCCACCCGCCGCCCGCCATATGCGCCCATGTGCTGTGGACATAACATGTATAGACTTTGCATTTATATTCTAGTTATTTTCTAGATGTTAATAGTATTGTATTGTACACAAAAAACTTATCATTGTATATATTACCGACAATCTTTATGATTACGATATTCTATACAAAATCAAATAAATTAGCTTCACGCTGTATCCCACACCCAGCAGGCTAGGCAGAGGGAAACTAGTGTTAAGACCCTCCGGTCCCCACTTTGCGCCGAATTCGGAGCCATCGCGTGTTGAGTGGCAGAACTCAACGCCGCATTTTGCCTCGACACCAGAGGGAAGAAATGAAAATTTAAATAAATATTTAATTTCCTCAAGTGTCTGCGCGCCACGTCTGGCCTATAATACTCTATTCTATACTATACCGAATTATATTCGAGACATTGCGTTTTGAGAAGCAAAACTCAACGCCACGCTTTTTCTTGTTACCAGAGTATGCAAAAAGATCCAGATCCAGTTTCAACCAGACGCTGCGCCTCTGCCCCTCTCCGTCACTACCAACCATGTAAATATGTTCAGCAATGATTTTAAATGGTTCACCACATATTTAGATTTATTATATAACATCAAAATATGTTTTACGCAATCTAATGAAATAATAACTCCCCAATAAAAATAACTTGAACGCTATCGTCATGAGTAAACCCCCTATTAGTCAACTGCACTAATAATCTGTATACATATGAAATCAATAATTTAAATAATACTTACAAATGTGGTGTAATTATAATTGTTTTATAGTACGTTATCGCGTTTTCAGGGTTCGGTAAACAATAATAAGTTAACTATTTATATATTATATAATTAATTTTTAAAAAAAGTGGAAAATTCCTTAATTTTGCTTATCCGCAAATAAGGAAAAACGGAATTTCGTAGCACTAGGTTCTCTTTACTTCTCCATATAGCAATATGCGAAGAACCAGTACGATCTAGGTAGAAATTTAACAGACATTAACGCCGTTTATTATTTTAACTTACCTGGGAAATAACAGTTATTATTCATATCATTTGCGTGTTGCGTATCGGATCTCAACGCCGCGCTTCGTCTTGTTACAAAAGCGAGAAAATGAAAACTAAAAAACCCATAACTGTTGTGTTTACATTCAAACGGTAGGTACTATACCACGACGGCCTCCATTATATTTATTTAAAATATAACACAATATATTTACATATTTGCGTCGCTTAAGCGTAACTAAGCATAAATAATTATTCAGTTTCTGTACGCTACTTATAACGCAGAACGTGAGTTAAGCGAGACGACCAGAAAGGAGTATTAAAAAAAAAAATTAACATTTCCAAAAATTGTCTTAATTGAACGTCCTCTCTAAATTATTTTTTAGGAGCCCTTAAGAAACAAAAAGGAACTCTTAAAGGATCACGCAGGTCTATAAAAATCCTTATTCTCAAGAACGATTCTATATTCTCGAGGATAAAAAGACATCAAGGTCAGATATCGCAACAAAACTAATGATAACTTAACTTAACTTAACTTAACTTCACGCTTTATCCCTAGCGGGGTAGTCAGAGAGAACGGAGCGCCAAACGCTACGGTCTCTACATACCTCTTTCGCCTCGTCCACTGTCATCAACCTCTTCATACATGCCCTCCGGGGGATCCTCATGCTTTTTACGTGACCTTCCTCCAGTATCTTTGATACTGTGTTTTCGAAGGTCAACCGAGGTCTCCCCCTACCTCTCTCTCCCTCTCTCTACCTCTCTAATGATGATGTTATTAATTTTCCTTATTTTTATTTTATGATATTTATTTTTATTACTTATGTCATTTTTACCTTTACCATTATTTTTTTTAACAAATTATAATTATAGTAACTTGTCCTTTTTAAATTTATGTAATTAGATTTTATGTATATCTTTTACCAATAGTTAGCATAAAAACTTTTGTGTACTCATCTCCAATGTTGCAAGCGGTATTCACCTTAAAAGGTAATGCATTTAGTGATAAGAAATTTAGAATTAAAAATATTATTGTAAAATTTATGTAATTACCACTGGTGAATCTGAATAAATAAAATAAAATCAAATAGATATCAGGTACAGTCCCGAAAACCATAGAAAAATATAAGCTACTAAATTAAAAGAAAATCGATCGTATATTCGATTTACATATATCAAAACTTATAAAGTACTTATCCTAACCTAGAATTTATCTAGAATGACTATGAATGCCAAGAAAAATAAAAGGGATAAATTGTAATTTAAAATTTATAATTTATGGGTATTGTAATTTATATGTTTATTACAAAAAGAACGTTACAAGTTTATATTTGTAGCTCATTTCATACAAAATTAATGCATACGCTTGCAAATTTGATTTTGTCAACTTATCGTGGCCGTGGCCGCTCCAACAGCTACCTGACGGCAGCTGCGCAGCCTTTAGGTTCTATCTTATTTCGAATATTTTCGTTAAAAATGCGCATAAAAAACCAAAAAGTTCAGAGCGGCCAAGACTTGACCGTACTATACCAATTAGTACGGTAACCATGGCGTTTGCAAGCCCTTGCACTTGACTGGTTTTTTTTGTTCGATAAAATATTATGAAAGTATGTATCGATTGTAAACGGAAGGCAATGCGGATATGCATATTTTTTCGTATATAGTTAATCTCCTTAGTACATCTTATTTTCAATATCAATTAGATAATAAATTAAAGTTTAAAGCGTTTAAGGGTAAGGTACAGTGTCAGTCGACAAGGTTGCAGCGAGATAACCCTAGGACAGAACAAATAGATAGTATACATTTATTGATTGTTTACAAACGAATAACGATCCTTGGCGGGGACGTTGTGGGCAATAAATAAATGCACTTGAGATACAATCTGGCTTCCGATCAATATTATTTAAATATATGAGTATATAAAGAAAATATTATAAAATAGTAATGGGTAATTATAATTAATTAAAAATAAATGATGCCGCTGTTCAAATTATATTTTTTTAATTTTTTTTATTAGATCGACATGTACTAACTGTAATGGTATCTAAGAATTTGAATTACACGCACTTCTAATTATTGTATCATCATGAAAATTGGCAATTATATTAAGATTAGATGACAATACTATATTATGGTACCATGGGACTGGAAGGTGGCTGATATAAACTTGGTCCGCTTGTAATGAACTTTGACTACGATTGAGTAAATAGTATAAAATAAATTAATAGTTTAAAAAACACCAGAAATACACGCTTTTATAAATGCGGGTAAAGGCCAAAAATAAATTATGGATCGTCCAAGTTGTCTCTATTTGTGCTGAACTGATTGCGAGTGCAGCGATTTTCATTGCAGAATCCCCTATTGGGAATCAAACTTACAACCGCCTCGTTTATATTCAGACGCTTTGACCTTGCACCACGACGATCACGTTAAGTTTTTCTTTTAGTTTTACTCTTTTTCCCGCTGGGAATATAATTATGGTAATTCAGATAATTCCGTTTTCACTAAGACAATTCCGTTTCCCACCTTCTGTCGGATTCTGGGAGCATTTTGCATGTCTTGTTTGGGGACTCAATCCCGTACTTTGCCTCGTTACCAGAGCGATTCATTTGAGTGGAAATAGAACCCGGATGGGTTCTATTTTCTTGACGGATGTCAAGTCGCATTCTTGTGCCTCTGCGCCATGACTGACTAAAAAGAATTGGATATAACATAATAAAATACAGCACCACTTATGTAAACGAAAATTACTAGCAGGTATAAGACGCTTACGAAACAGGTTTATTATGTATAACATTCGAGATGAGTAGACTGCATCAAGCATCTACTTAACTAAAAATGAATATTACATATTTAATTTAAGGCCAGTCGTGGCGCAGGAGTATAAAGTGTGACTGTAAAAGTGACTGGTTGTAGGTTTAGTCTTCACTCGAGGAAACGAAATGTTTATTTATATGTATATTTTCATTTATTCGCTCTGGTGCCGGGGCAAGAGCGCGGCCACCACGCAATGCTTCTAGAATTCGTCGGAAAGTGGGGAACAGACCGCCTTAACACTAGGTTCCCTCTAAGACCGCCTTAACACTAGGTTCCCTCTACTCACCCTGTTGTGTACAGTATATTTGTTTAAATGTATATTTCCAATTTTTCGCTCTGGCGTCGAGGCAAAGCGCGGGTGTAGTTCTGCCACTTAACACGCAATGCCTGCTAAATTCGGCGATTACTTTTAGACATTTCGTATTGAATTTTTTAAGACATTTCGTATTGAATAATGAAAATTATTCATTCCCTCGAGTGGAAATATAACTCACACCCGTCGCCGCTCTCCCTGTTAGTAATAATCTCGTATTTTAATGTGGGTTCACATTGTTTCTTAGATACATACTATACAAACGCAAGAAAGACAAAGCAATTGAGAAAGAGAGACAAAACAGACATGGTTCCCTATCTACAAAAACAGTTTATACGTGATTTTGAGACTCCAACACATTTATAAACCAAAACGTGTACATACATAACTTACATCTAAACCAATTGAGTAAACATTCGAATAATAATTCATGTTGCAAGTTTTTGATACGAATTTTGTTATAAAATTCTTTTTGACATAGTAAGAGCAAAAGTTGTATTAATATTTATATAAGAAATCTTCTTCATAAAAAGGTCTTGACAGACAGACTGGCAACAAAGTAATGCTATAAGTTATTCTGTTTACTTCTTTTCAAGTAGGTACAGAACCCTAAAAACAAATTGAAATTCACATAACTTTATTCAAAATAAGAAGTTACATGCTCCATTTTTTAAACGTCAAATAATTTACCACCAGTTCACTAATGTTAATACCTCAGACCTGAGAAGAACCGGCGCAAGAAACTCAGCGGGACCTTTTTTTTAAAAATCAATTTTAAACAAATACATATTTAATTATCTGTGACAATGATAACTTTGAAACAGACTGGAGCAAGCATTTCATTCCCAAGGCGTGTTATCATTTACAAAATCATTAATTTGGTAATAAACTCAATTTTTTGGACGTTTTCTGGGATCCTATTGTAAAAGCGTACACATTGTCCCATAACAGAATTACGGATTCGATGCAACCGAGTTACGGGTGCACCAAGATTATGCCTATTTCTGTTCGTGTTAATATTATGAAAATCACCAATTTTGGTAAAATTATTAATGTTTTTCTATTACATAACATTTTCAAAAATATATTGAGATGCAACTGTCAATATATTACTTTCTTTAAACTTTTGCCTTAAGAAGTCTCTAGGACCTTAGTTATAGATTGCACGAATAGCTCGCTTCTGCAGAACAAATATTGGTCGAATACCGGCCGCATTACCCCAAAGTAAAATCCCACAGGACATAATACTATGGAAGTAACTGAAGTAAACAAGTCGTGCCGTTTCTACGTCGATTAATGATCTAATTTTTTTGACCGCAAAAGCTGCAGAGCTAAGTCTATTCGCCAATACATCAATATGGGGTCCCCACTGTAGTTTGGAGTCTATGGTGATACCGCGAAATACCGTAGAATCAACAAGATCTACGGGCTCACCATTCAGGAGTACGTCAGTTTTAACAACTTTCGTGTTAGGTGTTCTAAAAATAAAACATTTAGTTTTTTTACTATTCAATAATAAGTTATTAACAGTAAACCAATGTACTACTTTCGAGAGAGCATTGTTTACATCGTCATATACGATTTGTCGTCTTTTTATTATGAAAATCAATGAGGTGTCATCAGCAAACAATACTATCTTAACAAGTTTATTTTTCCCAGCATAGCAACATAGGCAGAAAGATCATAATTCCACGACACTCTATTCTTCACCCTCCTCCAAATAGACAAGCTCTAGTCCTTATACATCGGATTAGAATAATCAGCTTTCCCTGCATTTAAGAAGTAACCCACAATTATTGCGTTTTCTATGAGCGACTGTCCCACTGCACTGCGATAATTTTAGAGTATAATAATTTAACAGTAAAAATTTGGGTATCTGTTTATTTCTTTCACACTTTTTCCAGCGTAACAGGATAGGTGCAGAATGTAGGAAACTCAATGTTAAAGCACTCCATTTCTTACTTCTTGCACATTTTTCACGATATTTTGTTTTAAGTTGCAGAACTCAACGCAAAATCGACTCTTTCTAATATAGTTTCACAAAAAAACAATAACTGGTTTACGGTTTACAATTTACAATTCAAGGTTATATACTTTGTATATTATTTTATTTATAACTATATCTAAATTAAATCAAATTAAAATGTATTCGGCTTCACGCTTTATCCTGCACACAGAAGAGTAGTCAAAGGAATTTAAAGTTAAAACACTCCAACGAAACATTGCCGGTAGGCGGGCGAAATTCAACGCCGCTTTTTGTTAACAGAGCGAGCAAATTAAAATATTATATTATTCTGAGCGGAAACCGAAGTCGCAACCACTGCGTCATGACGGTTTCACGTTATACCAATAATAGAGGCTGCGTGAACCAGTCAGTGAACCAGTGTGTTAAACGCGATATCTAGCGATAGCAGATTAGTCAAAAGATTAGCTAAGATACTCCATTTTTTTTTATTATTTCTACATAAAACACCAGGGATAGTTGTCGCCCGTGATCCCTTTCTGGTTTTTTTTTTGAAATGTTGTCTCATCACATTTTATTTTAATATATTCTTTTACACAATTGCTTCAGTTTTGAAATAGGAGAATCTATGCAATTGCAAGAAGGAATGGCGGAAGGCTAGAGGAGCCCTCCTTAAGAGTTTTGTCATGATTTGTGGATAGTGAAAATGAAAAGACGTTTGATGTTGAGTGGTGGAGATCTAAGCCGAGCGTCACAGAATCAGGAAATGAAAATCATTCAGAGACCGGGTAGAGATTGAAGCTAAAACCATGGCTTTTAAAGTCAAATGCAACCATAATCCGCCATGACGGCATTATAAACAAGCCTTTGTATAATATAATCTAAATAAGCATAGCTATAAATATAGAGACCGTCGTGGTGCAAGGGCAGAAGCTGGTGACTGTAAGCGCGACAGATGTGAGTTTGATTCCGGGATCGAATCGGGAGAATGAAATATTTTCATTTCTTCGCTCTGGTAAAGCAAGCGTTGAGTTCCACCATTCAATACCTCAATGCAATACCTCAGGAATTCGGTGGAAAGTGGGGTACGGAAGTTTCTTACTAGGAACAGGGTGTCTTAACATCAGTTCCCAAGGTTTTCTATCTCTCGCTCTCTCCCCTGCGATGTGTGGAGTATAGCGTGTTAAAAAAATATATTTTAAATTTGATTTGAAGCCAATACTATCTACATGATTAGTCGTGGATGATGCATCTATTCTGAGATAGTGTATAACTGAATAATTAAAGACAGATTAGATTGGAGTAGATGTGTTGCGTAATATGATTTATCATAGTACTAGGGCCCACTCGCGGTTTCACCCGCATACCACCTATAATAGTTTTATTATGCTGCATTTGCCAACAAATACATAAATTCAGGGAATGCTACGTGCCTGTATGATAGGGCATCATCGACGGCACGGGCGCGCCCGGGGCATTTATTTAAGTGAAATTGTGTATTTATATTTCTTTTTAGTTTGAAGCTCTCAAGAATCTAGTGTTATGACACCCTGTTCCCATTAAAACCATTTAATTCTCCACTTTTTGAGGAATTCTGGATGCATTCCATGTTAAGTGATGGAACTCAACACCATTCTTTACACTAAAACTAAATAACAATGTAGTTTTTATTTGGGGCTGAGGAAGATGTTACAACTTATACAAATAATTATAATATTTAATTTTGTAATATATAATAATTATTTTTTTAGCTTCACACTGTATCCCGCACACAGCAGAGTAGGCAGAGGAAACCTAGTGTTAAGACACTATTCCCCACTTTCTACCAAATCCAAAGCTGCGCTTTGCCTCAACACCAGAGCAAAGACATGGAAATATAAATTTCACTAAATATTTCATCTCCTCGAGTGGGGATGGAATCCACAACCAGTTGGTTTTACAGTTACACTTTGTCCTGCTGCGCCACAACTGGCCTCAAGAATAATATAATTTATTTTCATTTAATCTTATTAATCTTTATAACTTGGGTATTATTTTTCTTATTATATTTACATAAAAAGTTGAAAACATATAATTACTATTAATCTGCACCAACATTGACTTTTAAATTTTCCAAAATAGTATGGTTAGTTGTTTTAAGTCAAGTTAACTAAGAAAAGAAATAAAAGGAAGCTTAAAAGTACTTGTATAATGGTTGATTAATAAGAATAAGAAACTTACAGATAATATTGTGGTGCATTAGTAACAGCATCTATAAACACAGTGATTACGGGTTTGATTTGTTTGGGCGAGTTAATTATTTTAATTTTACTGCTCTCATAGACAAAATATGCCATTAAGATCTGTCTTTCAACATTAAGTATATTTTAATTCATGTGGAAAGCAAAGAATGGACTGTTTTAACACAAAAGTTTCCTCTAATTATACAGCTATAAAATGAAAGAAGATTTAAAAACATTATAAAGTCTCAGCAATCAACAAAACATTTTAACCATATGTTAAAACAACTGATTTTAAAATAAAATATTAAATATAATATTGTGCATATTATCTAGACTTGTAAGGAATCTTTCAGATTAACCAAGATATTATTTTGCAACTTAACCTTATATCAAGTAGGTTAGTGTTAATAAAATTATTAAATTACCGGCTAATGAGCTTGCGGCAACAGGTCGTAAAGCAACATTTAAACAACTTTTATTAACTTTTTAAATACGCAAATACATTTCACTGAAGAATTTATGGTATTTTTGAACTAAAAATCAGTCCAGTTCGTACCAGGCTAAGCTTATATTTAGTAAAGAAACAAATATATCACCGAGATAACGATAAAAACAGGTCTACCTACAATTATTTATATATAGGACGGTAGGCGGCATATAACGATTTTGTTTCGCTCGAATACACAAATGTTCAAGTATAAGTAACTGTTAGCTTCCTTTATTATTACAAAATGATATAGTTACTCACTTTTTATTCTTCAGTCTAGATAGATTGGATTCAATGAGAAATTAAATTCACTGTTTTATATAAAATATGAAAATTCACTTAATTAATAAGCACTTAAATACTGTTAACACTTATTTATATGTTTTTTAAAAACAATAAACAAAAAAAAGATTAGATTGTAGCTTATATCTTACATACACTAGCAGTCTAATAAGGAAAATAATATTTGTGTCAGATGTTTTAATAGGAACGTCAAAGTGACGTTTTAAAATGTTGCCATTATATGTTGATGAAATTGCCAATTTAATGGTTTAGTTATAACGAAATAGGCATGTAACATATTATGTTGTGAGTTTTCTCATTTTAGCTATTTCAGAACCATTTCCCAATTGAGAATTCAATTCATAGTCAAGATATATTCAAATTATTTCAATATTATATTATAACAAAATCAAAGACAAGGAACGATATTGCAATACTTATGTATATTAAAAGATTTTAGTATCAAAATCCTATACTTTGTACCTTGAACTATACATATTTACAGTTAAAAGAACTTAAAATTATAAAACACGCATAATTTTCTACTGATGGATGAAAATTATTCATAACGTGACATTGGCGAAATGAAATGTGTTCAACTAGCACGCTTGAAACGCCATAATTTAAGAAATCAATCAATCAAAATTATTTTTTTTTTTTTGTATATAATATTATTTATAATTAGGTAAAATATTATTACGTGGGTAACTGATTTCTATATATATCTAATCTAATGTAATTTCTATAATTTATTTTCAGGATCAAGTTTTACATAGAATTGTTTGTCTTAAACATATAGATATATTAAAATATTATCCAGCAGCTTCACGCAGTATCCCTCACACTGCTGTGTGAGGGTAGGTAGAGAGAGAATAGATATATAATTTAAGTAAATATAAGATAATTAATGTACTTAAAAGAAATTAAATTTCAATAATTTTAACACTTAAAAGAAAATTGTTTATCGTAAAAGATTTTTTAAGAAAAGGTTAATAAAAACGGGTAGATTTCTAATGTTTAAATATAATATTACCCACACAAAAATATGGTTTTTCAATAAGTTTAAAAAACTGAAGGTAAAGCTTATAACGACGATAATAGTGTGTGACAAAAACGCTAATTGATTTTAAATTGAACTATATGTAAGTTATTTGCTTTATTGCTCTTTAATATTCAGTTTTATTTCTAATTATAATGTTGTTCAAATAAGAAATAAAGAAATAAAATTTTAAATTCAATTTCCTACGAGATAGCGCCATCTATCATTAACAAGCCGCCACTAAGGGCCGCGATAAGAACCCATCTAACCGAGATCTGATGACCTACTTGCCTCGACCAGTAAAAATAGCTGTCGACAATAGCTCAAACACTATTTTTAGTGCGTATCACTAAAATATAAAACACACAACCTTATCTAATAAATTCTAAATAACACCTTCAGTCGAGATCGAGCAGCGTCAGATTCGACGCGAGGTGCCGCGCAACGCGTGACAAACCTACCTATAATACACTCAAAATCGATATCCTAACAGCCAGTACACGCCGAGTCGAGTAAATTAGTGCCCGTTTAGTTGTCGCTAGAGTTTTTTTAGTGTAGTAAACAAGGGAACATGTTAAATTAGAAACTGAAACATGGAAGCTAGTGTAAAACGTTATATACGTAGCGAGTCTGCGAGCTGTGCACACATGGTCGAGGAGAACGCGGCGAACAATAGAAAGAGTGCTGATCCACATGAGAAGTTGAAGGCACTGCTCAACTCTCCTGAAGATGAAACTGATGATACCCTCCCGCCGTCTGATGCTCCGAAATTCGGAACAGTTATACACAACAGAATTTTTGTTGGGGGATTCTCATTGACCACTACTGATGAGGACCTATGGAAGTTCTTCTCGGGCTTCGCCACGGTGACTGCGGCGAGGGTTATCTATGACAGGGCAGGTGTCTCCAAGTGCTACGGCTTCGTCACCTTTGCGAGCCCTCGTGTCGCCAGATTGATTGTGAAACAGGTTAGTTCTTTGTTTTAATTTATTTATTTCTGACTGAAAATTATCTCATAGTCTTTGTCTATCTTGACATGTTAGATGATAATTCATCTATTCATCATTAATGGGTAGCTGTAATTTTAAACGACATTGAACTTGATGAAATTAAGATTTGTTCAATTCAGATTGTTTCTATCTAATCTAATTTCGTTTCGTTATCTGTGATAAGTTTGCTCGTATCCATCCATACGCACGGTTTTTGTTAACTATCTTTGCTCTCGACAGCTACCTGTATAAACAAGGTTAAAATTTTAATCTTTAATCTAATTATTTTGTTAAAAAATATATGTCGTTTTTAATATTTCTTAAATATATTACATCATAATTTTAAAGCATTTTTTCTTTATCCTAGATAAGAAAGGCACTAAATTCTTGATTACAGTAATCTTCACTCTCCATCTCCGCTGTATTGTACCCGCTCTCAACCCGCTGTAATTGTAAAACCAATACCTCACTATAATAGATATATTCCTGCAACGAATTTTCTTTTTTTTACACTGCACACACATCCCACATGTAACGGGGTAGGAATCTAGTGTTAAAACACTCCGTTTTCCATTTCGCATTTCACAATTTTATTGAAGTATGAAGTGTTGATTGACGGAACTCAACGCCGCGTTTTATGTTATAATAGAGGTAGGAAATGAAAATAATCCACTATCCCGAGTCCAAAATTTTATCCACAACCGCCACAGTTACAGTCAGATGCTGTGCCGCTGCGTCACGACGGACTCAAAGATCATGATTTATCATAAAATTCTATAAATAAACAAATTAAATTATAAAAGCATGTGCAACGATAGCACAACAATAAACTTGAAACAATGAGGCCCGCACTTCTGCGTAGTGTAGTACAATTGGATCTACATGATTATTTTATTTTACCGTTACGCTGTATCCCACACATAGAGGATAGGCAGAGCGAACCTGGAAACTTAATGTCCAACTCTCCATTCAAATTAAATCATTTTCGTTCCCCACATTCTACCGAACTCTGCAGGCGTTGTGTTTTGAGTGGCGGAGCTAAACGCTGCATTTGTTAAAGTGTTACATTAGCTCCATCACTTAAAATGTAACTTTTAAACGAAGGGAAAAAATACCTCGAAACGTTCACGCTATATTCTGCATATAGCAGGGTAGGCAGAGGGAACCTAAAGTTATATTCCCCACTCACTGCCCATTTTTCGAGTTGCGATATTGCGTGTTGAGTGACGTATTTTGTCTTTTTTGTTGTCAGAGAGTGAGAGAAGAAAACGAAAATAATTATTTTGTCCCAGTGGGAATGGAATCCCCAAGGGTCATGTTAATGTAGACGGTGGCTTAACTTCTTCTCCTCTTCTTCTCCTTCCTTTCTTTAGAATTGGGTTCGAAATTATAGAGCTATTTTATTTATTCAGAACGATAATCTAGATTAAAAGCTAATATATTACTTACTAGTCGTCGAATACAACTTTTTGTGGACCTTAATTTATGTAAAATTTCGCTGTCTCCTGTTACCCTGTTCCTCTTTACTCCCTAACCGATCTAACCATATGCCATATTTCAACTTGTTAAGTGCAATAGCTTCGTCTGTGCGTTGTTGAAATGTCAATTAGTTACTGTCACGTACATATATTTTTGAATAATTAATAAAAAACTATATTTTCTTTTTCTTGGTTCAATGAAATTTTGATACCAGATTATATTTGCCTGTTCTGCTGTATGAGAGATACACCATAAAGTTGAAAAAATACAATAATTTATTAAAAATATAATTATTTACCAGTGAGTATGCCTAGAGTAATAAACACATAAATGTTAAAGAAAGGCTGATTAACAATTCCAAATAATTTGAAAAATGATGAAAAAATGGCTAACAGATTGGAAAATCTTATTCCATTACTGGAAAACGCTCCAAGTGGTCCTAAACAAAGACTTAAGTGGCGTCCACACTCCACACTCGGCTTCGTCAGGTGCACTCCACTACGTATTCAGTACTCAGTAGTATTTCCAACTCGAACGTTGCTAGTTTTAGAACCTTTTATAACTTTTAGACTTCAAAACTTGTATTTCAAGTCGAATTCATAACTAACAACTAAAACACTGTAACTAGTATAGAGTTTGGCTGAAAACGAGATGGTCATGGGTCCGATCCCTTCTCTAGGAAAAGAATATTTTTATTTTATCGCTTTGGTAAGAAGAGAAGCATCGGTTACGCCACTCAACACGAGTGGGAAACTGAGTGTCTTAACACTAGATTCCCAGGTTTTCTCTGTCTACTTTACTATTTATATGATACAGATTGAGCTAAAAAATGCAAAAAAAGTATAACATTTTTTTATTTTTCTTAGACATGTTATGTCATTTTTAAGGTGGACTTTTAATATTCTTTGAAATTTTTTTCGTAAAGGATTTGTGAAATGAAACTAAGCTGCAATTAAATTTTTACATATAACTCTACTTAGGTATCCGTGACAGAGACAGCACAGTCGGTACGCGATGTCGAATGCTAAAACTTGGCATGTAGGGCCCCATTTCCACGTAAAGAAAATTGTTTTCGTGGACTACGAAAAAGTCTACAATTCGCGTGGATGACAACTATAACTCGTTACCATCTTTACACGTCAGTTTATCAGTTACTCTATTACTATTTTCATATACGCGACCTACTGCATAACGCTGATAAAGCCCACTTGCAAATTTTGAATTTCTATTTCTAACCCTTATATAATTGTTATAATAATAATAATTTAATTTATTATTATACTAAATTTGAGCCTAGCCATATCATTTTATTATTCATCAAATAGACCACGTGAAACCTCCATATTACCTTTCATTATGTTATAATAGATATTAAATGGTAAGTCTCCATCCCAACTTAATAAATAATCTTGCCGGTGACAAATTACTCGGCTGTCCACTTCCAGTTACGCAGATGTTGTTTGTTTGATAGCGGTTTGGGTCCGAACGATATTTTATCTTGATCATTCTAGAAAATACATCTTAATTTTGAATGCTGACTGCGTGATGAGTGATGATTACAATCAATAAAGGATATTTTTTGTTTTCTTTTTCCACAAAGCTGAAGAAATTTTGCGTTAAGGGACTCCGTTTTCCATGAGCCGTTTTGTTTTCATAACATTGTGTGGCGGAGCTAAGCTCCACGTTTTGTCAACCGAGAAATGATATCAATTTAAATATAAGTTTTCCCCGGAGTGACGATTAAAGCTGCAATCATCGCATTTACAGTGCATGAGAGACAGAGTGTCTTAGCACTAGGTTCCCTATACCTGCGGGATACAGCGGAAAACAGAAAAAAACATCAAAGTTTAGATCAAAATGAATAGAGCTAGTTAGGCACATTCAAATTGAATGCCGGTAAAAGACGCGCGTTTTCCACGAAACGTGAACCACTTGTGCAAAGAGCTCTCTGCTCGCTGCAAAAATTCTATTTCAAATATAAAATGTAGCTTCCTTTTTTATATCTGATATAACGTCCGTCGCTCGACGCGTATTATTTTAATTAATGGACTACTTTAAAATAAACTTGTTTTTAAACTAGTTATGACGGTTTTTTTCAATTCTGTATCCCGCTAATAGCACTGTAGACGGAAACTAGTGTTAATACTCCTTTCCTAGCTTTCCTCTCAATTTTCAAGATTTTGCTGTTGAGTGAACTCAACGCCGCGCTTTGTCTGGTTAACAGTACTAAGAATTTAATATAATACGTTGTTTCGAGTAAAAACGAACCTACAACTTATAACCAATATGCTGAGTGTGCTCTTCTATCTCAAAAATGACGCTTCATCTTGTCCAGATGAAGCGTCATTTTTGAGATTTCTTTGTTATACTAATGCAAAGATAACAAATACTACAAAAGTGAGGTATGGAATAAAGCACCCGTCATATCCAGAACCATCAAATTTAAATACATAAGTGTTATCGTCATTTGGCGGAAGGAAGGAGAGAGGGAGGAGGAGGGTTCGGCGTAATATCTGCGTCTCTCCTAATTGTTTTATATGAAAACTTTGTTCCGTCGGCTTTGTGTGTAGGACGTAATCTAATTGTAAAGTATCAGTGTTCAGTGGGAGTTCCGTTGTGATAAAACGTGAAAGAATAGCTGTTATTGTGAAATGTCTTTATAGATCAAACTTTTATGATGAGATTAATTGATAGTTGTGACTTTTATTTATTTTTCAGGTTTCCTTTTTTGTTAGTAAAAATCATACGCTCGGCAGCTAGATTATACACCCGTCATTTCCAGAGTGGGCAACCTTGCACCCTGCTTCTTTTCTCCCCTTCTCCCCTGCCCGCTGCCTAACGCTCATGAGTGACTTATTATAATTCTTTATGCTGGATATGTAATAAAGTGGTAAATGTACTTATATCTTTTATTATAATATGAGGAAATAACACATACATACCGACCATACCGACCATAACGCACAGTTATCATACTTTTAAACATTTTTAAAGTGTTAATCCACACTTAGGAAAGATAAATACTTAATTAGAAAACGTATAAAATCTAATCGAGTGTCTTAATAATGCTAACAACATAAATAAGTTGTAACAAGCGTATAAGAATTTCGACGTAGCTTGGCGAGAACGTATGGCTCAGTGGTCAGAGCGCCTGGTCGGTTTCCAGGAGGCGCGGGTTCGAGTCCCGCTACGTTCAAATTTTTATACGTTTTCTAATTAAGTAGTTATCATACTTTTTGGAAAAACCAAATTGAAGGTCTATGAAACGCTTTTTATAGGTCGACTTGTAACTATGTAATGAAATCTAGGAAACTGAATTAGACTGTAAGTTGTAACAATTCCATCATCATGAAATTATTATTAGCTGACTGAATCATCGATATTATCGAGCTAGTCTGATGATGAAGCCAGGATCTCGTGGTGGAATTTCGCACTTGCAGCACGTGTTATTTTTTTTTTAGCCAGGCAGAGGGAGCCTGGGAATCAGTGTTAAGACAGTCCGATGGCCATTACGAAACCTCCGTTTCTCACTTTCTATTGAATACTGGAAGATTAGCGTGTTGTGTAGTGGAACTCAAAGCCGTGCATTACCTCATTACCAGAGCGGAGGAAATGAAAATATTAAATATTTCAACGCAAAAAACTACAATTATATGGTACATTCAGAGTCATTTGTAACCGCTTCCCACGTACCTTAACCGTCGTAGACTTCGATCGTTAAATTGATGACAATTATATTAAGCTTTGCCATTTATTGCAACAAAATTTATTTCATATTGATCCTAAGTTATATGTCTAGTGTTTACACAATCCTGTCCAAATTTGTTAACCCCTATTGACGTCATGAATTACCTAAATGAATAGAACTAGAGGATACCGATAGTCTAGGTGTCACCATTTTTTATCTTTTTGTTTCTGTTAAAACGAATATTTCGGTGTCGAGGGAAAGCGCGGGGTTTAGTCTCCAGAATTCAGAAAGTGGGGAACGGAGTGTCTTAATAATTAATTTTTCCTCTGCCTACTACCCTGCTGTGTGCGGGATAAAGCGTGAAACTCATTTAATATTTATAGTAAAAATAACTGTATAACCTTTTTATTAGTTTCACGTAGTATACCACACATAGCAGGGTAGGCAGAAGAAACCTGGGAACTTAGTAGTAAGATACTTCTGTTCCCCACTTTGCGCCAAATTCTGGGGCCATATGTGTCGAGTGAAGGAACTTGACGTCGTGATTTGCCTCGATACCAGGAATATAATGAAAATATTTAATGTCAGATAGTAATAGGGTTTACGTTTGAGGTTGGGGTACGGAACCCTAAAAACATATATTACAAAAGTATATGTATGTATTTAACTAACATTAGTTAACTTGATAATAATTTAAGTTTGTATATTTTTATCCGAACCGCTTTAACCGTTTGCGTGGTATATGCAGATATTTCAGAATTACATTTTTTCGCCAACCATTGTACTTAAATGTGAAAGTTCAGGTATTCAGCCCGTGTTCATTATAATATTGCATATAAAGTGCTATAATGATTTAGACCAGAATATGAATTCATAAAATGCTAACAAACGTTCCCTAATTGTTTTGGATAATTGGACGCTTCCAAAATATTTTAAATAACAAAAATGTTATTTAAAGTTCAACTGCGTAAAACTAAAAATATAAAAACAAGCCTAAAAGGCTTTTCTTTCAGAATTTTGTCAAAAGTTATACCGAATAACTGCCCCATAAATAATTTTATGTTCAATACACACAAGAATTTAAAAATCTTTGTAAAATAGAACAAGATTAAATAAGATTTTTTTATGTTTTGTTTACGTTACGATTATAGTCATTACCCATACACAGTGTGTGCTTACAAGGACCACTTAAATATTGCATTGGTCGAGAACTGAATACCATGTACCACGTGAATACAAGAAAGAATATAATTTAACATTATCGGCTTAGAGTTAGAAACCTGCTACATCAGTTCTTCTCGTTATAAATTCCAATATATACTATTCAAAAACGTATAAAAAATTCAAAATCGACTTTTACTTTTTTTAATAAAACAGAAAAAAAAACAATTTTCGGAATTGTCTGATATACGTCTACTCACCTGAGACTTGTCTCTCCTGAGCTGAATAGGCTGTTAGCAGGTATACAGCCGGCGTCTTTTTTTATTATAACCCATACAATGGTAAATGATAACTGTTTTTTCTTTCATCTGTTTTAAAGACATGATTAGGTGACAAACTATTTTAGTTTTTTTTTGTTAGACTGTTTGTCCCACCAAACAAATTATAACTGCCTAATAAATAACTGTCTTATTATATTGATATTTTCAGCTTCACGCTGTATCCTCCACATAACAGGATAGGCAGAAGGAAACCTACTGTTAAAACACTCCGTTCCCATTGAGTGAATTCGGTTCTCCACCTCCCGCCGAATTCTCGATTCTTTACTAGATGACTAGCGGAACTCAAAATGTTCAATCAAAACTAAAACCGTCGCGTTTACAGTCGAACGAGTGTGTCCCTGCGCCATGACGGCATCAGATTTTATATTATATTTATTTTGATATCAAAATGAATATATTAAATATATCTACATTTTATCAAAATAATATATGTAGCATATGTAGCAGTGGTCCGTCGTGGCGCAGCGGCACAAAGTGTGACTGTAAAACCGACTGGTTGTGGGTTCGATCCCCACTCGAGGAGATGAAATATGTACTTAAAGTTATATTTCCATTTCTTCGCTCTGGTGTCGAGGAAAAGCGCCGCGTTGAGTTCTGCCACTTAACACACAATGGCTCCAAAATTTGGCAGAAAGTGGTGAACAGAGTGTCTTGACATTAGGTTCCCTCTGCCTACCCTGCTGTGTGCGGGATACAGCGTGAAGCTGACTTAAGTAAATTTTTAATTTATATGTATATGTAGCATTAACTTAGACATTCTAAAGACGTGCCCTACATAATAATCCAAGTAACAGGTGCAAGCGGATCGGCAGGAGTAACCTAGTTTCAAACAATGTTTCAACGAACGTACCGTAGAATGGAACGTCGCACAGTGACTGGAGCTGTGATGGTTGAAAAATTTTTCACATAAAAAATTACTTTTTGTCCTAAATAAGAGCGAAATGTTCGAGACCTCTCTTTTTTTATAAAATGTCAATGGGAAGGTTTTTCGCTAATGACTTTGAAACCTTTTAATTTAAAGATTTACGTCGTCTGTGACCTCTGAGAGGTAACTGTGTCAGGGCAAGAATTACACTGTAAAGATGGATTAAGATTGACATACATACTACTGCAACTATTTTTCTTTTATATTTCTTCACTTTCACGTTTCTATTTGATGATGATCACATAGAAACCATTTTACTTGATTTTCCAACAATTTACATGTTATACCTGATAGAGCTCAATGAACTAATAATGATAGAACCCTAATATTAACATTTTTGAATCTTTATAAATTTACATATATAAAGATTTCTATAAATCATCCGATGCTGAGTGACTGACAGATAAGTACTGGACTTTGAAAGTTAGCATTTAGCAAATAGGTACGATGTACTAAGAGAGGATTCTTAAAATTCCTACGGGAAAAACTATTTTACGTGTTAAGGTCTACGAAAACAAATTTCTGGGAAACAACTAGTCGACATTAAAACCAGAACCGAGTGTCTTGACAATAGTTTTTTTCTTATGGAAAGGACAAGTTAAACGAGCGTACGGGTCACTCTATGGTGTGTGAACACCGCCGTCCACGACCCCGTGTAACAACACCAGCTTAAAGTCCTCAACGCACCACGCGTTACGGACTTTTATGGTAGAGGTAGCACTTTCAGTAGGTTCCCTCAATTTAACTTTGTATGCGGTGCACGACGCATCTTTAAAGAATGTGTAGCAGTACAAATACTTAGAATTAAGGCTAGGTGATTTCTAAAGGTTATTTTTCTGTTTAGTTTAGTGATGTTGTACATGATATAGAACAACTTACGTTTATAAAAGCTGTGTATCAAACCTGCAATATTTCTCAGTTATTTGATAGCTACTGAACGTAAAAAGGTCAAGAAGCTCCACTTATTTTAAGCGCTTCTTACTCTGTACTGCTTTTCAACAAGCGATTATAGAGGAAATGCTCTAATTCATTCTCCAGTATCATAGGAGAGATGTTTAAGTTGTAAAATGTATACAACGAGACCCAAGGTCTGTTTGGAGCATTTCATGACAAAGTACGGCAAGATTAAAATAAAAATGTACTGAACATTTTTATTCTTTACTTTTACTGCGGAACTTGCACTTTGATCGTTTACGTTTTTGATAACTGATCGAACTTGAATTGTATTTTAGAAGACAGAATTAAAAATTTTATTCTGTGTCTAGGATTTAGATGGTGGGTTCGATTCCCACTCGGAGGAAAATATTAAATATTTTCCTTCTTCTTCTATCTTCGATTCGTCGTTTTGGTAACGATGCAAAGCGCGGCGTTGAGCTCCTCCATTCAAGACGCGTCTAGAGTTTGAAAGCAGGCAGGAAACAAATAGGGAACGGAATTATCTAATTGGGAATTGAGTGTCTTCTCATTAGAGTCTCAACCTAGGAATCTAGTGTCTATACTCTGTCTACCCTCTATATGCGAGATACAGCTTGAAAACGTATATTTTGTCACAACAAAATATAGAAGATGTGTGAAAATAAACAAATATATTTGCATATCTTTATTCATTCTTAAACCCAATTCGTCCTGAAAGCTCCGATAAAATTGTAGGTACGAATAATACATCTCAGCCAACGTAATGGAAGTGTCTCTTGACCGAATTTCTTTAAAGTTTTTTGGCTGAACGTCAACCTTTCGGTGGACATTTACCAAAGCTCCATACTATAATACGTGTATTTTATTGACAATCTGTCGAGCAAATCGAAATGTTCAGAATAGAGATCGACATATATATATATATATATATATTTGCCGATGGAAATGTTGAATAATGTTTGGAAAACTACCATTTTATATAACGTTAGGTCAAATTCTAAGTGTGCTTAACATCATTGTTGATTTATATTATAAGGCTACTTATGATGCCACTTTTTCGTAGACATTACATTTTATAATTAAATAATAATAATAATTTATTGGATAACAAAAAAAGGAAGAGAAGAATTAAAAGGCATATTTTCTATATATAAGAATTATATCCAAATCACGTGGAAACGGTTTGCAGAAAGGCGTTTTTCAGTAACAAAACAAATAACAAACGAACATTAATTAAAATACCTTCACAAGCGTTCCGTCCGCGCGTGCATACAATCCTAACTGTTCCCTTTGAAGTTGAACGCCGTTGTGGCTCAGTTATGATAAAAATAATTATATATATGGTTATTGTTGTTAAAAGTTTCAAGTGAAGGTGACGGAGGAAATTAAAAGATGCACTCATTGCAAGGGTGAATATATTCTTTTCGCAAAATACATATTCTGACAGAAATGGAAAAATGAAACTATCACTTAAATTATCAGTAGGCAAATAACATATTTACCTTTAAAAAAAATAGGCGTTGATAACTATGTTTTATAAGAAACAAAAATAAAGTTATCTACGGTAATTACACTAAAAACTATCATGTAGCCTTGACAGCGTGTGACTGCACATGTGATTGGGTGATCCTTGGGGTACGGAGAGTCTTAACACTAAGTTTCTCTGCCTGTCCAGCTATATACGGAATACAGTGTAATGCAAAACAATAAATACATGTATTACATAAAACTAAGACACCCGCAATATGTAATATTCGTATCGAAAATTTATGTTTTAGAATTAACTATGCCTAGAATTCTTAGTAATCATGATAAAAATATTTTTAAAAAGGATTTCATGTAGGTAGATTGGAAAAAACTCCTTAATAACGCACGCCCTTTGTACCAGTCAGATTGAAAGGACCTTTTGTCATATATCCATATTACAAACGATATGTTAAGGGCACTTCATAAGTTCACAATAAGCCCTCGAAAACTAATAATATCCATATTTATAGAATCTAGTATTTTTTTATATATGGAAAATTGAAAATAACAAAAAACTATACTCGTATTACAGAGATAATGAAGAAGAACGTGCTCAGGTGGTTTGGGCTCGTCAATGAATGATGAAAAATAGCAAAAAAGATTTAAGAGAGGCTGGGTTGACCTTTTAGATTACACTCTGGATGATATTGGAGGAAGGTCACGTGAAAATCATGACGATCCCTCAGAGGGCATGTATGAAGAGAATGATAACAGTGGATGAGGTGAAAGATACCGTAGTGTTTGGCACTCCCGTTATCACTAACGACCCGGCAAGGGATAAAGCGTGAACTTAAAAAATTAAATAAAACATGTTTTTTTACTTCGTTTCACGTCAGTCGTTTCATTTTATCTGTTGACATGGTGATTACTTGTTCTGCTCTCAAATTTAAGCTATTCCGTACTAGTAAACGCCGACAGTTGGGACTTCGAGAAAATTATTATATTAAATTGTTTTATTTTACTCACTTTGTCGAACTAAGCGCGTTGTTTAGTTCCGGTTTTTAATATTAAATTAGAATATTAAATTAGAAGCCTGTCGTGGCACAGGGGCACCAAATGGTGATGGTAAAATCGACTGGTTGTGGGTTTGATTACCACTCGAGGAAATTAAATATTTATTTCCATTTAAATTTTCGTTTCTTCGCTCTGGTGTTGAGTTCCGTCACTCGACAAGCAATGCCTCCAGGACTCTGACGAAAGTGGGGAATGGAGTGTCTTAACACAAGGTTTCCTCGGCCTACCCTGTTGTGTGCGGAATGCAGCATGAAGCTGATTTAAAAATTTAACTTAGTCTGGTTCACTCTGCCTACCATATAGAAAAACACGAAAAGATGAAAAGGAAAACGCTTATTACTATTTGTCTAATGAAACAATTAAATGAAAAGTTTACGTTTTAATTACATCACTTTGTCATTTCCAACCGTTATCTTGATAATTATTAAATAAATAAACGCCATATACTAGTCTCAAATTAAAATTAATTTCATATAATTAAGGTAGGTTAGTATTACATTTATTACAGTCCTTTTATATTTGAGCCAATGACTTCTAAAGAAATTTTCTATGCATTATATAAGTATATTTTTTTTATTACTTCACGTTGTGCACATCACATAGCTGACTCCGTTCTCATTCAGACACTTTCACCCGCCGACTTCCACCAAATTTTGGAGGCATTGCGTGTTGAGTGGTGAAACTCTACACTTTTGTCTCGTTACGCGAGCGAGGAAATGAAAATATAAAAAATATATTTCATTTGCCCTAATGGGAATCGAACCTATAACACGCTTACCAGTCTCACGCTTGTACCCCTGCGTCCCGACGGCCTTGAGATATGTATTTGATAAGAGATAACTAAGTAACATGATAACGTGACAAGAGATTTTCCAATTTACTTATAGATGTGAAAAGTTTAACAAAAATAAGCGTCTGTATATGAATTAAGACGTATGTAGCTTGATAATGAAAGTATGGCATAGTGGTGAGAGTGCATGGACGGTGATGCAAGGGGCGCAGGTTCATTATATCGCTATGTATAATTTTTTTTGAGCTTCACTCTTTATCCCGTACATAGCAGGGTAGGTTCAAGGAACCTGGGAGCGTAGTGTTAACACACTACGATCCTCATTTTTCACGTAATTTTCGTGGTATTGCTTGTTGAGTGGCAGCGCTGAGAGCGGTGGCAAGGTTGATAAAAAATCTTTCTATTCAGTATTTGTTTATATTCAAGCACGAAAAAAAAACGATAACGATATAATTCGATAGACCAAATATATGTTCTTATCAGTAGGTATATGATTTTGATATATAAACAGTCTATGTGTAGTCTACTTAGAGATTGTCGAAGCTGTCATGCCCCCTATCGCGATAGATATCAGTATCTGATTAACGTTGCTGGATTGAACTTGCACTTGCAATAGGTGCACGTTCAAAGCTACTAAGTTTTTACAATGATTACAACTTATTTACGTTATTGGCATATATTCTTGGAATTTTTGTACTAATTTTCTCTGCCCAAAGATAATCATATCTAGTTTTGATTTAAGCGACAGACATTTCTTCAGATGCGGATTCAAATAATGAAATTTTTACAAGTTTACTGGCCCCGAATAACTCTTAAAAGATGTTAAAATTAAAGTGCCTTTTTACAAACTTATCTTTGCTTATCTTTAAAAAAAAAACAAGTGAAACCAATAATTAATATTTAGACTCCATAGATACGACGTGACGTGACGGTTGTATTATCACCGTGAGTCTATGCCGCTTCCAGTCGTTTCCTGCATAACAGGGTAGACACAAGGAACCTAGTATAAGACACTTTTCAATTTTCGTGTTCATAAGAAATTGAAAAAATAAGAGATAAATTTTATTGTGTTTTTAGTATTTGTTGTTATGTCTTATGAGATACAGGCTGAAGGACGGACGGATAGCCGAGTCTTAGTAGTAGGGTCCCGTTTCACCCTTTAAGTACAATGAAGAAACACATATGTGTATATTTCTATTAGAAACAACATAATATGAGCAATAAAGATATAATATCACGTATCATTCTTATGTAGAGAGAGCTCTCAAATGCGAGGCACTGGAAGGTCAAAAATCATTTCAAAGACTTCACCCGTGACATTTTAGCTTTTACTCTTTTAATGTATGCTACGTTTATTTATTTATTTTCGTATGTTTTAAAACAAAAATGTATTTAAAGAATAAAATTGAGTGGGTGAGTGTTTATGCATTTGAAAGGTTTTCTATTGTAGTGCTGATAAAAAATGCTATTTTTTTTCTTATTTCTATTTTTTGATTCACACTGTAGTCTGCACATGCCACTGTAACTGGGAACCTGGGAACCTAGTATAAAGACATTCCGTTCCCATTACAACACTTCCATTCCGGCTATCCGCAGATTTTTTTAAGCCGTTGAGTCGAAACTCAACGCCGCGCTTTGCCTCGTTACCAGTGTGAAGAAACTAAAATATTTATTATTTAATTCCTCCCGAGTGGGAATCAAACCCACGATCTAGCAGCTTTTGCAATTTAAGATCCTATTTCAGTGCTCCCCTTCACTTCCTAAAACTCCAAATTCCCGCGTCCCTCTTGCCAAATTTCAACTTACTATGGCCAATAGCTTCGTCTGTGTTGTCTCTCATGACACTAAAGATTAAATAACCCAAGATTGATCATCCTCTCAGACAGTGATACACATTTAGTTGGCGCTACCGCTGAAAGAGCCCAACATTTAAGTTACTAAGCACGCATACCGTCTTAACTACATATTAGACTATTAATTCTCAAAATTTCGCTTGCAACGATGGACAAATTAAATTAAAATATAATCTATATAGTTACAATAAAATTGCAACGGATCGGTGCCTGTACTTAACGTAATATAACCCAATACAATGATTTTTATTTCTTTTACTGTTTGACTATTTGACTGTACGTTTGTTATCGCTAATCTCAGAATTGGTTTAACTACTTTAAATGCACTTTTCACTATTGGATTCTAACAAGCTTACGTGAACATATAATTTTTATTACAATAGGTTCATAAATAAAGAAATCAATTTGAAGGTTACGTGGTATAACAGATATTTTATACAACTGTTTAAGTGGCTGAGTCTTAAGCTTTCAATTTGAATATTGTTATGTGTGGAGTCGAGTCTGGACTGTCGAGAGGGGACTCGAGGAAATGAAATATATATACATAATATAGGTATAGATATAAGCGTGGAGTTGAGTTCCACGCAATGTCTCGAAAAGTGAACGGAAAGTAGGGAAAACAGTGTCATAATACTAGATTCCCTATCCATTTATGTTATAACCCGATTTTTTTGCGGAATTTTTGTGGTATTTATGTGGAAAAAACTACGTTTTTATAATAAATACGAAAATCAAATCAATTCCCAAAACACTTAGATTACAATATAATATATATAATATAATACTTAAATATAATGCATAACCAAACTAAAACAATTAATCCATTTTTAGGGTTTTGCGAGCCCAAAAACTGAACCCTTATAGGTTCACTTTTTGTCCGTCTGTCCGTCTGTCGAGATCATTTAACTTGAGACTGCGTTAAGGTATCAATGTGAAATTAAAATTAGGTATTCAAATTTACAGTTCTTTGGAGAACAAAATCGAAGCTTCTGATGCAATGCAGTCAAAAAATATGAGCATTTATGAAATTGGTACAGAATCCTCTGTGGGCGAGTCCATCCTCTGTGTCAACTCGCGCTTGATCAGTTTTTTCTTAAATACACTTAAATAAACATATATTACAAGCGAGCGTAGCCGCACGGGAGCCGCTAGTCAATAATAAATGGCCGCCGCCAAAAACGATGTTTGGACGTTAATTTACTTTTAAAGTAAGTAAACGCCCCGACAACGTTATTATGTACTTTAAAATGTCACCCGCGACGACAATATATATATAGAATAAATATCTGAATGTAGTCAGGATTTGAAAAGCACTTATAGTTCGTTCTTTTTATATAAATATTTTTTTACAATACAATATATTATGTATGTTTTTAAAATATATTTTCGAGATACATGACCTTTCACAATACTTGTAAATCCCACACAGCGTTGTATACTATTGAAGCCGCAAGGCGTGGGCGTTGGAGGTAGGCTTCATTTAGAAATGCAAATCGTATAATAAAAAAGTTAAGTTTTTGCGTGAATTTATATTTTTTCCAACACGAGAGGTTGTCGTTAACATAATTTTATAATATTTTAAAGTGCTATGTTTATTTAAACTCACACACTGAGACGTTATTTAGTGTTTAACTACATTTAAGTAGTGCGTTACTCTATGAAATTCATTACTATCGCGTTTAAAGTTTGCATGTTTTAAGTTGAGGCTGTTGTGGCAGTTGGGGGACGATTCCTACTGTGGCAAATGAAATGTTTAACATTTTCATTTTCTCGCTCTGGTAACGAAGTAAATCACGGCTTTGAGTTTCATCACTTAACACACAATGCCTCAGAATTTGGTGGAAATTCGGGAACAGAAATGTCTTAATGGAAAAAGAGTTTTAACACTAGGTTTCCAGGTTCCTACCTACCTAACCTGCTATGTGCGGCGTAATACAGCGTCAAGTTACAAAGGCAAAGAAAAAGTTTTTAAATTGTTACTGATTGAATTAGAACTGACAGAAAAGTAGAAATTTAGACCAGAGGAACGGAAATACTGTTAACTAGAAAATTCCACGAGCAGGATTTGAACTTAAAACCTAAAAACTGCGCCACTAATGGCGACATCAATAATCCTTTCCAATAATGAACATCGAACATTAGCTCCCGCCGCTGTAGATATTTTTGTTTCAACCATTGTATTGGTGCTTTTGTTTAAAATAAAAATAAATATTATATTTTTAAGTACAAATCTCAAATTCGATTCACAATACAGATTTTTTATCCGCATAGGTAAAGGAGGGTAGAAAAAAGGAATATAGTATCAAGACACTCTGCTTCCCAATTTTTGAGACATCGCGTGCTGAATTGCGGAACTGAACGCTGAACTTTATTTTGTTATCAGAGCGGGGTCATGAAAATATGTAATTGGTTCCAACTAGCGGGATTCGAATTCACTACCTCTGCAGTATACATTGACTATTAGTTAGCAGTTCTGCTATAGATAGTTTTCGCTCGAACTATTGTGCTGATGCCATTGTTTTAACAAAGAACAAGTCTAATATGTGCATGTTGGCTGTGTATTAGTATTTATAGGGTTCCATAGAAAAAAAAAATTAAAAAAAATATATATTCTACACGTAATGCCTCGAACTCTGTTGACAGTTTGCAACGGTAGTGTCTTGTGTGACACTAGGCTCCCAGGTTCCCTTTGCCGACTCTGTTATGTGGAGAATACAGAGTAAAGCTAAAAAAATATAAAAATGGTAAAGCCATCGTCGCGTAGTGGCGCAGTGCCCGACTGTATCCGCGACGGTTGTGTATTCGAATCTCACTCGGTGAAATTATTTATATATTTTTAGTTCTTCGCTCTGATAACAAGACGTTGAATTTCGCTATTTAGCTCACAATATCTCAAAAATAAGGCAGAAAATGGGGAATGGAAAATCGTACTAGGATGAGTTCCCTCTATTTAATATGTTGGACGAAGGATACAACTAACAAAGTACGTTTGCACGGAACCCTCCATACAAGTTTGTCGACTTATAAAATTGTACATAACCGTTTGATATTTTCTTCAAGTACAATACGTCTTCTCTTTCAAGAAATGATGCTAAGATACAAAAGATAATAGTAAGATAACGCTATACGTGTGTACTTTTACTTACATTTAGACACTTTTACTTGTAAATAATTTTTTTTGACACCATTGTTTCGCACAATTTTGAAAAAAGGATTCTCAATCTGCCTTCTCTCTTCTCTGCCTGCTGATCGTGGCTTACTGTAGGACTGACGCTACTGACGTTTGTATATAGTTTGACGATTCACTAGTACTTGTAATTGTTTAATTGAATGAAGGATTTTTTGATTTTGATTCGACAGTTTGGTCGTAAACGAGAAGGTTGTCGGTACCATTAAGTTTAATGATTACATTTAAATAAATACTTATATAAGTTTCCCTCTCATCATGCAAAGTATTGCACGACAACAATAAATATTCATTTTTCTTAAGCAGTTTCACGCCCTTTCCCGTAAAGAAGGACCGTAGACCGTGGTAGACAAATGGACAGATGGAACGGACCTAGTGTTAAAACGCACCTTTCGTCTAAATTATCAATAAACTTAAAATGTTAACTCACCTTAGCGTTTTGTCTTTTTACCAAAGAAGAGAAATTAATGTAATTCATTCCTACCGGTAGTTCCAAATCCGCAAGACAGACGCTTTGCCGCTGCGCTGAGACGGCTTCAATAATAATCAATTTTTTAGCTTCATGTATCCCACATATAGCAGCGTAGGCAAAGGAAACATAGTGATAAGACACTCTTTTCCTCGCTTTCCACAAAATTCTTGTGGCAATGCGTGTTGAATGGCGGAAACCAACATGGCACTTTGACTTGGCACCACAGCGAGAAATGTAACAATAAAAATATCTCGTTCTCCTGAATGAGCATCGAACCCACAACTGCTGCGTTTACAGTCGCACGCTTATGAGCCAGCCACGATGGTCTCAATTAATAATCTTATGTAGATATTACTAGTATACATAATACTAAAGCTTTCAAATTAGTGGCAACCACAAGTATGTCGGTTAGGATACGTTATTTAAACAATTTCCCACTACCATTAAATCGTTAAGCTTAAAATTTAATAGTTCCGTGATTTACCCTACAAATTGAACACTCAGTTATAATATTGAAATTTCATTAGAACGTCGGTACTTTAGTCGGAGCTTCGTTTACTATTTATAGTATATTTAAGTAACTATTGCAGTAATAAACACACGTTCCAAATAATAAAACCGGACGAGTGCGAGTCGGGCTCGCTCACCAAAGGCTCCGTATAAAAATTGGTCATAAAAAATGAACAAAATATGTACTGGAATATGCACACCAAGCCCTTTCGACAGATACATCACTTGAACTACCGGCCTTAATACCAAATTTTGCTCCTTTTTTAAGGCTATTTTCTTAGAATTTAACCACAAATGTATACTTCTTAGACTTTTCTGTACTACTACTACCTATAAACTCTAGCTGCCAAATTTCATAACTCTAGGTCAATCGGAAGTACCCTATTAATTTTGATAGGTACGGAACCCTAAAAATACTAATGCAGCAAAATATATTTTCATACATTATAGCGAAACTTATTGCATCGTCAAGAAAATTTAATAAATATAATCTTCGGTTTTTGTAGCATATTATTTGGACGTATAATTGAGAAAATGCAAAATTAAAGTATTATAATTCAGCTCTTCACTCTGTTTACGGCCGCAAAACCTAGGCTTCAGTCCCGCGAGGGGCGCCCTTGTTGCCGATAACGTCCTATCACACAGCCACGAAGTATTCATGATTGAATGTATCTATTTGTTGACAAATGCATCATAATAAAAGTATTATTAGTGGTAGGTGGGAAAAGCCGAGTGGACTATATCCCGCAGATAGAAATAAATAAATAAATGATAATGAATTAATTAAAAAAATAAGTAACAAATTCCCGTATAACAATAAATTGAAACATTATAAAATATGATTAAAACTTACACGCTATTAATTTCAAATGCATTCGTGTATTTGCTTAACAGCATCGAATTATTTATTGAAAAAGTTAATATTTTTTTAATATTAGAATTACGTTATATAATAGAGATTAATATTAGTATTGTTTTAGACTAGTGGCCCCGGTACGATTTTGTCTACGACTTTTGGTGAGATCTATATGAATATTTATATGAATGCATTTAAAAATTGTAATTTAAGTCTTTTGGGAATTTATTTGCTTTTACTCGCAAACACAAACATTTTTTCTATTAAATATGATATCATATTTAATAAAAAAAATGTATGTTTATTTTGCAGTTTGAGCGGTACTCGTCCAGAGTTCGTTAGTTTTGGGCTCTCTCAAAGACTGCACTTGGCAGCTTTAGCTACCATTCATTTCCGCCATTACGCACAGGAGATGATATCTTGGTCCATACGCAAAAGAGAAAGTCGATCTCTTGGACGCTCTCATTGCCTCTAATTCAACTATGTATGACCGTGGAACAACGCTGCCGATAACCTTGCAGTACCAGAGCTCAATGCATGAGCTTAAGTTCAGCTAAAAATCTGTTAGGCCAGTTTTATCTTCCTTGGACATTCACAAGTCGAGTGGCCCATATGGCATCTCTACTTTATATGCTCCTGAGCTAATACTGGCTAAGACCCAGATTTGTGAAAGGGCTATTATCCACCCAATTCCGAAGAAAGGCGAAGTTTCCGATCCATCTAACTACAAACCTATTGCTCCATGTTCTCAAAAATCAGTCGGTTTTACTAAGCACATCTGCTGGGCTGTGGCTATCGAAAGCAAGTAAGAGGGCCTGACAGTTAGTCTGGATATGACGAAGGTTTACAATCGTGTGTGACACGGGCCGCTCCTTGCAAACTGCATCTTACGGGCTTCCCAAGAATTTGGGAAAATTGATCGCTAGTTTTCTCTGGGCGCAGCATTAAGGTCACTGTTGACAATTTTTTGTTTGGAATACATGCCCATGAACGCTGGTGTCTCCCAACTTCTACATATCAATGACATGTTAGTAGATTCTAGCATTCATTGCTTTGCAAACGTTAGCACAGTGGGCGCTGGTTACTCCGGCTGTGCAGGTCTTCTCGGAAAAACGCGGGACACACGCGCGGGCACGCGGGCAAACGCATTTTCCACATGGGATGAAATAAACGTGGGTTGAATTGAAACCCACAGAAGACACAAGTTTGCACGTTAACCACAATAATAATCTCATTTGTCGTATCGCCAGTCTTTCAAAACATTCTTCTTATAGCCGCGCATGGTATCAGCTTTAATGTTTCGAGTGACTGCCAGTACCGTGGTCATCTGGAAAACAAGGCCAAGTTGGCCTCAAAGAAATCGGCAGAACGAACCTAGTGTTAAAGTACTCAATTCCCTTTACTCTATTCAGTTTTGGAGATACGACGTGTTAAGTAAAGAAACTCAATTCTGTCTTGTCTTGTTACCAAAAGAGTATAATTAGTACCCCAAAGTGTTAATCAAACTTACAATTGTCTCGCCAAAAGATAGGCGCTGTGTCGCTGCGCCACGACAGCCTCATATTGATTAGATGAGTAATAATATTTTTTACAAGCATCTAGGGGGATTGTAGAGCAATATTTATTATAGCCAGTATTGTGTCGGTCGCTGGGGAAAAGGTTAAAAGTTGAAGGATCTATCGGCCTCGTGCTAAGCTAGCTAAGGCTAGGATCAAATTTGTATTCATAAAAATGTGATTCTTTTAATATTTGGAAAAATCATCTGTAGACGACTCTGTTCTGTGCTTAGTTTTATTTTATTTTTGCCATCGTGATGCAGTGGGACATGTTACTGTGAATGGTTGTGTGTTCCCACTCGAGTGGACCGTCATTTATATAAAATAATGTATCTGATTGCTGTTTTTACATAGGAGATATATGAGAAAATCTGTTATTTGATAATAGAACCGATTAGTATAATAGAACCGAATACATATAATGATTTTTTATATTTTTCTCTGTTTATTGAATAATGAATATGATGAAATGATATATATTGAATAAAAAAAACACAACATGAAGTAAGCGCTACAAAATAATTGGTTTATTAAATTAGCTGGAACTTTAAAATGGTCTAATAGCATTTATTAGAATATGAAGACAATTTAGCTTAGTATTATATTTTTTTTTGGAAAAGACAGCTATGTATGTCGAGCTTCGCAATCATAACGAATTTTATTTCTGTAAAATTTTCTTTAAACGCCTATGTCAAATTATACAGTCCCCTAATTTCACACCACCAGTAACCCCAACAGTGTATTTAATTTGTTTTTAATCAAGTGAAGATTCGAGCTGGTCGCCAGTATTTTATCTATATCATTTAATAAAGCGGAAGAGTTTGTTTGTTTGATTGTTTGTTGAAGCACTCTGGATCTACTGGATCGATTTTCCTTTTTTTGTTTTGTATGAAAGCTATGTTCTTCAGGAGTGATATAGGCTATATAATGTACACTGTATGACAAAAATATTCTATTTTATTAATTCTAAAAAAAAAGTACTTAGTAAATACACACTTCTGTCACAATAAGGCATTTTGTGACAGAAAATAACTGATAATTGCAAGGCAATAATCTATTTATGTGATAAGGAAGAGTCTTAACACTAGGTACCCTCTGTGTATCTTGCTATGTGGGATACAGTGCGAAGCTGCTTTTTTAATTTCTTTTTAATCGTAAACGAATCCATAACACGTTTTGAATCAAAAGTCCATTATATACCTAGTAAGCTATTCAATTTTGTATTCATAACACGTGTATAAAATATTAAGTACTAGCTACCCAGACGAGGCTTCGCCCGCTTATTATTATGTTGTAGGCAACTACAAAACTTTTACTTATATTTTATTTTGATGTACTAAAGTAAATTTACTAAAGTTTTATCTAAGTCCGTTCAGTAGTTTTTGCGTGAAAGTGCTTCCATCCTCAAAAACTTTCAAATTTATAATATTAAAAAATTAAGTTAAATATTAGAATGAAATTTACTTATAAATATATAATAAACGATTACCTTGCAAACATTAAAAATATAAACTTAGGTTCTTTCATCTCTAGAGCGCAATATTAGATATCCTTTGAAACAAACTCTACTTTCAAAGTGTCTACAATGACACTATAATTTAAATAACTTGTAGGGTGAAACTTTGTATTAATATTAAATAAAACTAGTAATGTGTAGGTTTTTGTATCAGATTTTTATACAATCTTTTTCTCAAAAGAGCGAAGAATTAAAAACACTGAACCTCTGCGTGTGGAATTCAAACCCAGACTATACACATAAGTAAATCCGGCACACAGCAGGGTAGGCAAAGGGAACCTAGTATTAAGACACTCCGTTTCCCATTCAATTTCTCTCAAGTCAATTTATTCCAGAAATAATAATTTTTTCTAAACAAAACACAACGTATCGATCTTCTGAAAGTACGATTAGTTGTCATGAATCATCATTTTCTATAGCCAGACTCAGACATTAGCATCCTTTGGCTTGCCCGAGCCTTAACGATTGAAAGTTCAAGGTCTTCGAGAAATAATGAAATAATATCTAGAATAGATGATAGAAATACACGATTTATTTATTGTGGTGTATGTTTTATACTTGAAAATCCCTACTTTTCCCATTCATATAGAAATTTCGAAGTATCGCAAGACGATAGAGTCCTTGATATCTTGCAGTCCCTACACTACCGTCAAATTTCAACATTAAAAGTGAAGGAGTTTCATCAGTATCTTATCTGTTTATTAGTCAGTTACTCATTAACGAAAGTTATGTTGTTAGTTCTATGTGCCTACATATAAACACGCAATATTTCGTGAATTGGGTGAAATGTACAGAACATACAAATATACAAAGACACAAAGTGTTACTGTAAAATCTACTGGTTGTGGGTTCGATACCCATTCGAGGAAGTGAAATATTTATTTACGTGAAATTTATTTAAGTGAAATATATATTTTCATTTCTTCGCTCTGGTGTTGAGGCAAAGCGCGGTGCTGAGTCCCGCCACTCAACACGCATTACCTCCAGAACTCAGCGGAAAGTGGGGAACGGAGTGTTTTAACACTAGGTTCCCTCTGCCTACCATGCTATGTGCGGGATACAGCGTGAAGCTAATGCTATAGAACGTAATATCTTAACACTACATTCACTCTGCCATATTTACCATTTTATTATGAAAAAAAAAGAATTACGCAACTATATTAAAAAAACAATTATCTATTAAAAAGACTAAGACATATTTTGCAATTGCAAATTGAAAACATTAAAATTAATAGAAGTCCCTCGGGCGTGGTGGAAGATATCCATTTAACAATTTTACACGTAAATTTAAAGAACCTTCGGTAATATTATATTTGACATTCAGTCGGGGCGGCGGTCCCTTCCTCTTGTTTGTGGGCGAAGGAAATCATTAAGACCCTTTAAACTTGAGCTCATCTTTTGAGCAGAACATTTTTAAGAAAAACTCTTTTGTTAACGCTTTTGCAAGTGTTTTAAGTGTAGTACTAATTGTTGATCAGTCTTCTCTTTAAATTTATAGGTTACTAACTTTTACTCACGACTGCGTCCATCCTTCTCCTTTTTTAGCATAGAATTCTACTTAAGACAATGTCTCGTAATCGATTCCCACTCGAAGAAATAAAATATTTGATATTTTAATTTTATCCTACTAGTACCGAGGCTAAGCGCGGCGTTGAATTCCGCAGCTCAACATGCAAAATGTGTCCAAAATTCGACAAAAAGTAGAGAACAGAACTTGAAAGGGAACAAAAGTATCTTTACACTAGGATTCCAGAAGGTAACAAAGAAATCTAATAAATTGAATGGAAATGAAGGGGGCAAAGTGTCTTAACACCTGGGTTTCCGGTACCTTTATCATTTCTTGTAATAAAATCGCAACGGATCGCTGTCTGTGTATCGTGATATTTAATAACGTAATAAAATCTAAAACATTTTTTTTCGTATTTGTCTGTACATCTGTTCACGCTTATCTCAGAAACAGCTTGACCGATTTAATTGGAGTTTTCCCTATTACATTTTGACAAGTTTTTCTTAACATTTAGTGTTGAAAACGTAAGGCAGATTAGTAAATAAATAATTATTTAAACGAACCAAGCTGCAAGCGGGTCGTATGTTGTAAATAAAGAAAGAAAAAAACAAATTTTAAGAGTATTGAAGAAAATGTTGTTTAGTTGTCATTATATTAAGGTATTTTTTTAGCTAAATTATAAGTAGAAAAGTACTAGTATCTACTACTATTTACTTTCCTCATATGTACGGACGTCCATACATCATAGCTGTCAATACGTAAACCGTGATGGATAAGTTCCACGTCGTTAAAGACAAGCTACAATATTGGTCGTAGTTATTTTGTTTTTTTTTAATATTCACGTGTCTTCCTGGTGTCATGGAATAGATATATAGTGAGTATTCTTTGTAAAAATGGCATAACACCTGGAACTATATTTACTTATATTATTTATTTTGTATCTGCACATTGTATTCCGTATTTAGCAAAGTAGATTGAGGGAATCTACTTTTAAGACTTTCCGTTACTCACGCACCACCCAATTTTGGATAGGTGTAGCTCGACACCACTTTGTCTTAATTTTTTTTTAATTATATATTTTTGTATGACTTTTACTATTAACATTTTCACAAAACTTTTCTACCCTGATATAGATTATTAAGAGAAAGAGATGAATTCGTTAAAGTTTTTGCAATGTTATTTATTCATTTTGTTATATTTTCATACAAATATGCTCATAAATGCTTTTAAGTTCTACATAAACAGGAAGTACCTAATAATGGTTTGTAATAAAAAAAACTAAATCAATTCAAAAATTACTCAAAGGACCGATTTAATACTTGAACGACTTCTAAAAATTTCAGGCGAAGAAAAAAAATATAGAAAAATCTAAAAATAGGAGAGATTACTGAAACAATGGGCTCTCACAAAAGACTCGAAAAGGAAAGTGTCCCACAAAGAAACCTCGAGTACTGCACTTCTTAGCTTTGTAGAGACGAACTGGTAAAAACTTGTCTACGATATTTTCGTAAATATTCTTCAAACTTGACTGTTTACTAGAATATATATATATATATATATATATATATATATATATATATATAACATTTATAAATATTGGTAAAAATTCCCTCTCCCCTCATGTAGACGAACCTTTTCGTCCTGCCTGAGTGGCAGAAAATCGATAATGGAAGTCGAATCTAGGAGTTTTAGTTTAATTTTCCATTTCTTCCATAAATACTATATATATGTGTATAATTACAATATAACATAAAAAAATAAATAACTTAAGATACAGCAAATCGTCTTTTAAAACAGCCCATTACCGAAAAACAATAAAAATGTTGGAGAAAACTCCCAAGAAGCAGAATAACGAGGTGAACTCCCCGAAGCCGCACAAAGAAAATTAAATCGAATCAATCTATTTGTATACTAGTGTGTTTCATTCAGGTCAAACCGACCGGGAAGGGTGGCTGTTGCGTGCATGGAAAACCACTTAAAACCTTCACTTAAAAGGCAACTCACCTAATATCAATACATCTACGTACATACGAGTATATGTAACTTTAATTATAATGTATTTATGTGAGCTTTTAAAACATTTTCACCCTTTTTTTCGTTTTGGGCGGAAACAAATATTTAAAATTGATGTGTTAAATAAAAAATAATCACGTTTTTCCTGCTTGTTCAGATACTCCGTTCCTTCAAAAGCACTCAATTTTAGAGATGTTGAACGTTAAGTGACGGAAGTGACAGGACCGGAGTCTTAAAACTAGATTCCCTAGTTTGCCTACGCTGCTATATCCGGGGACACAGTGTGAAGCTATTTAGGTTTTCGTTAAATTTTATATGTATTATAATTGCTTATTTCATACCAAAACTACAAATATATAATTTATCAGTATTTACAATAATTCCAAAAATAATAATTATGTGAATTTTCTTTAATAGAATATCCATATATACAATAATATCCAAATATATAGCGCTATACAGTTTCATGCAGATATCATGGTAGGCAAAAGGAACTCGGGAACCTAATGTTAAGACCTAATGCTAAGACACTCCCGTTCCCCACATTACGCTTGCCATATAGAATACCCATCTGTGGTAAAAATCAAAAAAGTAAAACTACTATATACCTCAAATTGTTTGTTAGTCTGATACAATATCAACACGCGATGTCATACTGTTTCTGATCCTATAAAAGGGTGGAATGTATATATTGAATATTTAATACTTGTCCCGATGTGACAAAGGTGGGCTTATCACGAAGGACAATGGGAGCGGTCGCTACCGGCATCAGACTACAATCAACCCGAATTTCATATGTTGTAGCTTAACGTTTGTGGATTTGAATGTATACTTCTATGCTGATATTATACATGTAAGAGTTTAGAAGGTTGGACGCAATATTCTTATGAACTAGTCGTTAAAAATGAAAAATTTATTAATTTTCCGAGAAAGACGGTCTAATATTAGCGGTCAGAGTCTAGTACCTCTATCAATTACAATTATTCTATGAAACCAAACTATAGCAGAGTATGCAGAGGTAACCTGGGAGCCTAGGGTTAGACATTAATAGCATGAAGCTAAAAACAACTCATAAAATGAAAAATAAACATGCTTATGTTTCTTTTTAAACACAGACACGCCCAAATTATATATATTTAAATAAATATTTTCGTGCGTGTATCGAATCTAGCAATGTCAATCATGACACTGTACCAGAAGGCTAGCGATATCATTATAAGCAGATTTATTATACAAATTTCTTTCGTACACAACGAATAAGTAAAATTCTGATTTAACCTACACCTTGAACTTACATTTTTAACGTGAAAGGAATAGTAAATCGGCATTTACCTCGTGACGTGCGGTCGGAACGCAATGTACGTGCTATGTAATTTACGTACTATATGAGAAATCATTATAAATAATTCTTTTCAACATAGTTTTTTAAAATATTTAATTATGATCTGTATATTTTATTATATAAGGGGCAGTCGTAGCGCAGCGGCACGAAGTGTGACTGCAAAACCGACTAGTTGTGGGTTCGATCCCCACTCGAAGAGATGAAATATTTACTTAAATTTATATTTCCATTTCTTCGCTCTGGTGTCGAGGCTAAGCGCGGCGTTGAGTTCTGCCACTTAACACGCAATGCCTCCAGAATTCGGCAGAAAGTGGGGAACGGAGTGTCTAAAACATTAGGTTCCCTCTGCCTACCCTGCTGTGTGCGGGATACAGCGTGAAGCTGATTTATTTTTTTATTTTATTAAAAAAAAACAGCTTCACGCTGTATCACGTACATAGCAGGGTACGTATGGGGACTTAGTGCTAAAGACACTATGTTCTCCGAATTTTTCGAGGCTTTGCACGTTAAGTGGCGGAACTCAACGCCAGGCTTTTACCCTGGTGCCAGAGGAAGAAACGAAAATATTAATCTATATCTACTAATCTATACAACAATATAACAACTAAGTATATAATATATGGAAAAAGATTTTTGATTGTCACATGTGCTCCTGCACGGTCACGACCTAATAGATTTAATTGAAACAACAAAAACATAATATATATATATATTTAATATTTTATAATAGAAACAGGGGTAAACTTCTTGCACTGATTTTTAAATTGGTATTTGAACTTAAATATGCTTGAAGATGGACATTGCTCTAGCGCGGAACAGCGTCCAACCAGCGCACGCGCGATAGTTTTGGGTCGTTACCCACTCGGGAATCATTTACCCGCTCTTATATTTTTTTCCTTTTACTATAAAAATATTAAAATTTTGAAAAATTGTATGATTCAACGTTTTTCCTAACAGTCACCCATAATATCTTAATAATGATATGCTTATCTAATAGAATAACTTATCGTTTTCAGAGTGGAGGAGTCATGTTTTCACCTTTAGGACGCCTGCGAGTCGCTCAAGCTGTAAGGAAGCAGGTATTATTAATTTATTATTGCTAGTCCAACTATATCAAATCTAGGCTACATTCTATTTTGTGCCGTGTGATCTCGGCCTAGAATAGGATCACCCTGGTACTGGTGGTGTCGTAAGAGGCGACTAAAGTACGTGTGGTAGAGTCACGTCGCCAGCAATGGCAACACGCATGGGCAGACTCGACCGGATCATTACCACCCCCGGCATTTAAAACCGGCGTGAAGTAGTGGCTTTATGCCACTGCGTTTCGCATCAGGTAATGCCGGGCTCCGGCGCCCAACACACCTTAAAGGCCGGCAACGCACCTGTAGCTCCTCTGGTGTTGCACGGGGTCGTGGGCGACGGTAATCACTTACCATCAGGTGACCCGCACGCTCGTTTGCCGTGTCTTCTCCATAAAAAAAAAAAAAAAAAATATTACTGTAAGGTTTCATCTAAATTCGTTTAAAGTATTTTTGGCGTGAAATTGGAATAAACATTTATAATATAAGTAGAATCGTAGGATTTTTCTTACTATAACAGTTTTCACTCACATCTTGTCCCTTAATTTATTAGTCTAATTCATCAGACTAAGAGCTTATCTGTTAACCACAGCACACAAGGTATAGTAATCTGAACAAGTTGTTTATCTCGTATCGAGGCCACACGTCGGAGATGAATCTCTATTCTAATATTGATTCGCTTTTCAATATTGTATCGAAATAAAGTGAACCGCTCGGGTGTTTGTTTTGGGATTGTTGTTACAAATTTACTTCCTCATATAAAAGTTTTAAATGTTAGTGAGACGCTTATATGTCAGTAATATTTTTATGAGTTCTCTAATTTTATTTATATCTATATACAATTCTTTATTTACTAAGTGCATTTAGATTTGATGAGCGTAAGGGAGCACAGATGATTTCTAAGATAGGTTGTGAGTCCGATGACGAAATGGGACATTATGGGAGAATATATATATATATGTATATATATATATATATATATATATATATATATATATATATATATATATATATATATATATATATATATATATATATATATATATATATATATCATTTTGGTAAACAAGGCTTCCAAAATTCGGTGGAAAGTTCCCACTTTACGCCGTAATGGAAGTGTTTTAGTAGTACGCAGTACTAGCTATGTGCGAGATACAGTGTGATGCTAAAACATCTGAAATAATGAAAATAGAAATCAAAAATCAAATTTTGTGAAGTTAAAAATAGTAGTAGTACTAAATAGCTATACTCCTATTAATGCTATTAATTATTAAGCTTATTATCATTATTATTTAATTTCAGATAAGCCAAATCCCAGTGTTAGCATCTGAAGCTGCTCCACTCCAAGCTCCACTGTGCTATCAGTTAATCTGCCCTCCACTCGCGCCCCTACCCACTTGTGCACCTTGTGAGATACCACCACCGCCGTACGCCGTGTATCCATTACCGTTTGACAGTAAGTTGGGTAACAGTAGATACTCTGTTATCGCTGAATAGGGTACATCTGATTAGATAAAGCTGTACCATACATTATACATTTCTGTTCAATGGAAATCAACGAATGCGACATGATTGACATGTCACATGATTTTATCTGCTTACCTTAGAAAAGGTAAAAATACATTATTAAGAAAAATGTGTATTTTGTGTCAAATTTATCTTATAACTTTTTTTTTATTAAAAAATCAATGAACAGCGCGATTAATGTGTGTGTGTGTCAATTCGATTACAACTTGGGGGAATCGATTATTTTTATTTCCCCGTTCCGGTAACGCGCTCCAACAATCAAGACCCAGTTTCTACAACTCAACTGGAAAGCGAAGAGCAATGTGCCTGCCCTGTATAATATAAGCCATTCCTTGTAGCCGCGCCCGCTATGTACGCTCCTCCGACGCAGTACGCGCTGTTGCCGGCGCCCTACAGCGCGGCGTGCTGCGAGCCCGCGTGCTGCGCGCCGCTGGACAAGCAGCCGCGCGTGCCCGCGCCGCCGCTGCACCCTGCCTTTATTTATTAATATTCATTTTATAATGGCGGATTTCATTAGTATATCATTTTTTTTAAGTAGATATATTTGTTAGCACATTTGTTTTTAGTGTTTTTTAAAGGAATTAAGATAAATACTGCATATTATATGTACGGGATGTGTCAGAGTTCTCGAACATTTAATTATTTTTATTTGTAATATATTCAAACTTTTCAGTAAAAATCCGTCATTACTTTAGATTAAGCGATCTTCTGTTTCGAGTTTACAGTTAACATAGATTATGCCAAATGTTATTTTTTATCGATCAGTCCAAAAACCGTTTCTGTATATATTTTGTTGTATTTTAATTTTAAAATCTACAATAAAATCAGGAAGCTTGATTTAATTTAAAATATCTTAAATTAACATTTGTAACAGTTATTTGATAAGCTATTTATAATTGCTACTGTAAGCTGCTTTTAGATATATTTTTAGATTCTGCAAAACCATTCCTTTCGCTCGAGTCTTCCAATGTTTATTGTGCTCAATCAATTTCTGTATTTCTGATTAGAGGTGGGTAATTTTTAATAGCTAATAATTTGTCTATGTAGACAAATTCTGATTTAACCTACACCTTGAACTACTAAAATAAAAAGGATCTTTTGCTAAACTATACTTATAAGCAACTGAGACGCATCCTTCTGAAAATTACATCAAGGTTTTAACAAATTACCCACTTTTTGTAGTTCTGTGTTTAGTTCCACGATATTTGGGAATGCCAGGAAGGACGATAGTTGGAGGTATTTAAAGTGATGCAAAAGAAGTGTTCAAGATATTAGACTCTCGTCTATTTGGGTGTGTTTTTGACAATTTTGTCTATATCTGGTTGTACCTATATCTTAGATAAATAAAATGTTATACAATAATTAGCTTCAAACAGGTACTTGTAAGTAAACTGGATTCACGTGCTATCATTAATGTAAGAGAAATAACATTTATTGGAACGCGTTACTCCGAATAGTCATCATAAACGCATTGTTGTTGTAAAAAGTATTTTGAAATGTTAATCTTTGTGTGTTAATAATGAAAAGTGGCAAAATATACCACATTTGATTCCATTGTTATTTTTCAATTATAGTATGTAAATAACGCGTTCTGATGAAATAGAATAATCATTTATAACTAATGTTATAATAAACTTATGTGCGATAGAACGCAACGAAATATAGCACAAATGGATAAGTTGCTAGCATTAGAATATATTACCTCAATAAAACATTTGTTGATATCGCTTGTTATCCTTCTAAAGGAGTTTTGTTCATCCATAGAATAAGATTGCTTTGTTGCCCTAAGACCTAGACCAGAGAGATCTATTTTTGAACAGTTTAGTTACTTGCGATTGACGAGATAAATCTGGGGTCCAAGATGTGATACGATGCTCCAGATCTGAAAGCCGCTTGGTTCCAATTTGCGGTATCAGAATTGGAGTATCTGCAATCGTTGTTAACTGTTGTCTTGGATGGATTTTAGAAAATAGTATTATCACCTCAGAAAAATCTAAGTGCACGATCATTGTACAATTCTATTCCATTTCCTATAGAGACAATCTCGTAAATACTAGAGTATATAGATTTTTTATTTCTCTTATTAGATGTTGTTTCTTCATTGCTAAAGTAATCTTTATCTATATATCTTTTTCATATATATGTGAAACATGAAATTTGATGCATCGAGATATTTTAAATCGTCAATATTGTGATAATATATGACATTGTTGATTTTCTAGTTAGATCGTAGATTTATTTAAAACTACGGCACTATTGAAGTCATTAAACAATAAATAGGACCAAAAAGCAACGCAATTTACATAGGTTGCCCTGTTTGACATTTCAGAATATTTTGTTAAAAAGTGACACTCGTTTAGAATCATAAACTTAGGGCATATATTATAGCACTATATTTTATATCGGTTTTTGCGTAAGATATATCCCTAATATAATAATTGTTGTAATTGTTCCGTATGCTGATAAAGTCTAAAGCCTGCTAAATATTTATATAGCTAAAACGACAAAGACTAAATAAATCATATTCCCTATTTCATTAATAAATGTAGTTTCATAAAAATATAAAATTAATATAAAAATTTTATCAAAGTTATAAATATGTATTATGGTTATTATATTAAATATTATTAGTTTAAAACATTCAAATTTATTACTTGTTAATACAAATTCAAACCAATTTTAATATTTAAAATCGATGTTGCAAATGTGTATGTAGATGCTGATTTAGTATTTGATATGAGTCTGTGTGTATTTAATATTCGGCCTTTAAATATTTAAGCTTGGTCTCAATTACTCCAAATTCAACAACTGTTTCTACTTTTTAAAATATCTACGGTAAGATCCAGTGACTATAGCATTATTATTTGACTTATGTTCTAATTTGATTGAAGTAAATCCGAATAAGGATTCACTTTATTAATAACATATTGTTGTGATTCACATTGAAAACTAATTGATTAACGCAATACATAAACGTAAAGTCTTCTTATGTCTTCTAAATCTTTTAATAATTTACATAAAACATCGAAATCTGATAGTTTAAACACGAGAAATATTAATAGATTTGATAGATAAGAACAAATTCTACTCTACTCAAACAGTTGTTGAATATATAAACTATAAATAATGTAACGGAAAACGCTGTCAATTTAATAACTTGGACTTTTACTATTAGACCGTAAGTCGTTGTACGTTTTGCTTGATTGCTCAATTTTTTTTATTTAAACATTATAAAATTTTAGGTGTGTAATGATTTCCTTTTTAGCAAACTTGTCTTACTTTTGATCAAATAAAATTTTGATAGATTATTTCAAAAATTTAAAAAAAAATGTACTTATTTCCATGCTTGGCTTGTATCAAGAAAGTCTAACGTAGAAGCTAGATATAGAACTATCTTAAGCTAAATATGTCGATCACGTATCACTGCTTGATGTTATTGTCATAAATGTGTCACACTATTTAAGTTTGGTTAAAGAATATATTAATAATTAATTGCTTTAAAATAATCACCAATATCTCAAAAACCATAGTAAATATATACATATTTTTAAAATCACTTTAATATTTAAGTTAAAATGAAGTCTTAAAAATGAACATGAGACACTACATTTATGCCAATAACGGTTGTATCATTCCGTGGCCTAGACACAACTGCCTGACATATCGGAGAAATTGAAGATCACTACGCTATATTTAATTTTATTATATGTATATCTTATGGACGTACTTGTGACTACTAAGCGATGTAATTTAGACAATATTACGTTAAACGAACGTTAGAGTTAATTAAATAATATTTAAGTATATTTAATTAGATTAATTATGTGCTTAACGTACGTATATAATGTGATTCGTCTGATATATTCATATAAATGATTGTTTGTTCATTAAACTCAGCAAGAGCCTCTTTCATGATTAATTTTAAAATTGGTTATCAATATACAATATTATAAGTTACATTAAATCTTACACGAATGAATTAGATCAATTTGTTAAAATATAGAATACACCTGCTTGTTTCTCAAATTATATTTTACGAACGGATACAAGCCTTTCAATGGTGATTAAAAGTAAAATAGAGAGAGATTGAAACATAATTAAAAATAAATTTCATTTAAAACTATGAAACGAAAAAACATTTGGGACACCTAAGGATTTAACGTTAGAATTAAAATTTAGATTCATGTAATCTAAATGTAGCCGTCCTTTTTCTTTAAATCTGCAAAAAATAATTAGGAAAGTTGTCCAGATGCGGAATCTCGAAATCCGTCGAAATAATATAACAGGGACTAAGACAATATCACGTTAGAATGTTCAGTAGATGAAAGGACGTTCCTCTTATGTCTGACCGCTTTGCACTTTCCTTTATTCTGAATTTTAAAATTTAACTAAACAATACTTAAATATTGGACACAAATATTGTATAAAATTTAATTAAGTGCAAGTGGTATAAATCATTAGGAGCAATATTATTTGTTGAGATTAAAAGTCATGCAGTTATAAATGTGTGACAGTGTATGTAATTAATGTCGAATTGAATTTATCGCACTTTGCCTTATTCATAATTATTTGAACATTTAAGTCATTGAACTCTACAGGTTCTCTAAAACTGCCATACTCTATTCATTAGTTATCCCTATTAGATACTAGTTAACTTTTTAGAGCTAAATTTCAATCTTTTGCTAGTGTCGATTCAATGTTGTCTAAATTTAAGAGGCTTTGTGGTCTTTTTTCCCGTAAACTAGTAACATTTTTGATATCTTTACAAATTTATTCTGAAATCATTGTCCTTGTCTTTTTAGATATTTGTATTTGTATCGCGAAATATTCTGTTGTAGATGTACCCGTATATTCCTATAATATTTTAAACGTTGACTACTTTTAAGACGTATTGCTATACTTCCAATATTACCCGTGTGACCTGTACGTGTGAATGCTTTACCTTCAATGTTAGATCAATTTAGTATATACTCTGATATAGTCACTTTGGTCACTTGTCTATAACACGTAAATTTTAAAATATATAATATATTTCAATATCAAATAATAAAAACGATATCAATATAACGATTAAAAACCACTATTTTGCTTGTTGTAATATTTCGATCGGTGTGATAAATGCTTCTAAGTGTGACATTAGCGGTATATTTTGAAATCTACAGATACTTAATTTGATTGACTATTTGTGCTTATTTTCCAATCTTGTAAATGTCACCTCTTTGATATCAAAAAGTACGAAAATGAAATAAATAAAGACATGTTACACCTAAGCTATGAGTATATACGTAATAATTCTCCTACCATTTGATCTATGTGTTGTAGAGTCTATCAATTGTAGTTTAAAAATATAATATTCTGATATTTATCTATGTGTATTTCAATCTAATTATGGTTTTCTTCAAAGATGTTAAGAACTGTAATAAATAGATAATATATATCAATAACATAAGGTAGATCAAAAGTTACATAACTCTATGATTGTAATAATCCGATTTAAACCAAACATAAATTTCGTGTTATTCGCTTACAGCACTATGAATAACAATCTATTTATCTAGTATAGTAATTTTAAAATTTAGAGTTATATCACTTTTGAACTTCAAAATTGATTAACATCGACGTGATCATATTCAGTCATTACGCACATTATTAATAATATACGAATTAAATAAGAAACGTATTATACAAATAAGTCATCGAATGTATGTAGATGATTGTTAATTGTTATGATAATGTAATATTAAATATTGTCTAGTTATATATGTGATATTGTTATTGGAATAATAGATATTTTAAACTAACTTAAATTACTTCTATATTCTTCTTGTTGACTTTTGTGTAATAGAATAATTTCGGTAAGATAAGATTAAGAGAAGAAATTTTAAGGATGTTACGTGTTATAGAAATAGGTCATTAGTACGTAATTTGTGTAAAAGAAACAAAAAAAATACGTGCGCATAAGTTAATTTAATGTGTTATTTTAGCTAGGGTCGCTATCATTACCATCTTTATAATCATTTTTGTTAAGACTGTTGATGGTATTTTCATTTGCCTATCAAGAAGATAAACGTGATAATATTTGCAACGATAACTAATGCATTAAGCATTTATTTCCAAAAAAAATATCTATATTTTGTTGTTTATAAGTCAATACTTTATTGACTTTATTGTCATTATTTAACAAAATCTGCGAAATTTAATATAGTATAATGTTAGTAAGACTAAAACTTTTATGCGATTGGAATTGATAAAAAAGTTGTAATTATTTTAACACAAAACAAACACAAGTTATTTCTAAACAATCAGCGCAGCTGACCCTAGCTAATGTTATAATGTCATTTAACGTGGTTATTTAATATCAATAGATAAGCGACAAAAAATCATAATACGAAAAGGCTTTTGTAATTCTTTCGTTGTAAGCTATTTTTATAGTAATAGTTTTATCACTTCTCTAAAATTTTGAAATGTAGTTAAATAAGAAAATGAAGATATTCAAAATAATTAAAAATTTGTCGTCAAATACGTACGTATATGTACGTCAAGCAATAAAATTTCCCCATTTAGTTTATTCGATCAATGATATCTTTAAAATTAGAGATTTAAATTTAAGATGAATACATTATGTTGGAGTATATTTCATCAATAACATACAGCTTAGTTAAGAACTGGAACAGCTATTATCTCAGATAACAGAAATATGTGTTTTTAAAAAATCAATAAAAATTCTGTTAAACTCACTAAAAGGAATAATAAAGGAGTTCTACAAGAACATATTTTATATCCACTTTTGCTATCAATATTGATATTTGGAAATAATATTGTATTTCTTATTTAACTACACTATATCACTAATTCCGGTATACCACAGTAATATTTTCCTATTTATAGACATAAGTACAATAAATACTGAAGCAATAACAAATAATTATATTTAAGTCAAATATAATAAAGTACGAGTAATTATAATGTATGAGAATGTTGTGTTTTATTCTTGCCTTGTCCGTTTTACTCCCTTGTAAAAATAAACATTATAATAATTACAATAAGTTAATAATTATTGAAAGCTATATATAATTGAAGCTTAAGAGTAGAGAGCGTCGTAGCGCAGTGACACACCTGGTCAGCCTGACTGTATACGCAACGGTTGTGAGTTGCCATTGAGGGGAATGAATTACGATATAATATGGATTTTGTTGGCAAAGCGCGGGTTGGGTTCCGCCCCTCTATTAGCAATGTGTGTAATGTGGAAAACGTAGTGTATTAATACTCTTCGCCGTCCAATTTTTGAGATATTGTGTGTTGAGTGGAGAAACTTAATTCCAAGCTTTGTCTTGTTACCAGATCGAGGATATGGAATTAATCTTTACTCCGGGTATGAAATGAATTCACAACTATCAAACGCTGTGCCACTACGATAATTCAATAAATCTTTATTCACCAAAAACCATGGTATGGTTATAAAGCTTCTGGTGAGGATAAAAGTTTGAGAGAAATAAAAAAAAGAGTGTATTAAAGAAGTTAAGAATGCGATAGAAAATTTGAAATATGATAAGGCCGTGGGAGCAGATGGAGTTGCTTCCGATATGATCAACGATAGTGGTCCACGTCTCGTGCTTGTTCTGGTTTTTGAAATCAGGAGAGTGTTCAGACGATTGACGACGTGCAGTCATCGTGCCTTTGTATAAACGCAATAGTTTACAAATATACTGTGCACGCTATAAAGCTAAAGAGGTGAAATCACATATGTATATAGATGGAGCCAGGGCAGGCATGAATTTAATATTAAATACAACCATATACTTAATGTACTTAAATATTTACAAAAGAAGTCATATGTCACACCACTTATTGACAAGTTTTTACTGCGTCCTTTTAGCTTAGCTTTGGGTAGACGACCTTATGATTTTGAGTAAAATAAATGCAAAGAATCTGCGATTGTCTGTTAAATGTGTTTCTGACCCATTACTCACACAACATGTTCCAATGTATCAACGTAATTGAAATAAAAATATAAGCCATTACTGTAGACTGATACAGATAGGAAGCAAGGCATACTTAATAATAATCACTTACATACACGCGAAATACAGTCGTATTGATAACTTATTCCATTTTAAAAGTTGGTTAAAAATAAATCTATAACATAGTCCTAGCAAACGGAAAAGGGATTTCTCCATTCATTTAAACTTAGATTATTCGATCCTAGTGTGAGTTCTATAATTCATATATTTTACAGTAGTTGTCTTTGGTAGGGGCTAATTACGGCTATGTATTGCAGCTGTAAAAGCCCCTTAGACTGTAACCGGTGGCGCAGTGGCATAGGCTCCTGACGCTTTACCTGCGTGGTCTAATGAAAATTACTAAGAGTTTTTTTATGACATTATAAGCGACCGAGGTAACTAGAAAATATTAACGTGACGTCTTAAGCCTTCTGCCATCAATGGACTAGCCAATTTAAAAATATTTTTATTTTCAAACTAAGGTTCGTAAGGTTAGTAAGTGCGTTCTATAAAAAAAGTCACTAGCTTTATAATATTACTATAGATTGATAAAAAATGTCGTACAAAGTAGGGTATATGTATATAATCTTTAAGCCCAATACAATCTGGATTCGGGCGTATCATAAACCCCAGTGTACATAACTTGCGCCGGTCACCGCGCTGGTCGCGCGTCGTCCTCGTAAATTAAAAACATTATTTTTGACAATTTACATTGCAGCTCGCCTCGTTTCTAATAATTTTTCAGACTGGGTTGAGTTCCTTACAAGGCCTAGTAAAAATGGATGCGGCAAATCTTTGAAATGTTTAAGGTCAACACGAGCTGTAGCCCCTATCTGCCTGTTCTAGTAAAAACTCCTCAAGGACATGCCAAATTTCACTTTTTTACGCTGCTTAGCTTCTACTGTGCGTCCGACAGGTCTAACTCCAGGGACTGATATAACAAAACATTTGAATCCGGATTCAAGGTACCTGAACTTTTCTGCCTTAACTGTTTCTGGACCTATATAGTTAGTGCTCGAGTCCGTGGTCTCGCAAGCCATGTACTCGGTCTTTGACAAATTTTGTTTAATACCACCATTATCAAACGTACCCTACCAGAGTTTCACTTTACGCTCCAGCATCAGTCGGTTTTCGGGAATGAGTGACATCGGCATACATCATCAGCCATGGAGGTTGGTCTTGGATGTGAGCCGAGACAATATCCAGCACTATATTGAATACGGACGGACTAAGAGCCGAGCCCTGGTGAACCCTTATTAATGATTAATTTTAATTAAATAATAACAATACGAAAATTAAGATACTGGTCACGTAAAAAGCATGAGAACCGTGCCGTGTGATCCCGGCCTAGAATAGGATCATCCTGGTACTGGTGGTGTCGTAAGAGGCGACTAAAGTACGTGTGGTAGAGTCACGTCGCCAGCAATGGCAACACGCATGGGCAGACTCGACCGGATCGTTACCACCCCCGGCATTTAAAACCGGCGTGAAGTAGTGGCTTTATGCCACTGCGTTTCGCATCAGGTAATGCCGGGCTCCGGCGCCCAACCCATCTTAAAGGCCGGCAACGCACCTGTAGCTCCTCTGGGGTTGCACGGGGTCGTGGGCGGCGGTAATCACTTACCATCACGTGACACGCACGCTCGTTTGCCGTGTCTTTTCTATAAAAAAAAAGAGAACCCTCTGGAGGGCATGTATGCAGAGGTTAATAACAGTGGCCGAGCCGGAACAGGTACGTAGAGACCGTAGCATTCGGCGCTCTGTTCTGTCTTACTACCTCGCTTGGGATACAGCGTAACGCTTTTTTTATTTTCTTAGACTACATATTATACAAAAATTGTACTACCGAATCCAAACTCTTCTTAGATCTCATCTCTTTGGATGTTGGCCAATGAATGGGCAAGTGGTGGATAAGCTGTCACCAGCGCCCGAGATGCATCGCCCTCATGACACATTAGGCAACTCAGTTAATTAAGGTTTTATAACTACTTTATAAAATGTTTAAGTCGCCAGGTCTTAAGTCGGACAGATTCAAGCGCTTATAAGAAAAAAATACATCTGGATACGACTTCACCTGCTTTATATGCAGGTGGTAACTCTGATCGTCTATATATTGGACTGCATCGAAATCACTGACGAGTTGTTATTTAGCCCATAGCCTTTTCGATAAATATACTGTACAATACAAGTATAATAGTAACAGTATTTCTCGAAATTGACGTGGTCAACCAAAAAAACTCTTCAGTTTTATATTATTATATTTATATTATTATAGTATAGCGAACTGAGTCTCAAGGTATTTTATTTTACCATTTCCGCCTAGCTGTACAAGTTAACGCAGCGTTTGTTTTACGAGAGCGGACAAATAATAAAAATGTAATTATCGTATTATTATATTTATATATTTATTATAATAAGGTATAAACCTACAACCATCGTAGTTACAGTCAGACAGATACTGCGACACACCAATATGTTTAGTGGCAGAACTCTACGCCACGCTTTGTCTTGCAGTGAGTAAGTGAAATAAAATAATTCATACCTCCGAGTGGGACTCGAATTCATACCTATCGAGCTTACACTCAGACAGTGCCGCTATGCGACGACATATTATTAATCTATTTAGGTATTGTGTGTCCTTACGTGATGTCCTTATTACATAGAAAAGATGATTAAGGACATAGCTATATATGAGCCCGTTTTATTTTCCGTTTAAAAACCTTTCGTGCAGTGTAACCAAATTATATTTTTGTGCAAAATGATTTGGAATGTCCCTTTATTAAAAAAAAAAAAGTTTCATCATAATATACGACTTTAGCAGCTTCATATTTACTAATTATTTCTCAAATCAAAATCAAAAAACTTAAGAAATCCAATTTGCTTCTGCTAAACAAACGGAAACTCACAGTCAAATGACTTCCTTTTAAACTCAATTATGACCAGGATCTAATACAACCGGAATGCACTTCTTGTTAAATCTACAATGTATAGCGTACGAAAAAACTGGACTGGACAAAATGAGATAGACTATGCAAAAGTAATATACCAGAGCAAGAAGGAACATGATCGTCTAAATTATGGTATTATACATAATAATATCTGTGACGGTTGATAGAGCATGCAAAAATGTAGAGTAAGAGTCCATTTATATTAATATTATGTGATGATCGGATGATTTGGTTTTGGTTAAACGAGCTTACTGTATATGTGAGAGACTGTGTGTTCGATTCCCACTCGAGGAAATGAAATATTAATATTTTCATTAACTCACTCCGGTAACGAAGCAAAGCGCAGCGTTGAGTTTCGGCAATCAACACGTTCACTCAGTATTCAGCAAATATCTAACACTAGATCTCCCAGTTCTCTCTACCTACCCTCGTATTAAAAAATATTATTGTGATTCTTGTGCCTTTCTTGATAATTTTACTATACAATAGTCTATATATTGAGGCCAATCGTAGCGCAGTGGCACAAAGTTCAACTATAAAACCGACTGGTTGTGGGTTCGAACCCCACTCGAGGAAATGAAATGTTTACTTAAATTCATACTTCCAGTTCTTCGCTCTAGTGTCGATGCAAAGCGTTGAGTTCTGCCATTCAACACGCAATGCCTCCAGAATTCGGCAGAAAGTGAGGAACGGAGTGTCTTAACACTAAGTTCCCTCTGCCTACTCTGCTGTGTGCGGGATATAGCGTGAAGCTTATTTGATTTTTTTGTCTATATATCAGTGTTATTAATTTTTACGTGTTCTACAGTACCATCGGTAAGAATTACCTTGTAAACTAAAAATATTTGTATAACATAGTAAAATTTTAATAGAGGCAAACATTTTGAACACGCACGCTACAACGCACATATCAGGGTAGATAGAAGGAACCTGGGAACCTTGTGCGCAAATAACGCGCATACTCACATATTATTTTTTGTCTTTTACTTTCATAGCAAAAAAAACTATTTAAATATTCAATTTCTTAATTCTCAAAAACTACACAAAGTTTCATCTATTTTTTTCTCAGACACTGCTATACTATAATCGTATTGTCTCCATTTTCTCAGAGGACGCACCGACCGAGCCCTCGCACACCCCCCAAAGCCTCTAAAATATAAAAAAACCGTATTTCTTTACCATAGAGTTTATTTTAAGTAACTTCACTATGTTTCCTATTACGTTTCGACTTGGCCTTTTAGGAGACGCGACGGCGCTAAAGAAGCTCACTACTTAATTTAAGGCTTAGATATTCTTCACCCGGTTTCGTATGTTCAAGGTCATGTAGACCCGTCAGATGACATGACAGCCACCGCCTACAATGAAAGTTGCATAGGAATACTAGAAAATAGTTTTAGTATTTTTAAATAGACTTCTTTATATAATATAGAGAAGAAATCTATTCAAATAATAACAAATCTAATCATTCATTTTCATTGAATTAGAGAATATAAGAGTTCCCTATTAAACATTGCGTAATGAACTTGCATTCAATTATTTTTATACTTTTTTTCGTATTATTAAATAGTTAAAGATAAAAGTTGAATAGATATATTACATAAATAGTATAGTAGAAAATTTGTGTGTAAAAAGAAAGACAGAGACAACATAGATTAAAACACTTGATCCTCCGCTTTTCACTCGAATTTAAAATTCTGTATTCAAATATTATTATTTTTAACTTCACACTATATCATGTACATAGCCCGGTACTAAGAGGGAAACTTGGAACCTAGTATTCGGCCACCAGGCTTCGAGGGCGTCGCTTATTCGCTTTTATTGAATTTTTTACTCATTATAATATCATTAACAAATTAAAATTATTCTTAGGTCATCCTTAAAACATTTTATCCAAGTCCAATTTTCATTTTTTAATGTGGTTTTACAAAAACTTAACATAAATGTAATTGATTATGCAAGACTTTATAATTAATTCTGTATTCAGTTAGTGAAACACATATAGATATATAAAGTGCATCACATTATCGTTGAAAAATGTACGTAGAAGCCAATCACGGCGTAGGGGCACAAGCGTGACTATAAACGGGACAGGTTGTGGGTTCCATTCTTACTTAAGGAAAAAAATATATAATTTCTTTACTCTTGTGTCGAGACATAGTGCGACGTTGAGTTCCGCTACTCAAAACACAATGCCTCCAGGATTTAGTGTGATAAATGAATATCTTCCGGTCTACCCTGCTACATGCGGGATATAGCGGGAAGTTTAAAAAAAGTCATAGCATTACTTATGAACCTAGACTACTTAGACGCAGTCTGTCTTGTATGTAGAGACAGCTGCACTATAAATATTTTTTAGTATTTTAATCAGCTCGTATAATCGCATGCAGTCAAATACATTTACATCCAACAATTGTTAGAGCTTATTCACACAAGAGGAAAATTCTAGAGCCCTACAGTTTCACTTTTATACTATCCTGGATAGTAAAAAGACGTCTTTTTAATAGTTAATTAGCAATTTTAGGTACACTGCTAAAATTATAAGAAAAACGTATAATTTTCATTTTCTAAATGTGTTGCTTATAACTTTCGGTGTGGACATAGCGTTACGCATATATTTATTATGAACATTGCTTTACTTGACTATGTTCCAAAATTGTTTGGTATTTTTTTAAAGTGCATTTCGATAATGTATGGCCAGAGTTGCCTAATCCACCATTTTTATTGCACTGACACACTTAAGTTCTATCCACTGAATCCTAACTAAGTATAGAATACTTCACTTGCTATAGTTATCAGATATTGCTACAGAAATAAGACATTAATTATGTTAAGTAATATGTAATGATAACATATTTCTGTTACTTTTGCTAAAACAACATGTGTTTAGATTTCAAAAATATCGTGCGTTCAATAGCTAAAAGAAAATCATGATGCCTCTATGTCGGTCATTGTAAAAGTTTTTCAGTCATTCGCTAGCGACTATCGAATGTAGATAGAATGTACATAGTACACAATAAACTATTATAAAGTTATAGATGATGCAACGTTACGACAGTTGAGTCAAAACTTTTTTGTTGAAACGATGTTTTCATCTTTATATCTATTAGACATGAAACTGAAACTGCAATCTGTCTTTGACTTTTGAGAAATTAAATAAAATGTATTATTTTATTAAATAATATTTAATATTTTAAAAAATATTCAATAAAATGTAATATTTTATTAAATAAAATTCCTCGAGTGAAAATCGAATCCACAACTTGTCGCGTTTACAGTCCCACGCCTTTACCCTAGGTACAATTATGACAAACAGTACGACAAAAGGTTGTACGCCACGACTGGCCTAGAATTTTTTTAATAACTTTCCCGAATTCGTTATTTTATTATTTGTTACAAGTTCATAAAATTTATTACATCTAACATACTGATACAAATGGATCGTTTAACAATAGAATCTGTTAGTTTGGTACAAAAAAAAAACCAAAAGAGTATTGATATTATCGGCAGCTTTAGTAGAGCAAGACGTAGAGCACGTGTGCTACGTCGTATCGTCGAAGGTCAGATGGCAATCTCTCTGCATAAAATTGGAAACTTATCAAAAGTATGGCAAAGAAAGTGATTCTTGCCAGAAAAAAATATGCCACGATAAATAATAAATCTTTAGAGATCGAGGGATCTAGATGCAGGCGGAATGCGGGTAATGACGGGGCTCTCGCAGTATTTAGGTCAGTTCTGTCTGGGAATTTTTGATATGTTATATTGATAAAATATCAGTCTTGCTGTTTGTGAAGCATACATCGAAAGAGCTGCTCCAAAATTATATAGAAAACTATTTTGTTATATTAATATAACAAAGTAGAAAAAGTACTGTAGAAAGTGTCTTAAGATTTCTGTTATACTTTTAACAGTACACAATGAATTCAACAAGACATAATAATACCATTAAAATGATAATTATCATTAAAAATATTTTCATCAATTATTATTATTATGTAGTACAGCGAAATTGGCTACTCTTATGTAATTCTGGAGACTACTAATGACCATAAATATATAAATCGTGTTTATAACACAATCAAAAATATATTATAAGAAATGTATTCCGTAGCAAAAAGCAAGGACCGTGTGTGTATGAAATATAAGTAAAAAACACAGTTATACTCAAAGTATGAAGTGTAGGCCGTCGGGACCCAGGGGCACAAGGGTGTGACTGTAACGTGACAGTGGTGGGTTCGATCTCCACTCGAGGAAATGAAATATTTATTTAAATTTATGAAAATAAATTTAAATGAAAATCCATATCTTCGTCTGATGACAAGGTAAAACGCGGCGTTGAGTTCCGGCACTCCACACGGAATGCCTCCGAAATTCGGCGGAAAGTAGGGGATGGAGTGACTTAGGTTCACTAGGTTCTCTCTGCCTACTCTACTGTGTGCGAGATACAGCTTTAAGATGATTGAATTTTGATTTTTTCTTATGTAGCTATAATATTTTTTTTTTTTTATGGAAAAGACACGTCAAACGAGCGTGCGGGTCACCTGATGGTAAGTGATTACCGCCGCCCACGGCCCCGTGCAACCCCAGAGGAGCTACAGGTGCGTTGCCGGCCTTTAAGATGGGTTGGGCGCCGGGGCCCGGCATTACCTGATGCGAAACGCAGTGGCATAAAGCCACTACTTACGCCGGTTTTAAATGCCGGGGGTGGTAATGATCCGGTCGAGTCTGCCCATGCGTGTTGCCATTGCTGGCGACGTGACTCTACCACACGTACTTTAGTCGCCTCTTACGACACCACCAGTACCAGGATGATCCTATTCTAAGCCGGGATCACACGGCAAGTAAATTTTATAGCATGTAATTTCGGTGACTCCGTATACAAAAGGATACAGGAACATCATCATCGTTCAGCTTTTTCGTATCTACTGCTAGACGTAGACCTCTCCCAGATACGTTAAAACTCCCCAAGACCGTCATGTCATGTCATGTTGATGGTCGATCAAGGTCCAGTCAGATTGCTATACAACTTTACGCCAAGAACAAAAAAATCAAAACTTACATTTTCATTAATTTTATACACCTATAATAATCTCTATAGCCATCTCTTTAATATCTCTATAATCGCCATCTTTATAATCATATCTTTAACAATAATAAAAGAATGTTAAAGCTAAATAAAAGGAAGCACATCCTCAGTTGTAGCAGTTAATGGCAAGTGGATACATATGTATGGACGCTTCGGACGTATCAGTGCGTGACGCTCCGGAACTGAGCTTGCTTTTCAAATATACCGTTTACTTGTTTAGAACGAGTGTAACATCCTATATGTATTAGTTTTTTAAAGTAAGAAATTGTTTCTCTTAAAATTTGTGTGCTTTTATTTTTTTTACTTTACTCTGTATTCCGCAATTAGTAGGGTAGGTAGGTGAAACCTAAGAACGTGGTGTTAAGATATTCATATCATTTGAACACGTTTTCGTTCTCAACTTTCCGCCGAGTTCTTGAGGCATCGCGTGCTATATGGCGGAACTTAACACCGCACTTTGTCTCGATACCAGAGTGTGAAAATAAAAATATTAAATATTTCGAAAAGGAATCAAATTTACAAGCGACGTGTTTAGAATCGCACGCTTGTACCCCGCGGCACAACTGCTTCATTCTTTCGGCCTATTTTTATTTAAAAATATTAAGGGGAATTCGTTACCTCGACTTCCACGCTCGGGTGGACAAAGCACGGCGTTGAGTTCCGCTATTCAACACACATTGTCTCAAAAATTGGGCGGTGCGTAGGGAAGAGAGTGTCTTAAAATTTGGTCCCCTCTATTTAACCTGCTATATTTACTTTACAGTGTATAGTATAATAAATAATAAACAACAAAAACTAAATTTAGATTTGCATCTTACTTGTTTCTGTAATTAAGGTACAAAAATGGAAACGACTCTTTGAGAAGTATGCTTATGAGGAACTTAGTTTTAAGACACTTTATCCAATTTTCGAGACATTGTGTCTTAGGTGCGAAACGAATACAATATGTACCCTCATGTGCGAGGAAATGAAAACAATATGTACACCCAGGCGGGAGTTTAACCCACTACCGTCGCGCTTACAGTCTGATGACCTCCGCTAATACTAATATATAGTATATATTTATTTATTTAAAAGTACAATACTTTTCTACATAAATGTACGTGTTGTCTTTCCTAGATGCTGGAAATGTAATGTAATGCGCCGTCCTTCAAATGAGTTATGCCAACGCACACTTACCTAATAGATAGAACCTTATTAGAACCAAATAGAATTCATTTTTATTTACTTCGTAAGGCAATTTAGTTTTTCAAATTAATCTGATAAAAATTTAAACCAAAAAAAAAACGGGTACTAGCGCCCAGTTTTTGTTATAATAATTGCATTTTTATATAGCCTTTATTGCGTCCAATTTTGATATTAAGATACATTGTGGTAAATAATTATCCTGGATTGGACAATTATGGGCCTTGAAGAAAAAAAAAACTGTATATTTAAGTAGCTTTGCTACGTTTACTTACGCTTTACGTAAGACTTGTGTAAGACTTAAATAACATAATAATAATTGTTTCTTTTATGCTAAATGTTAATATATAGTCTCAGGTTTATTTATATTGCGAACAGAATGTCTTAAGCCTAGGTTCCCAGGTCCCCTTTTTTTATCATTAAAAAAAATCTCAGCAGCACATTGTTGGATTGATCACAGGTTCGGTTTTTACTTGAGGTTCGATACATTTTAAGCTAATTTAACTTTTCAATCAAATCAGCTTCACGCTGTATCTCTTTAAAATCTCTACAAACTTTATCTCTAATATCTAAATTTTTTATGGCTGTATTATCATAATTTAAAATCTACAGAATTCCTTAGGTAGTAAAGATTAGATTGCAGTGCTCTTATTATAATAAACTTGGCCCTAACTTAGAGCTACGTCACATAGGCGTGCTACGACGCTACACCGCTACGCCGTAGCGTGCAACGAAAGTACTGACTTAGCAAATATTCTCACGCTATCGTTGAAAGGCCAATAAATTTAATGTAATAATACAATTTGGTAATTAATTATTATAAAAAATATAGCCCTTTACACATTCTTAAATTATTAATCTATATTAAGGATAAAATGTTTTTTAACTTCACGCTACATCTCGCACATAGCAGAGTAGGCAGAGCGAATCGGAATTTTTAGTGTTAAGAAACTCCATTGCCTATTTTTCACCCCATTCTGAAGACATTGTGTGTTGAGTGGCGCGGCGCGGCGTTGAGTTCCAACTCAACGCCGCGCTTTGCCTCGTTACCAGAGCGAAAAAATAGAAATATATTATTTTTTATGGTGGGAATCGAACCCACAATGTGTTGCCTTTACAGTTGCACGCTTGTGCTCTTTGCAACTACTTAGCCTCTTTATAAATCATATTGAAATCGCAAAATATTATAAAAATTATTTTGGACCGTTTCCGTAATGACTACGTTATTTCAACTTTTGTCCTTATTACTTCGAATTTAAGTAAAATCTAAAATTAATTGTTCTGAACATATTTAATTGTTTCGAAAACTTTTGTTTTATTTTATTTTATCTTTTTATAAGTAAAATTACAGACAATTAAACTTTATCGATATTCGATTTACAAATAACTTAACCCAGGCAGTCTTGATAGAAAAAAACGTTCTGGTTCTAATGTACGCTAAATCAGACTAGACGCTGACACAAAAACCCGTCTCGTCTTCAAGCCATCATAATTTACATCAAAATGAAACATATATATTCATAGTCATCCTCTAAAATATGATTCGGTCATGCCTAAAAATTCTGGTTAAAGGATTCCTTGCATTCAGTTCAAGGAACCGTCGAATGAAGGCACGCAATTACCGACTGACTCATGGCCAGAACGAGCAGTATGCGGCGTTCCAATTGCAACTCTGTTGTATTTTCTCCCGATTATCAGCCTGCCTCTAAGATGCAGCCGAGGGGTGCGAAAGGGGGTGAAGCAACGCGGCGCCTCAGTCTACCCGTGGCAGCCGCGCCGGACGCACGCCTCATGCCATAGCGTACAAATGAAGACTCCGCGGTTTTACAATTCGCGAACAACGTACACTTGTTACCGAAAACCAGCTTGTTTCTGTTGATTGTGATAATCTACCAACTGGTAGAGACCCTTTAGGACTGTTCCCGTTTGTGGCTAATGTGAGTTGACATTTTGCAGACTGCGTCTGCAAATCACGTGCCCTAGATTTGGGGTGTCGTCGTTGGACTGCACGAATGCTACTTTTACATTTATTTACAACCAGGCAATGCTTTTTGTAGAATAAGTAGACTTCAGAGACTTGAAAGTAGCACATAGTCGACGTTTGTTTTAATATGTAGTTTATTTATTTACTGTACTGTTTTAATATAACTTCAATATTATTGCTAAAGGTATTATTAATATTAAAGGATATTTATTATGTATGCAGGCGATTGGCAAGGCAAATTTTCATGTCTGCGTGATACAATATGCTAATCCTTCAAACTATTTCCATATCATTATCAAAATAGCCTCTTTTATAAATCATTGCATTGACATTTTCATGTAAGTAGTGGTCTTAAAATCTATATAACCATTTAACAGAATCACATAGACTCTACTGTCGCGCCTGTCGTGCTTATATCCTTTTGTGCAGGGTAATGCATTTCGGTACGTATGCAAGTTGAAATAGAGTTGCTTTTCAAATGAAGGAACGGAAGTAGATACATTAAACTCGACTGTAAATTTACTATCTTATTTCTTCATTTTTAGTTAGCTCTTCTGCAATGCTCCGCCACTCGTTTTACTTTTCCGCAGACGGATGGATACGCTTACTGTAGGTCTAGACATGTGTGTAACGTAGTATTGTGTTACTTGACGTATTGTTCTACGACATATGTATATGTAGGGTTTGAAGGGCGCGTTGCACACGTGTATGAGTTAAGGTAAATAATTGCTACCACGTGGTCCAATTAGCCTCCCCTCGCCCCCTCTGGTGGAGCGCCTTCTTCGGGTATATTTTTATTATATTATTATATTAGGCTAACGCATTTGATAATACATTCTAATTACAGTTATAGAAATGAAATAAAAAAATTGACTATACTTATCATTTAAATTGGGACTACAATTAGATTTTTAGACTCTATCAGAGATGACTATCATTTTTGAACTACACAGACGACTTAATATTCCAAACGGATCATTTGGCAGAACACATTAGATGAGGCTGTGTGCGTGTAAGGCGGTGGTGTGGGGAGCCGCGGGTGGAGGGCACATGACGATCGATGCGGCGTCGTCGTATCATTTGCGTTTCTCTCCCCGCTCCCCGCTGCCCGGCGAGCCACTGACACCTTGTTTTTGAAGGCATGAAAGTCACATGGTCTAATTATAACGACATTTGTTATGTTCATTTATTAAGTTGTTTGGTTTCGTGTTATAACAGAGTTCATTTAGAACTTTCGAGATTGGAAATTTAATTATATCTTGAAATTTATATAGAATACAACATTTTGAGGGAATTTAGTAATATTTAATATCTTTATTTTCATACAAATTGAGTAATTAGAACAATATTATATAAGATATTACATGGAATCCTTTTTTATCCGTTCTTGATGATTTTCATTTTATTTTATAGATATCGAAGCTGGTAGAGACGAATCGATCAATTTGATTTGACATGTGTCTGGCGTGGTTAGTGTTGATAGAGTCCACCCTCGGGTTAAGAAGTTACAATTGTACTTATATAGAGAGATAGAAAGACTATTTGTCTATTAATTTTACTTTTTTTTATAAGGTTTGAAAGTAAATTATAAAAGATTTTTTTTTTTCAATTTGTTTTGATATATTCCATTACTTATATGAATTTAAAGTTGCATCAAAGTAGTTATTTGTTAAAAATATTAATTATTTACTCATATACCTAATTGATTCATAGAAAGTGGCAAATTGAGTCATACTCTTCTACTAGATTTTTCCGTGTCGCATAATGTATTAAAAAAGTGAATTTTAAAGTAAAGAAAAAAAGATTATTTCTGCTGGAATTTCGAGAACCCCTCTTTAAATATTCTCTTCCAAAGGAACCTGCATGTTTAAGTTCAACTTTCTTTTCGTTAGTTTCATCTGTGTCATTTCTGTCAATCACTCTGTAGCATCATATGACGATTACCTCAATATTATAGTAAATAATTAACATTAACTTAATTAATTTATAGTTGAAAGAATATGTGTAAATTTTGAGTAAGTAATGGCGCAGGGGTATAAGAGTGTGACTGTAAACGCGACAGGTTGTGGGCGTGATGTGTCATTTCCACACAAGGATATTAAATATTTAATACTTTTATTATATTTTTCTGGTAACGAGGCAAAGTGCAGCGTTGAGCTCCGCTACTCAAAACGCAATGCCTCCTGAATTCAGCGAAAAATGAGGAACGGAATTGTATTAATCTGTACGAAGTATTTTAAAACTATCTTCCCAGGTCCCCTTTGCCTACCCTGCTACGTGTGGGACCCATTGTGAAGCTAAAAAAATATAATTATTCTCCCATCATGGATTGAACCTAAAACTTTCACATTTGCACTCGTTAACAGACGCTATTCCAGTGCGGTACGACGATTTCAAATACATATATTTAATCTTAATATTTTAAACCAGACGTCTTCCAAATCGAAATACTTAAATTTCTACATAAATGAAATGTTCAATTTATTGTTATGGCCGTCTACGTTTATAGAGACTCAAATAGCTTTCTATATGTTAGGATATTAAAGAGTTATCTTAAACCGTAGAGACTTCCATTTCAGAAAATTAGTTTTTCGTATGATTCTGAAACTTTTAAGTTATGTTAAAAAAAAAATAAGTTTTCATTCAATATCCAATAGCCCCACAGAATTCGGTGAAAATGGGCCGACGGAACTATTTTAATGGAAACAGAGTACCTTAACACTAGGTTCCCAAGTTCCCTCTGCCTATCCAGCTATGCGCGGAATACGGCGTGGAGCATATTATGTTTAGCCAGTATTTAGCAAACAAAGCTACAAACACAGGTGACTGACGAAAACAAAACTTTATCTAATTTTAATATTCTAATTGTTAACTAACATAAAGACTAACTCGTTTAGTTACTACACAAATTTAATCATTTCGACTAGTGGGAAGGTGGCTGTGACCGCAACCACCGCTCATCACTCTCACTTCTTTGTTTCTAACCATGTGGGTAAAACTACAGAGAAAAACGATATATAAGCTTATAAGATTTTAATCAATGATTGTTATATTTTAAGGTTTATCAACAGGAAGATAAAATTAAAAAAAAACAAAAAAATGCGTTGGCAAACTATGGATGGTTAAAACTTAATGATGTCGAGTTAATTGAAAATTCGATATTAAATATAGTTTCTGCTGCTCATCTGCTTTATGCGGTAGGTTGTTACCAGAGTGAAAAAACGAAAACAGCTCATTTTCCCAAGGGCGAGTCGAATCCACAGTTATCACGTTTATAGTCAGACACGGTGTCGATATGGCATGGTTGATTTAAGTATATATTTTTAATATTTTTTTTTAATTTTTTTTTTTTAATTCAGAATCTGATATGAATTTCTTGAAACCCTACCGTCTCCATATTTTTTATAAGCAATTCAAGCAATCAATGATTTTATTTACTGCGCTATAAATATATTTTTAAACTGTAGAAATATGGACAGAGTATATTTCACTGCATTATCACCGTTTCCCTATCACTTTCCATAAGTTGAAATACATGTGACAAAAAAGAAACACACTAGATATACATATAGATAATCAGATTTAGTTGAATTTATTCCATTGTAGTGCAGCGGCTCAGCGTCTAGCTATGAACATAACGGTCATGGATTCGATCCTCCTAGTGCATTATATACACCTTCCAACCACGATATATAACTTTCATTTACTCGTCCTGGTAAATTAAGAGCGCGTCGCATTGTTTCGCCACTCAACATGTGACAAAATTTAGAGAGTCCATGAGAAACGGAGTGTCTTAAGACTCTTTTCCTTTCTTATCTTGCTCTATGTGAGATACAGCATGAAGCTGAAATCAGATTAAGTCATATACTATCTCTCTATATATTCTTTCGTAAGTATTGTTACATGCGTGAACTTAACGAGTGGAAATTACGATTGTTTTACATCGGCCCCAACTCACGTAACACTCAATAAAGTAGAGCTTGGATATCGATCATATTACTTATTTTTCAACTTTGAAAATTGGAATAACCAATCTACCTAAATAGAGTAAGCATAGGCAGAGGAGGCATTTTCACTCTCTAATCACGTAATGTGTAAAATACCATTTTACTGGAGAAGATTTAAAATCGACTGGTTTTGGATTCGTTCCCCACTCGAGAAGATGAAATATTTTACTTACATTTATATTTTCATTTCTTCGCTCTGGTTTCAAGGCAAGGCGCAGCGTTAAGTTCCGCCACTCAACACGCACCCGCACGCCTCCGGACCTCAGTGGAAAGTGGGGAACGGTGAGTCTTAACAATAGGTTCCCTCTGCCTACCCTGCTGTGTGCGTGAGCACGGGTAGGCAGTACAGCGTGAAGCTCATCTTACTACTTTTCCTGACTACAATATCCGTGAAATAAATAAAAATAAAAACATTTTATATATTTGTATTCAAGCAATCCATTTGAACCCAACAGCTTTACTTTGTCGTTGGTATTACTTTTTTGAATACCCCTACACAATTTTATTATTAACCACAGCCACCGTCGCGCAGTGAGTCTCACTTTGTGGAATGAATTTATTTCGTTTCTTATCTCTGGTATAATATAAAGCGCGGCGTTGAATTCCGCCACTCAACATCCAATGTCTCGAAAATTGGTCGCCAAATAGACAACGGAATGTTTTTACATTATGTTCCCTCTGCCTACTACTACTACTATTACATGCAGGCTACAGCGTAAAGTAAAAAAAATATGAGCTGTATTAGACACTAAAATTCGAAGGAAAATTTGGCTCCAAGAACTATTAAGTCATGTAATAAAAGTACAAATGTAAAATTAGTTATTATTTCATAATTATTTTACGGTCATTACATTGGCTGAGTTTTTTGGCACCAGCACTTTATCTTGGACTGTATTTGTATATAATTTACTTTTCTTTTGTTGCTTATCTTATAATCTCTATATTTATACTTAAAATACTCTGACAGATACAAGCATTTCAAATTAATTCTTAATTTTATTTTATTTACATTTAGTTTGCTAATTTCTTTATTTTTAAGGATTTGTAAAAAAAACAATAAATTTTTAAGTTATATATTTCCTTTTCCATTATAGGAAAAAAATGTTAAACGAAGGCAGAAATGTAGATTTTCCATTAATTTTCCGTCCAATTTTTGAGAGGTTGTGATATGAATGGCTGACTACAACACCCATACTATCTACCAGAGCGAGAAAGAAGGAGTGAGATAAAAAGATAATAACACTTTTAATATATGTAATCGTATCATCATTTAGCTTAACTTTATTTTAAATATTATTTTCATTTCTTTTTTCAATTTGTTCTCCACTTTTCCACCGAATTGTTACTTTTTTTGAGGCAGTACGTGTTAAGCGGCGAAACACAACGCCGTGTTTTGCTTTGTTGCCAGAGCATGGAAATGGAATAGACCCTCAACCGTCGTATTTACAGACCGGCGTAGCGCAGGTACACACTTGTGTTGTCCTTGCGCTACGACGGCCTTTAATATTCTTATTATATGAAATGATTTAATTTTATTAAATTGATTATTAATAGTAGTGATGACTATGCTACTCTACTAAATGTTCAAAAACGACCCTTATTTCGTTTGACTGAAATTTGACACTGAAAGCAATAACGTAGTTTACGTAATAGCTTTCAGTGAAAAAACTCTCTTTAACTATGCTTAGCGTATGTATATTCAAATAAAATGAACAAATACATATTATCACGCTATATTCCGTATGTAGAAGGAATCTAGTGTAACGAACTACACAAATTCAGAGTCCTGCCTATAACTCTACACGCGTCGTGGAAATGAAAATAAATTAATTCACCCGATCGGAGAATCGATCCTACAACCATCACGTTTACAATCAGTCACTGTACCGCTGCGCTACTATGTTCCAATTAATGATCAATAATAAAAGAATCCCCTATCACAAAACGATTCAAAATGTGAAGTAATATAAAATATTTACAATTAACCTTTCGGGGCTTACAATATATCAAGCTACCCTCAAGTTACCCTCGGAGGTAGTTTTTTGTATTGCACGCCATTTTATATCTTATCTTATATGGAAAACATTTGAACTATAACGACTTAGTGGAAAAAGCGTATTTCCTGCTATTTGATGAAATTATACAAAATCGTGGCATGTTTTATGGGATAGGGCTCGAATCACACCTGGAGTAGTACAAAAATATATATTTATACTATTAGTAACATTCTCTTTTTTAGCAGAGTAGGTAGAGGGAATTTGGGGTCTTAGTGTTAACACACTCCGTTTCCTTCCCTTTAAGATACTTGCGTTTTCCACTATTCACCACTGGAGGCATTGCGTATTTAATGGCAGAACTCAACGCAACGCTTTGCGTCTTACTCCAGTGACGAAATTTTATTTTAAGTTTCACGCGACACGCCCATTTATAAATAAATAATAATAAAAAACTATGTTCTCTTATAAATTACTATTAATTTTTAATAAAAATAAAAATACTTGAGACCAGTTGTGGTGCATGGGCACAAGTGCCCATTTATGCGACTGTAAACGTGACAAGTTAGATTCGATTCCTATTCCAGGAAATGAAATATTTCATATTTTAATATTTTCTCGTTCATATAACGAGACAAAACGTGGCGTTGAATTCTACCATTCAACACGCAATACCTCTGGAATTCAGCATAATGTGGGAAACGGAAATGTCTTAATGGGAACGGAATATTTGCTTCCTACTGGATACAGTGTGAAGATAAAAGAAAATTAAAATAACTAATGCGTGCATCTTGGTTAAGCCCATTAAAATATTATCCATATATAGCTTAACGCTGTATCCCGTATATAGTAAGGTAGATAGAATGAACCTATTGTTAAAACACTCCATTACCCACTTTCCGGCAATTTCTTGAGACATTGAGTTACGTTTCTTAAAACGCAATGAAAAGCGGGGAACGGAAGTATCATAATGAGAACAGAATGTTTTAAGACCAGGTTCCCAGATTCCCCCTGCTTTCGCTGTAATTGCTTTGTGCAGAGTACCGCTGAAAAAATAGGAAACTTTTAATAGGAAACGGCTCTAGGAACTAAATATATTGCGTGTCCACTTGGAGTGGTGTTGAAGTAATTACAAAAATATGAATGAATTACCTCGCAGGCATCGTATAGTAAATGTCAAATCCAAAGCCCTTATATGTGAATATATATATATATATATATATATATATATATATACATATATATATATATATATATATATATATATATATATATATATATATATATATATATTCACATATAAGGGTGGCTATATAGCCATTTTTATTTTACACGGCCGAAAAATTACATCTATTGAATCCTTTATTCAATTAGGAAACGACCTCCCAACTGCCTTTATTTTAGCACGATATAGCAGAATAGGCAAAAAGAACGAATAAAAAAGTAGTCGCAAAGCACTCCGGTCTACCCTTTTTACCGATTCATTTCGTGTTGAGTGGTGCAACTCAACGCCGCAATTTAGTTTACTAATTATAAGCTATAAACTAAAAGTAGTAAAATAAAACAAAGCGTGAAGCAAAAAAATTATTATCAACAGAAATATTATAACATAGTCAAATTTACAACAAGTCATCGAGTTCTTTTTATAAACTTAACGTTTTTCCAATTTAAGACAATCATAACATGTACTAATAAAAACCCAATTGGTTTTAAAAAGTTTAAGCATAACGTGAAGAATCGAAATTATGCCTAAAATGAAGAATGTGCGAGAAATATGAAAAGTTAATCTTAGAGTACACTCAAATATAATAAATAATGGTATAAACCTCTTCCGTTACTGAGTGACTGACAGAAAAGCACAGACTAAATTACTGTACTTGGAAACGTTGAAATTGCATGTTACCTACATGCAATGGTTAGGGAGCTCTAAGAGGAATTTTCAAAATTTCAATTGGAACAGGAGAAAACCAGAGAAGAGGCAAGTCGTTTTAGTTTTGGACTTGATAACCACTCGAGGAAATTTAATATTTCGTATTTAAATTTCCTCGCTCTGGTAACGTTCCGACACTCAACACGCAAGATGTCAAGAATTCGGCGGTAATTGGCAAACGGAAGTGCCTTAATGAAAAAGGAATGTATTAACTCTAGGGTCCCACATTTCCTCTGCCTATCTTGCCATGTGCGTTTTTTTGCCAAACTTTTTTTTGCCGTGTGATCCCGGCCTGGAATAGGATCATCTTGGTACTGGTGGTGTCGTAAAAGGCGACTAAAGTACGTGTGGTAGAGTCACGTCGCCAGCAATGGCAACACACATTTGGCAGACTCGACCGGATCATTACCACCCCCGGCATTTAAAACCGGCGTGACGTAGTGGTGGCTTTATGCCACTGCGTTTCTCATCAGGTAATGCCGGGCTCCGGCGCCCAACCCACCTTAAAGGCCGACAACGCACCTGTATCTCCTCTGGTGTTGCACGGGGCCGTGGGTAGCGGTAATCGCTACCATCAGGTGACTCAGACGCTCGATTGCCGTTTCTTTTCCATAAAAAAAATACTATGAAAAATATGGATTATTCATTTTGTCTTAAGCTCCAGACAATGAATTTGCGAACGACGACAACTTTAATGATATAAATTGGAATCGAAAATAAACTCACAAATTAGGTCATGATAGATGAAGATATCACATCACCTATTCAACGATATACTTATTTGAGGAAGTCTTCTTGAAACTTATAGAGTTTGAGAAATCTATGAAATCTAGAAATTTCCTTTTAAAAACTAAAACTATAAAAAGTTATAAGATTAAATGTTTTATCATTTGATTCTTTTATAACTAAACTTTGAATAAATATTCTTTTATAATGGACGATGTGGTAAAATAAGTAATATTCGACTGGAGACGCATTGGCCGCAGGTTTGATTGCCACTTACAGCCATTATTAAATTATTTATATATACTAGCTTGGAATGGAAAAAAACACGAGCTTAGGATCTCTCAAACAACAATATTTCTAAATAGAATTAATGTTGTCAGAAGATCTGACCAGTGTTTCTAATAATCTTGCTCACTGTATGTGGGAGTACATATGTGTACCCATTTATACGTCAATTATACAAAATAATTAGCCGGATTAGCAAAAAGTATATTTTTTTATTTCATCTGCTGTATCCCAGATAGCATAGCAGTTATATAGCATATTGCGTGTTATGGGAAGGTTCCCATAGCTGCGCTGTCTTGTTACCATAGTGAGTAAATAAATCCTTCCGGGTGGGAATCGAACCCACAACCGTCGCGTTGACAATCAAACGCTATGCCACTACGTCGCAATGACATCGCAATAAAATTAACCGCTAAAATTGTATATTTGATCAAAGTCGTCTGTTTGTATCGGCGTAAATAGCTTGTGGGGCTACATCGTCAATTACACAGTACTGCTAGACACAGGCAATGTCAGTTAGGTCACCCCTAGGACGTCTTAGGGACACTAAGTAGGGATGTTTGGCTCAACTCAAATTATTTGGAAGCTTTTATTCGACTCTATAGTAGAAATGGGATTTTTTATCTATATAATATATACCCGCTAGCTTTTTTTATTGCATTAATAGTGAGATGTCATGTTACATTATGTTTTTTTTAAATAAACTCTTGCCTCCATGGCATACCACTTTCACCTCTTCCACCATCAAATACCTCTTCATACATGCCTTCTGGGGGTCTTCTTTCCTATTATAAATATTTTCTGTAAATTTTTCGTCATTTATTCTTTGACATCACCAGAGTACGGTTTTCTTCATCCTTACTGAGACATCTTCACCAGTACTGCCATTTTATACTTATATCTCTTCATTGCGGATTCGGACAGCAAAGTTGACTGCGTACATCCAACAAAGAGATCATAGCTCAGATCCTTTCGTAGAATAAGTTAACTAACGTTGATTTTATCTTTACTTATCTGCATAAGCAAATTCTAAATTTTCAAATTAACTTTAGTAAGTGATTTTAAATCGTCGAAAGAATTGAAAGTTACACGCGCCATCAACTAACTCAGTTTTTGCTCTGTTATTGCTCTGCTCCGGTATAGAAACGCGTGGTTGAAATTCGCCACTCAATACGCAATTCCCTGGTATTTCATTTGGCATTTTTTGGGGAGTAAGCACTGGGCTCTCCCTACCTATTTGCACGAAAAAAATATTAAGCAGTTTTTTATATTCTAATAATCTATAATGATAAGAAAGCATTTCAAAAATATTATGGTAGGTAAAAAGTAGTTTGTGTGATGTACCTTCTTACCTTAATATGATTTAATAATAAGAGTTCCTTTTTCAGAGCACGATATGTCCCAGACTTAGCGGGGTAGGCAAAGGGAACCTAGCGTTACGCCAGTTACTTTTCCACGTTCTGCCCAATTGAGAGACATAGTGCGTTAAGTACCAAAACTTAACGCCGTGCTTTATCTTGTTACTAATGTGAGAAAATGAAAATAAATATAATTATTACATAGAGTTGATACCGAGCTTACAACCACCACTATTACAGTCATACATTATGCCACTGCACCAAGACGGCCTCCTGTTTTTATTTGCAATATTTAAATCAAAGATCTTTCAGAAGAATGCCTTTAAGGAATCTTTTTGCTTCTAAAACAAATTAAAGAATGTTTTTCTTTGTTTCTTTATATAGAATTTATGTAATTAGATTTGTGAAGCAAGATGAAATTGTTTAAACGAAAATGGGTTTTACAACAATAAATTACTTAATTTTCTCTACTTTTTTTTTATGGAAAAGACACAGCAGATGGTAAGTGATTACCACCGCCCACGACCTCGTGCAACCCCAGAGGAGCTACAGGCGCGTTGCCGGCCTTCAAGATGGGTTGGGCGCCGGGGCCCGGCATTACCTGATGCGAAACGCAGTGGCATAAAGCCACTACTTCACGCCGGTTTTAAATACCGGGGGTGGTAATGATCCGGTCGAGTCTGCCCATGCGTGTTGCCATTGCTGGCAACATGACTCCACCACACGTACTTTAGTCGCCGCTTACGACACCACCAGTACCAGGATGATCCCATTCTAGGCCGGGATCACACTGCAGAAAACTACTGTTTTTTTATTGTTGCATGTTTCTATAGTGTTTGACTGTACTGCACGTACAGTACCAGATACATTTATAGTAGTGTAAGTACCTGAACACCTAGCCTTAAGGCACTTCGTTCCCATTAAAATACTTCCATTTCCTTTTCCGCCAAATTCTGAGGTATTATGGGTTGTGTGGTGGAACTTAACGTTGTGTGTGTGTTTATGTGTTTGTGCATGCGTGGATGTGTGTGTGTGATGATTGATGATTTTGAATTATTTTAGATTTTTGGTTTTTTCATAAGTTAAACTTTGTAACCAATTTGAAGTTACAGTCGCATTTACAGTCATCCATATCCTTGTGCAACTGGGCCACGACGGCCTCAGAGTGCACGACCTTCTTTTGAGTAAAATTGTTTGACTAAAATTCGACAAGAGTAAATAATGCAATGTCTTAATATTTGGTTCTCCTTAGGGATATTTCGATTATCACTTTCCATACAGTTTCCGAGACATTACGCGTTGATTAATGAAATTACGCCTTTTTTTCTCTTCTTACTATATATAGCACGGAACTGAAAAGTGTTTTGGAATTTGAATCGAACCCACAACCGTCATGTAAACAGCCATTTCCACAACGATCTCAATATACATACCAAGAAGAATATCACTTTAAACCGTTATAAATTCAGATAAGCCCCCATTCATTGCTCGCCGCCAATTAAAATGACTCCTAAATCTCCTAAATGTGACCGAGCGTTGCAAGTTCCATTATATAAATTAAAATTTTTAGTACGTAAAGAAAAGGATCTTTTTATACTTATTGTATTTTTTAAATTTATTCTTTTATTTGTATTGCTATCGGGAGAGAACAGCAACGTAACATTTCTTCTCTCTGTGGTACGTAATTATGCCGATATTCATAGAGACCACAACGCCACATGTACGAGTATATACATAAATTATACTACAATGGTACCCGAATTAAAACAAATAAGAATTTTGGGGATGTCATAGTGTAGCCCCACGGTGTTTAACTGTAAACACGACGTTTGTGCGATTCTAACTAGAGAGAATGAGTGAGAGACACCCACAGTAGAGAGACAGCCGGCACTTCTACCATATGTGAAGGGGGTTACAGACAGGATTGGTAATATCTTAAGAAGAGCTTCCATAAAAACTATATTCAAGCCTAATAAGACAGTGAGCCAAAGCATCGGTGTTAGGGTGAAGGAACACATTTCCGATATATATCGAAGTCAGCTGTGTGTGAGCACACTGTAGATAAACTCAGCCACTACATTAGGATTAATAAACCCCAAATCCTCGCTAAGGAAAACAGATACATTCCTAGAATGATCCGCGAGGTTATTGAAATACAAAAACATCCTAATTTCAATAGAGAGGATGGCTGGAAACTTTCTACCACCTGGGACCCACTTATAAAATCATTGAAGTCTCAAAGCCATCATACCAGAGGGCAAGACACTCAAGCTCAGCTCATTCTGCAGGAATCCAGGCAGCTGACAGACGAATGCCACCTCAGTCTACCAGTGACCACGGACTACTGCAAAATGTTCGAAACATCGGGTTTCCAAAAATGTATAAAAGTACAAAATACACGCGTTTAATCCGGTTAAAATAGTTTGATTTAAAATGTATAATAATCGTGAAAATCAAAGAACTTATTAGAGAAAATGAATTATTTTTATATCCTTGTTTTGGTAAGAAGACTAAAAGCATCGTTTAATTCTGCCACCAAACAAGCAATGTCTTAAAAAATTTGCAATGTGTGAGGGACGAAGTGGTTCCTTTTACCTACCGTCGTAATAGATATTTGATTTCGTTTTTTTTCTATTGTTACAGATTTTTTAAGAAATATCCACAAACAGCCCAAGCCACTGTTTCTAGGAAAAAAAGAATAATTTGAAAACTTATTTTTTACGCCGTAAGTATTTTTATTTTACATTTATTACCATTTAAATTACATAATAATATGTTTCTCTATAATATAATAATAGTATATTAAACTTTTCTAATATTAATTATAAAAATAACAAGAAACTTAACAGCATAAAAACTTAAAAAGACATTTTTTAAAATATTTTCTTAATAGCTTAAGCTTAGAATCAACTGAATTATATATATATATATATATATATATAACTAGCTTATTTCGAACAATTGGTACCTAACTAAATTTTAAGGCTTATTGGGCTCTATGTAGCTACAGCTTTTCTCGGTAAATGAACTATCCAACACGCAATTATTTTGTTGCATTCAAACCCGTTCACTTTATAATAGTAAGTATATATAGTATAGATACTTTATTATAGATAGACAGACAAAAAAAACTTTAAGTATAATAAACCAAATTTAAATCCGACATTAAATTAACTGGGTATAAACCTACGTACATAAACCTACATATAAACGTAGTACGATTTGTTCGAAGACCATTAAATATACAATAATACTGCATACTACACAATTGCATACATAGCTCCAACGTTCCAAGTCCAGGGCTGGCTGGCTATTTTTTTTTATTTTACTAAAGAGCATTATTAAAGAGCGGGATGCAGCGTGAAGCTGATTCATAAATCAGCTTCACGCTGCATCCCGCTACGTCAGGCAGAGGGAACCTAGTGTTAAGTTCCCCATTTTTCGCCTAATTCTGAAGTCATTCCGTATTGATTGATAGAATTTAAATATTTTATTTCCTCAAGTGTAGATCGAACCACAACCAGTTGTATTAACAGTCACACATTTGAGCTCCTGTGTCACGAATTGTTATCATCATAATGTATATATTGTAAGATAATCCATAGTTAAAAAAAAGAAACTGTGATTGTAAGCGCGTGAAGTTGTGGCTTCGCTTCCTACTCGAGGAAATGTAATATTTAATATACTAGAGCGAAACAAATAAAAAAAATCCGCTCTAGTATCGTAAACAAATTGCGACGTCGCCACTCAACCTGCAATGTCCGCAGAAGTTGGCGGAAAATGGGGAACGGAGAGTCTTAACACTAGGGTCCCTCTGGCTATCCTGCTGCACTCGGCGAAAAATAGAAAAAAAAATGCTTATTTCTGCTTATGCCAATATTGTGGTGCAGCAAAAATAATAAAACAAATATATGCAATATTTTAACCTGATTTGGCTACATAAAAATTTTGTCTTAAGTACCCTTATAAGGCGCAAATTTTCACTGAAATGACTCGAAAGTCAACAACAACAACAAACAAAAACAGAAAATGATATAACATTTAGCTCTTTAGTGAAAAATATTATTATTATAAAAGTTAACATTTGTAGGATAAATGGTAAGCAAGATTATTCATATAAAATAGGAACTGAAAGACAATGCACAGACGAAGCAACTGAACTTGGAACTAATAGGTCAGAGAGTATAGAGCACTGAGAGAGAATTTAAAATCGTACAGGAACAACAGGATTTTTCATTTTGCATGAAAGATGATATAAGTTTAACTCATTTTAAAATTATGTTTTTTTTTCTTTAAAGTAAGAACACTTCAATAAAGGTATAAGAAAAAAAGGCCTAAATATATCATCATATCGCCAAACATAACGTACTTTAAAAATACTAGTCGTATTGCATGTATGAAAAGGTTGATGACAGTGGACGAGGCGAAAGAGGTATGTAGAGACCGTAGCGTTTGGCGCTCCGTTCTCTCTGACTACCCCGCTAGGGATAAAGCGTGAAGTTAAGTAAGTAAGTAAGTATCGTATGAAACTGTACGTTATCGTGAGATCTTTTCTCAGTGCTCCCTCCACCTCCTAGCCTACCTATATGTCATATTTAATCTATTAAAGTCTAATTGTATAGTCTGTGCGTTCTCTCTCGGTATATAAATAGTAGATTCTATAAACAAAAATTAAAATACGTAAGCCACTTTTAAACAGGATTTAATTCAAATATGAAAATTGGTCGCTCACCATCCCTAAAGCGCTTCTTATAAAACGATAGCAACTCCCCCTGTTTTGGCACAGTATCAACTTAGCAGAATACTCCACTGTGGTATACGTTTATTTTTACCCCAAAAACTTAAAACGCATTGGCCGATTTGGCATAATACAGCGCGTTGAGTGGTGTATGATTTATTAATTTTTATCTTTTTCTTTTCTTGTAAAAAAAGAGCTTCACGCCTTTTCTCGTAAGGACCTAGTGTTAAGACACTCCGTTTTCCATTTTTTGCTGAATTCCAAAGGCTTTACGTGTTGAGTGGCGCCACTCTATGCCGCACTTTGATTTTGACGTTATTAGACGATTATAGATACTCAATAATATATATTGAGTTTTCTTAAACACTAATAACAAAACCATGACGCATGCAGCTTGTAAACGCGACAATCGTAGATTCTATTTCCACTCGTTGTAGTAATATTTAATATTGTTATTTATCTTGCTTTGGTAACGCGAGAAAGTGTGGCGTTGAGTTCCACCAGTCAACACGCAATGCCTGAGATATCAGTGGAATGTGGAAAACGGAGTGCTTAAAAAAAGTTATTTAAAGTTAAATAGTTATACATTTTATTTAGCTTTACGCTGTATCCCGCACATATCAGAGTAGACAAATGGAACCTGGGAACAGAGTGTGATGACACTCGGTTTCCATCAGGACAATTCCGTTTCGCATTTTCCAATGATTTCTGGAGACATTGACACGTGTAAAATATGTATAAATTGTGTGTGTAAACTACGTTATACCATAGTTCCCTATATTATGTATCACTTGTATTAAATCATCGATATTGTATCACCTACATACGTACTTATGTAAAGCATTTCGGAGCATTCCTCAAGTATTGGTCATTCTTGGTTATGGTCGGCGAATTATGGAACGCTAAAGATTCTTTCTGGTTCTGTATCTATACTTAGGATATTTTAATAATTAGATTGCATGCTTTATGAGGTAACCGTGGCTCGAGGGTTTGACTTTAGTTAATGAATTTTTTTATCCCTAAGTACAGCAAGAGTAGAAAACGTCAAAATTAATAAAAATTGTAAAATTTAATTAGTGTTTAAGATATTCAGATAAATTAAATTGTAGAGAAATATAATATATGTGGCGCAGAGGCACCGAATGACTGTTAACACGATGATTGTGGGTTCGATACCTACTTAGGGAACCAGGCAAAGTGCAGCGTTGAGTTCCGCCACTCAATACGCAATGCCTGCAGAATTCAGTGGAAAGTGGTGAACGTGTGTTAATTTATGATAGCACTAAAAAAATCAAATATTAATAAAGTTATTATCTGCTAAATCTAACATAATATTCATTAATAATTACATAGTTTTAATATTATTTTTGCAAGAAAGATTGTTGTCTATAAAAACATTTTACTACTTATCATTATTTTACGTAAAATGAGCACAAAATCCGATACCGTAGCATCGACATATCATTATCATCATCATCAAAATTATAAATTTCTTGTTCTGTGTCAATTCGCTCATTCAAATATTCAATCTTAACACAGACCAGGAGGGTCTGAAATCGCAGAATCAGACTCTTCAAAAGTTGAGACGGTTGCATTTCACGATGGATCACGGAGGCCCCCTCCAGCCTCTTACAACTCGCACTTGCTTCTTAAATCTTTCTATTATTTCTTTATTTATTTTTATGATATGCCCAAAACCACCCAAGCACATTCTTTTTCATTCTGTAACATCCCCGCTAGTGCTTGCCACTGAGCCATAACATATATAATAGTCAATACTAGGTACCTTTCGGTTTTCACACTCGATTACTTAGATCTTATTATAGGAAGCCTTAAAGAATGTCGTTTGATACTAAATAGAGTCGTACTTTAAAATTAGCACCCTTTGTAATTTAGTCATGTATGCTAAAGTTCTTAACGAAATAAGGCTTTTTGATCACGCACTATGCGCTACGGTATTGATGTTTTTTTTTATTTTGACTTCAACTTTTGTAGGTATTTTGCCATTCATAATAAAAATATTCGAGAATAGAGATAGAGATAGTGAGAATAGAGATAGAGAGATAATGAGAAGAGCCGGCAAGAAACTCAATAGTATACTATTATTTTATTTACTATCACTTTTTTACTATTACTATAGGGGATTTAATATTCGCATTTTTTTTAAATTTTCGCTTCACGCTGTTTCCCGCACATAGCACAGTAGGCGGAGGAAACCTGGGAACCTAGTGTTAAGATACTCCGTTCCCGTGCTCCACTTCCGTTCTCCGAAATTGCATGTTAAGTGGTGGAACTTAACTCGGCGCTTTATCTCGTAACTAGAGCAACTAAGTTTACTTTAGTTGCACATCCTAAACAGTGGCAGCGACGTAACTCAAAAAATAACTTGTGGGAAATCTTAATATAATTATTTTTTTCTAGGCTGAGGCCATAAGAGTGTAATTGTAAACGCGACCGGCGGGTTCGATTCCCACTTGGGGAAATAAAATATTTCATAAACTCATTTGTCCACGCTGGTAACGAGGCAGAGACAGAATTCTGTGGAAAGTGGGGAACGAAAATGTTTTAATGGGAAAATGAGTGTCTTATTACTAGGTTCCCAGGTTCCACCTATCCTGTATGTGTAAAGCGTGAAAATAAAATTCTTAATAAATTCAGAATCATCAGAACAACTGTTCAAAGATATCTATAGAAGTCTACTTTGATAGAATTTACAAATAAAAACTATTAAAGTTCCTCATTACATATCTTTGTGCCTTTTACACTATCACATTCTTATTAGAACCTACCCACTATCATATAAATATTCTCCCACGAAATACAAATCAAAAAACAAAAGCAAACATAAGCTATAGAAACCAAATGATTACAGACAAGCATTTTGGACATTGATAAATAATAAAGCCACCCCACAATTTTTGTCTCGTCGTATTTACGACGAAGCGGAATTTACGATTATTTTACGGTATTTTTATTTGCACAATCAGATAACGCTATAATGGATCAACATCATCACGCATATGCACATAAAGCATGGGACTATAAATAAATTGTTGATAGAGCAAAATATGTTTATATTTATTTCTAGTCCAGTTCATATATTCATGCGTAGTGGCCAGTAGTCGAGGCAAAGCTCAGTATAAAGAGCCGCCACTCAACACGCTAACCGTCCAGAAGTCGTCGCAAGCTGGAGAGCGAAGTGTTTTAATGTTGCGCTACATTTGCCTACTGTATTTATGTATATTGCACAATTGTGCATGTTACAGTTCACATCAAACGCTACGATCTCTGCATACCTCTTTCGCCTCGTTCACTGTCATCAACTTCTCATGCTTTTTACGTGACCTTCTCTTGTATCTTTGATACTGTGTTTCGGAAGGTCAACCGAGCTCCTACCTCTCTTATCTCTCACTTTTCCATCATAATTTTTTTTTGCCATTCTTCATTCTCAACGTGACATCTTCGCTAGTACCTGCCCTCCTGTGTACCTCCTTTTTGCGGATTCGATCAGCTAAACTGACTCCGCCTATTATTTCTTTCTTTCATACTTCTTCTGTTATACCCACGTTTCGCCGCCGAATTACAGCTAAACAAAATAAAATAATCTATTCTCCCTATTAGGAATCCAACCCACAACCGTCGCGTTAACAGTCATCCGCTATGCCAAAACGACCTCAATAAATATAATATAATCAATATATATTGTTTAAGTGTCTAGAATCTGTCTGGTGTAGATGACTATCTTAAGCACTAACTGAACCTCTTAAGTACCGTGTCGGGACGTCGTGTCGACTATTGACCTAGTACAAGGAGACTGTGGTGCTAATGAAACATATACAATATTATTTACGATTAGCTTAGTTTTAGCGCAGTTTTTTTTTTGTTTGAAAAAAAGGGACAAGAGCTGCTTGTCGTTGTATCCCGCATATAGTAAGGTGTGCAGAGAAAATGAGGTGTTTTTTTTTATTTTTATTTCTTAACACTACAGACACTTGGTCCGTACTCTTTTTAAATTTATTATTATATCTAATATCCTTATCATATATATTAATTACATTATCGTTTACATATAATCAATATCTATAATAAGAAAATTATATTTTTAACTTTACATTATTTTACAAAATTTTACTTAGAGCTAAGGTTAGGCGAATGTTTATATTTATATATAACTATAAGTATATGCAAAAATTTTATAATAATTGATTTGGATGTGAGGAATTGTGCACTAGGATAAGGGCATGACCGCTATGGTGGAAGGGTGACTATCTTTCAAAGCCATCTTTAAATTATATTCCACAATGCGTTTTGTCGTTGCCTCCGTCGCGTTCCGACCTTTTTTGATTATACTACAAAAAATATTTTTAAAATTATAATACAAAAAATCGTAGCATTGCATTTAACCCACTTAACACTCAATGTTTTGGATTTTGGCGGGAAGTAGAGTGTCTTGACTCTAGAATATCTAGAATGTCCATTGTAAGAAAACATTATTGATCCAAAATAATGATTTTGTAATAAGCAAGATTGACAACCGTACCGACATAATGTACTATAAAATTATGACTGTATGTGGGGTTTTTTATACCCATAAGTTCGATTCTCATTTGAGAAATGTTTATATTTATAAATAATTCGCGATAAGGTTGAGCGGTTTGTCTTTATAATAAACGATAATTCGATTTTTTTTATGTTACCAGCAAAATTCGGTATAACGGTCATAGTTGTCCAAGAAGAAAAAGTCTAACAGTAAACACAATGATTGTGGGTTCATTTTCCACCTGGGGAAAATGTTATATTTCAATATTTTCATTTTCCCACTCTAGCTAAAGTGTGGCGTTGAATTCTGTCACTTAACATTCAACGTCTCTGATTCGGGCTGCCCAAGTAGAACGGAGAGTTTTAATCGTTTTGTGCGTGAAACTTAAAAAATGCTCTAAATACAAAAAATAGAGATCATAAATCGCAAAAAAAATGATACAAATGAAAAAAAAACCCACACCATGCACTTTCATACATACCCAAACACATACCGCCCAGGCCGAGACATGTCGGCGCCGCCCAAGGCTGTCTACAGGCTCGAGGTTAAGGACTCTAGGTTTTTTATCTAATTCTGTTCCGTATCTTTTATACTCGTGCCTCTGATTATTATCAAAAGTGAAGAAAAATTTTAGTATTTAGTAATGTACATTTACAGCTTCACGATACATCCAGAGTATAGGGATAATTGTGAGATTTATTTTCATTTCCCGTTTCGGGTTACGCAAAATGCGGCATTGAATTTCACCCCTCAATACGCAACTTCACGAAAATCGGAGATCGAGTGGAAAGTGGGGAGCGAAGAGGCTTAATACTATACTATGTTCTTCAAGGCAAAAACTGGAAGAAAGGAGGAAGACTCGGTTCCATCTGCCTCTCGCATACGGAATATGGTGCAAAGCTAAGAAAATACTCAAAAAATACTCTTTCTATAGGTAAATTACATATTAAAGAATAATTTCATATAAAAAATATTAACGTTATTACAATTATTTATCGTCGTTTTCTTTATGAGCATTTCTTACTTTTACTGCAAAATGTAGGAAAATGTAAGCTAGGTATTGTTATCATCAGTATTCCACGTGGATGTGGGTTATAACAAGTATATGTACGTATTTTGTTTACGTTCAAGCTCATTACCGCTAAGCAGGGTATGTAGAAGGAAAATAATTTAAAGACACGCTGTTTTCTACTTACCGCTAAACTATCAGGACATTGGATATTGAATGGCCGAACTCAACGCCGCGCTTTGCCTCGTTACCAACTAGAAAATGAAATTTCTCGGATGGGAATCGAATTCAGCTGGGCTCTCTTTTTTAAATAGAAATGAAAAAAAAATCATACGTTAACCACAACCACGCCGTTAATAGAAAAATGGTAATATTAATTTAATAAAGAGTGGTGGCCAGTTGCCTATCTAAGTCCATGTTTTGAAAGCACCTAAGAATCGGTCTAGACGGTTCAGATGACCTAAGTGTAAGCACTTTCTCTTATAAAACCTTCCACAAATATTTCACGTTACCTGAGTTTGTTTGGTCATGATAATTTATTGTTGTTGTAAGTTGTTTTACCAATAGCTTTTTGTACTAAGCTGGTTTTATAAAGCTTCACGCTTTATCACGCGTGTAGCAAGGTAAGGAGAGAAAGTAGAAAAAAGATAATATTCAACGATGTCGCTGAACGATGCGCTAAGCTCAACCAAATGTTGTAATGTCATATAAAATTATTTATGACGCCAACCTGGTTAGGTAAAATTAACATAGTAAATACATCATTCTCCCTAATGGAAATGGAATCCAAAGCGCATTGACAGTCTCGCATTTTGCCCCTGCGCCACGACGCTCGCAAGACGCCAGAAAATGTCCTTAATATTCTTTGGCTAGCCATGGGTGGGCACCCATGTTGCCGATTTTATTGCAGGGAGAAGATCCCAGAGTTTCCTTTGGGTAAAGACCCAAGTAAGTTCAAAGTGTTCCCTAAAACTCCTTGTTTTATGTTTTTATATAAACTCTTTTTTAAGCCTTAAATAATATGCAGCGTTAATTTATTTATTTTATTTATTTATTTTATTTATTAAGGACAACTAACAAAACATACACTTAATCGAATATTACAATCATGTCTTAAAAACTATTGGCTTAGTGTTGCTTTACTTATAAGCTGCCACGGCATGATTAGGGACAGTTTCATATACTAAATTTAATTACTTACATAACGATTATAATTTCTTATGTAACAAGAAAAAAAAAAAAACTTAATTGAATCTATATATATAGGTACATATAAAACAAAAACAAAAAATACAAAATATAAGAAGTAACATACAGAAACGTGATCGAGGTAGCATGACTTCTTAGTATCAAGACGAAGAAGAGCGCAGGAATGCAATAATTTTAGTCTTGAATACTTCAAGGCTATTTGACAGGATATCAATACTAGCATCAGACTGTTTTGTCATCCTGTTATACTCGTTGGCTAATCTGATTATAGTAGAGTTAAGGCCCAAGTTAGTTTTTGAAATTTTTGTTAAAAATAGAATATATTTTCTTGTACGGGGTAACCTTGAAGGCGCATTTATATTTAGTTTTTCAACAAGAAGAGGGCAGTCTAATTTGCCGTTAACCAAATTATAAAGTAAAACCTGATCCAACAACTGTCTCCGATCGAACAAACTAATGAGATTGAAATATTTTAAGCGGCTTTGATACGTAGGCAACACTTTAGCTTTATTACAATTGTACGAAAGGTGCCATAGGAAACGCTTTTGAATCCTCTCGATACGTTGAATATGAACATCGTAGTATGGTGACCAGACTTGCGCACAATATTCCAGACCAGATCGAACTAAGGCCGAATAAAGTGTAATCTTGGTCTGAGGCTTCTTAAAATCTTTAGTATTCCTTATAATAAAGCCCAGCATTTGAAATGCTTTAGTAGTGATTTTATTTACATCAATTATAAGCGCTAGCCTACACTCCAAGCTGCTATCTCAATGTAAAGCATACTTATTATAATTTGAAAATATACACAACCTACACAGAGTAATGCATAAAACAACTCACAACCAATCTAAGTAATATACATATATTTTTGTAATTATTAAATATTCGTTTATAAATATACTAGTGAAGCCAATCGATGAATTACATAATTTTTAATTATGATAGTTTTTATTTAAATTTAATATAAATAAAAAAAATATTAATTAAAAAATTTTACAATTTTAAATATATATTTTTAGGGTTTCGTATCTCTAAAGAAAAAACGGAGCTTTTGTAAAATCACTTTGCCGTCCGTCTGTACGTCTGTCAAGGCCATTGATCTCGAGATCGGTGTTCCAAAAAATAAACATTAAGTACTTATATTTGTAGTTCATTTAATACAAAATCAGTGTATACGCCCGCAAACTTGTTTGTCAAATTAATTTGCCGCATTATCAAATCCTATAGGATGATTCCCGTAGATATATAATTATGAAATTTATGAAATTTGCAGTAAAAGTTAAGAAATAATCCAAAAAAAAAAAATCATGTACAATTTATATTATAGTTAAAACTATAGCAATTTACATTTATAGTTAATTTAATACAAGTGAATGCATTGGTAGGGAACCCTCGATAGTAAAGTAAAAAAAAAACTGATTTTCTCAGCCAGATAATAGAACACTGATCGGCGAACATAAAACCTAACTATCTTTCTAGGTCATAGGACAGTTAGACCAATCGATAGTTATCTAAAGGATATCTAGTCTGATGGACTTTCTTACTGCCTATAAATGAGTTATGTCTACTGAGAAAAAAAAGAAACTTCATATGTATATAAATTCAATATAACATTTTATTTAGCTTTATGCGGCATCTGGGACATAGCAGGATAGCAGAGGGAACCTGAAAAATTAAATATGTAATTTCCTCGAGTGGGAATGGAACCTACAACCTTACAGTCGCACTCTTATGGTCTGCACCACGACTTGCCTCTATAAAATATATATGATCTAAATAAACTCAGATCATGACTCAAAAATCTCTTTAAGTTTAAAAGTTGTATAGAAGTAATACATTCTGTTACAATGTAATTCTCGAGAAGCTCTCTTATCTTATCTTAGAAATATAAAACTAACAATATGAGCCAGTAAAATGGTTCTGAAGCTGCGTTATTATCTTCCGAAGTGAGAACAAGTTCGAATACTGAGGGATATAGCCTATTGGAACTAGTAACCTAAATCAAAACTTTAACAACTTCCCCCTTTTACAAGTTCCCCCTTCTTCCCAAATTTCTAGGTAGTCAAAGATAGTTTTGCTGATTCGTCTTTTAATAACAATTTATGCATGCATGGCTAATTTCTATTCTAGAGCTTCAGCAGTATCTAAAGCAGACGGGTAAAAAAGGTGCCTCTAAATACGTGTTTACGTTTTTACTGGGATCAAATATTTCCTATCTAATTAATTCAACTTTACTATGAGAATCTTTATATATGCTGAAAATATAAGCAAACATATATAATAAAATTGGACTATACTTCAAGCACTTGTATAAAGTCATATATAACGCTTGAATCAGTTTCATGCTGAATCCCGCACATAGACGGAATCTAGTGTTAAGATTTCCCATCCCCCACTCTCCGTCGATTTTTTCACGAGACAGCATGTTGAGTGGCGGAATGCAACGACGAGTTTTTGAATTGGTGCCAGAGCGAAGAAATAAAAATGTTAATAAATAATAATTCATTCCTCCGAGTGGAGATCGAACCTACAACCGTCACGTCAGTCACACTCTTGTGTCCCTGCGCCACGACAGCCTCATAAATAAAATAAAACGCTTAAGTTGGTAATTATCATATTAGCCCATATGCCATTAGCCCTGGACAACTTTCCAGACGTTTATTTCATACATACCACAAGATATGATTTATTAAGCATCTATAGTATAATTTCACCTTTTTTGAGCTTCAATCTGTATCCCATGTATAGTAGACAGAGTAGACAGAAGGAGTGCTAAGATATTGTGCTCCCAATTTTTGAGCCGTTGCGTGTTGAATGGCGGCACTCAGCGCCGGTCTTTGTCTTGTAACTAGAGTATGACTGAGAGTGAGTGTAATGAGAATATTTTTTTCCCCGAGTGGGAATTGAACACACAACCGCGTCACGGTTAAAAACAATAAAAATCACCGTTTTTAAAATTTCGAGATGTTCCTTAGGAATACTTAATCATACGGTGCCCTGGTCTGTCATTGTCAGGACCATTTATAAAGAAGACACTTATTTCTTGAGATGGCGTGGGCGCAAAGGTTAGAGTTGAAATTTAATAATAGTAATGGCAATTTGGGTAATTTCTGTGATAAATGATCATTTCTTAAAATATGATCTTTTTTTAAAATAGGCATATTTTAACATAAAAATATAATATAATACGGGGTCAACAAAGGCAGTTAAGTACTAGGTTTATTAAATCTATCTATAGTATAACTACATAAGCCATAACCATTACGACGCAGGTGTCGCTGCTCCGTAACACGATGATTTTAGGTTCGATTCCCACTGTAGGTCAATTATTTACTTTCATTTTCCTCGCTCTGGTTGCAAGTCAAAGCGCAGAGTTGAGTTTAACCAGTCAATACGCAATATCTCCAAAATTGGGCTACCTTGTTGTAAGCGGGATACAGCGCGAAGCTAAATAAAACTGTCTTTAAAATCTCGAAAAGATTAATGTAAACAATTTTTTCTCAACAATTGTAGATGTATTTATTGTTGTTCCCATATCTCTCACTGGCCGCCATTACCCCAGTTACGAAACTTTCCACTCAGTGAATTATTCGCCAACTTCCAACTTTGTATTGATGAGTTGTTTTAAATACAGCGGAATATTCTAGAATTCTTTAATGTTGTTTATTTTGTGTTATTTTCCTGTATATTGTTGTTAATTGAGAAAGAATAGTGATTGTATACTTTTTTAACATTTGAATTGCTTAGCTATGTCGGTATTCATTTTTTTATAGATAATGGCCAAGAAAAAACTCATATAATTAACGCTAGTACACCAACGTATGTATGTAATAGCGGCAGTTGTGGATTTGTTACACACACGAGGAAATATGTTACTTATTTTTACTACTTATTTGGGGACACTGTGACCGTGAACGCGACAGGTTATGAGTTCTCTTCCTACACGATTAAATGAAAAAATATTTATTAATACAACTGTGTATAAATAGATTTTTCCGTTTTTCAGTTTTTTTCCCTTATTATATGCAAGTTCTCACTTCTTGCCAAAAACCAGGAATAAAATCTTATCTTTTGATTAAGTGAATTAAGAACCTTGATGTTTGTTTGTGCTCGCAGGTACCGTAGACCTGAATAAAATTTCAGCTTGATCCACAAAATTTCGAAATAAATTGTCTTGACAGACGGACAACAAGGTGATCCTATAAGAGTTTCGTTTTTTCCTTTTCCTTCCTAAAAACAAAACATAATCATAATCAAATTGTAGGAGTCAAGTCTGTATAATGATAAGAAAATATCTCGATGAGTTTGTATATTGGTAAAAGAAACCAAAATGGCTATTGTGAGCGGCAATTAACGTTTATACGATATAAAAAAACTCTATAGGAAGTGTATGGGAGCACTAATTGAAGATTTCTAGAAATTTCTACAGTGTCTACGCAGACTAAATTGTGGGCGACAGCTGGTTTCATACAGTATTTGATAATATAAGAGTAAATACCTCCAAAAACCTATTGAACCTTTACTAAACAAACATTGACGCACGTAGGTGTTTCTGAGAAAATATTAAGAGTATTTCTATACAGTATAATATTATATTACCTAAAAATAAACAACTAGTGATTTTCATTCACTAGTTATTAGGCACAAATCTTTGCCGTATATGTGTGACGTATGACGTAAATATGCTTACGTATATTATTATTGTTATTTACCTAAGTTTACGCCGTATTTCGCTCGTAGTATGATAAATAGAGGAAACCTGGATACCTTTTTTAAGACACTCTATTTCCATTTAAACACTACATCCCCACTTATCGCCGAATTCGGAGACATTTTGCCTCATTACCTGATCGCGGCAATGAAAATATGAAATATTTCATTTCCTCGCACGCTAAGCTTCAAGTTTTATCCCTAGGGGTAGTCAGAGAGAACGGAGCGCCAAGCACTGTGGTCACTGCATATTTCTTTCGCCTCGTCCATCGTCATCCACCATGCCCTCATGCATGCCTGCCGGAGGGTCCTCATGCTTTTAACGTCACTTTCCTCCAGTATCTTTGATACTGTGTTTTCGAAGGTCAATCGAGGTCCCCCCCTACCTCTCTTGCCGCTCCCTTTTCCATAATAAATCTTTTTTGCCATTCTTTCATCACTCATTTTATCGAGATGTCCAAACCAGCTACTAAAATAAATAATTAAACAAGCGGGCGAAGTCGCGTGCGAGTCACTAGTAATTGAATAATAATATAAAATATTTCTTTTGTTATAATACAGATTCCACTTGTAATGGAAAATTTCACCTTTATCGATTCTATCGTAATTTTATTTATAGGTTCATGTGTGGGCTCAGTTCTATATAACCAGAGTTCACGATATCTTTTATCAGTCTTCTTCTTAATTTTGATAAGAAATTATCTCTATTGATAGAGTCGATATAATATTAACCTTTCATACAATATATAATGTTTTTATATACTGTTTGAACATACCAAGAACTTTAACAGTGATTTTTGTTTTTTTTTTCTTCTAAAAATGTAAGTAATATTGAGTTGTTTTATCAATATCCTATAACTTTATACAGTGGGAATATTTTATACAGTGGGAATCTAGTATAAAAAAACTCCGTTCTCCACAAAGCGCGCAATTATTCTTGATTATTTGTTCCCTTGTTACTTGCTAATTGTTAACGTAGTTTTTTAGTGTTACGATAATGTGTATAATTTTTCTAATGTTGCGTACCAAAAATACGAAACCCTTTAAGGATCACTTTGTTGGTTGTCTGTTCGTCTGTCAATAACAATTATCTCTAATTAATATAACATTTTCAGATCTACATTCCCTTTAGCATGAAATCAAGTTTGTAAGTCAACGTTATAAAAAGCTTCGAGCTTTTGTATTTATATATTTTTTTTGTATTTATATTTATATAACGTTTTTGATGTATTTTGTATGAAATTCACCGCGTGATAAAAACCTACACCAAATTATAAAAAATAAACCCATATAGTGTGCTTCCTGTGAACCCACAGATATCAAATTAGGTACAAGTAAAAACTTACAATGCAAATAAGGGAAACATTTGAAAAGTGAAAAATTATTAAAATTTCATTAAAAAGAGTATAAACTTATATAAGTGGAGCGTTAATATATTGTCGGTGAACGAGTCCGACTTGCACTTGCACTTGACTGGTAATATTCAATCCTAATCGTTTTTTTTTATAACGTAAAATTTGGTAGTTTTTGAAAATCTAAAACCTCATTACATATTATATATTTCATTATATATCTATATAAAATTCTTTGTTACTGAGTGACTGACAGACAATGCACGCGAAATATATCCAGCTTAAGCAAAAAATACATTCCCCACAGCGAAGAATTGAACCCGCGTCCATCACATACACGGTCATACACTGTCCCACGACACGGCGGCCTTAAATACAATACGTGAGGATAACAAAATCAATATAAGAATACAAATGTAAATTAGGGTAGCTGGTGTTCTCCACATCCCCTTATCATTTCCCGTTTCATTTATCACAACTCTATCAGTGTCATCAATCACTCCGTTTTCGACGGCACCCATAGCTTTAACAACCTTAATATATGTATATGTACCATGTGTGGTACAAAAATTATGTCAAAGTATAGTAAATATTCCGATTTGTTAGAAATCTTTGGTCTTCCACACTAAGGAGAGAAATATATTTAAAAACTGTCCGTTTTCTCTTTCTCCATTTTTTATATCTGTTTCTTGCTATAATTTATCTATAAAACGAACTGCTTAATTAATCTTTCACTTCAGTTTCACATATGACTCAAATTTAACAAGGCAAAGAAATTCCCGTTTTAAGATGCTTCTCCAGTACTATCCCATTTTCGAGACAATGTGTTCTGATTGGCGGATCTAATCGCCAACGTACTTGTCTTTTACGAGAGGAGCGAGGAGGTAAAAATAATTCATTACCTCAAGTGGGAATCGAACCCACAACCTTTGTTACTTGCATTTACAGTACACAGCCTCTAAATAATGAAAATGCTTCCATATAAAAGACACTTTACTAAGCGAAATTTAATTGTTACCGATAGCAAACTGAAACATCTGGTACAACCTCCGAGTTATTAGCTAAGACCTCATTTAACAGGTGAGCTCAATATTTCATGTGAACCGTGAACCGAGCAGGAACTTGTGTAGGTAGATCAAACCACTGGGCTATAAGTTATAAGCGATTAGCGTTTTAATGTTTTTATAGACTTCACGCTATGTCCCGCACATTGCAGAGTACGCATAACAAACTTGGGAACCTAGTGACACTTGTCCTCTTACCAGAGCGAAGAAATGAAAATATTAAATATTTCATTTCCTGGAGTGATATTCGAACCCGTGCGCTACGACTTCACTACGGCTTCTACGGCTTAAAATAAGTTTAATTATAGGCTATAATATACGAAAACCTACATATAGAAAACATAAAAATTATCTGCATAGCATTTTTACTATAGAAATTATTAGGGTTAAATTACAAACTACCTACATTATATAATGAATAATATATTATATATATTTATTATATTGTTCATTTATATAAAATTAAAAAGCTATATTTCTTTTTCTTAGAAAAAAGTAAAACGTTTATAAATTATTCCACGCGCGTAGGGTTGACTTTTCCCCCAAGCTAAGTAATAATAAATGTCAGTTTTATTGTAAATTGTAACGGAAACTATTGTAAAAATGGTTCTGCCGTTCTTACAGGAAATAAATGAAAAGAATACTTTATATTTGTACGCCGTGGCGACGCGTGACGTGATTGAGTTAACTTGATGGTACTAGTTTCAAATATTTGTATTTATCGATAAAAAATACATACAGATCATGTAGCGATTTAATGGGTAATACGATTATGATTATGTAAATGTTTTAACAATAGAAATTATATACATTTGAGTAAGACACACTGCGTTGGATTCCATATACCACGAAATATCACACCGTTTTGGGATATTTTTATATTATTTCTTTAAGTTTATTATCCACACGCTAATGAAAACAAAACTATTTTCAAAAATCTTTTTAACTATTATTATTGCATGTTAAATATTTTATCGAATATTAAATTATATATTAATTATTGATCGAGACCAGTCGGACAGTGACATGGCAAAAGCGGCGTTGAGTTCCACCACTCAACACGCAACGTCTCCAGCATTCTGCAAAAAGTTGTCAACGGAAGTGTCTTAATGGTAGCAGAGTGTCTTAACACTAGGTTACCAGGTTCCCTCTACCTACTCTGCTATATGCGGGAAATCATGAAGCTGAAAAGAAATATTACTTTAAGCCATCAGTTACATTATACTTAGCAACTGATGAACTGGTTGTTGTTATTAAGAGAAATTGCGTACTAGAAATGGTACAACGAAGAGGACGGCGCCGCGTAAGGGGAAAATAGATTAAACATTTCTACAATTTTTCTTAACTTTACATTCGCGGGAATAAACACCTCGTTTTGCCTACCAGAGCGGACAAAAGAAAATACACTAAATGCAACCATTCCTCAAATGAGAACTAAACCCACAACCTTCGCGTTTCCATTGCAACGCTGTCCGACTAATCCACGACAGCCTCGTAACAATCTCACTCATTCAATACAATGTAATTAAAAGAAGACAAGCAACTATATCGAGGGCGATCGTATAACAAATGCTATTTAGTGTAAATCTACATCAGATGCGATACAAAGCTATCGGGTAGTTTACGGTTTACTTGAAATTTACTTTGTTATATTCAAATTGAATTGAAATGGAGTTCTATTATTATTTATTTGTTAACTTTGTAAGAAATTTTATTCTGGCCACGTTTGGCCTTAATTCTCTAACTGTATTTATTAACAGTTCTTAGTTATTATTTTTGTCATTGACTAGTTACACTGGTTAGACATTGCGGGTTAATTGGTGGAACTCAATAATGCGAATTTATATTATAAGGGTGAGAAAATAAAAATCAAAAGTTGAAGAAGAATGAAAGAAATATGAATGCTGTTGAGATGCGATCTCCTCGTAGGATATGCGGAGTCAGTTTAGCTTAGATCGAATACGTAATGAAGAAATACACATAATGACAGGTTCTAGCGAGGATGTCACGGTGAAGAAGAACGTGCTCAGTTGGTTTGGGCACGTCGAACGAGTGAGTGATGAAAGAGTTGCAAAAAAGATTTATGATGGAAAAATGAGTGGTAAGAGAGGGGGGCATGTATTAAGAGTTTGATGACAGTGGACGAGGCAATAGAGGTATGTAGAGACCGTAGGGTTTGGCGCTCTGTTCTCTCTGACTAGTACTGACTAGCTGGTAGTCAGCTAGGTATAAAGCGTGAAGCTATGTATGTATGTAAGTATTATGCATTTAGTTAGACTTTTTAAAGCACTTTGATTAATAAAATTAAATATAATTAAATATAGTACATTCCCTAAGTGCTGATTGAAACTGGACAGTTTTATCACATTATGTGCGCCATGACGTCTTATCTCTCTATTCTCTGTCTCCTCCACCAGGCACGGAGATGTCGTTCGGGCGCGGTGCAGATGGCGCGGGCTGAGCGCGCTCGGCTAGGCGCCCATGCGCGCCTGCCTCCTCCTGTGTGCGGCGCTCGCGCTCGCGCCGAGCCGGCCGCGAGCCGCCGCCTCGCACCTACAGCCACAGCAACAGCCAGCCCACCAGCGCAGGCACCAGCCGGAACCAAGGCTCGAGCACATAAAGACACAAATACTTGCCAAGGTAGGCTTTGCGACTTAACCCGCATACAAGGGAGTTGGCAGAGGACAACTTATGTTAAAACGTGTTTTTTACTTTTTCAAATTTACTTCAAAAATAAGCAATTTTGAATAGTAAAAAGTTAATAATTATTTATTAGCTTACAAATTTATTTATTATGAAAGAAAATAAAATATTATTTTCTATAATTTCTTTTTTTTTCTAATAATATTTACGTATTTCTAACCAAGTGACTGACAAAAGTGTAAATTCTAGCTGGGTCTCTCGTCGCGACCCACACCCTTAGGGGCGCCTCCTCGTGACGTCGTCCGACAGATCCTTGCGAGGGCAGCTGACCCGCAGCCCGAGCATCTGCCGGAGCCAGAACACAGCATGCGGGAAATTATCGCTATAGCACACAGAGGTAACTGTAGATGTTGATTGTGAGTCCTATCCTAATATTTAAAATTGTTTTTCACTCCTCGTTAAGGCACAATACGGTGTTTAGTTCTGTAGTTACGTGTATTAAAGCCTAATCTATTGTTTATAGCGACGTGTGAAGCTAAAAAAGATATAGTTTGTTTATTTTTAAATATTGATTAATTATAAACAGGAGCTGCAGTTCTATATTAAAAAAAATACTTATTTAGAAAACGTATAAGAATTTGAACGCAGCGGGAAAAGCGGTTTAAATTTTTATACGGTTTCTAAATAAGTATTTTCCTTTCTAAGTGTAGATTAACACTTTAAAAATGTTAAAAATATGTAATAATTTATTAAGTTTAATAACATTTTCTTATATATATATTTATTTTTTTAGTTGAATATATTTTCTGTAAGCACGGTGTAGCTAGTACAAGGTTCAATCGTGTATATAACAATATAACAGGATCCATTGCTGTTGACTTTATAAGGCTAATAAAAGCCAAGTAGAAGAAAATTGAACCTAGGTTATTCCAATTCTACGTAATTTGCATTATAATGAGAGTGATGATTCTTCCTCGTCTTCCTCGTTTATTTTATTTGCCCCAAATCTACGTACAAAGGTAGGTTAGCGAATGTAGGAAAGCGCTCAGAGAGGTTTTCTTTGAATTCCTACAGAAAATTCAAGCAAATGAAATTACGGGCGATAACTCGTTTTAATATTATAATATTTTAATATAATATTAACAAGATATTTTTTTCTGCAAAATAAAAATTAGAAGAATTATCAATGAGATACAAGAATAGTGAGATATATTCAGCGTGACGTATAAATAAATGTCAAAAGAATTCTGTTATCATGTCAATATTATGACATGTAAATGATATGTCTAGGTCTTTTTCATCGACCTCAATCTGAGGTTAGACGCGTAGCTATGTATATGAGTATATAAGAACTATGAGTTATATTAGCCTGCGTAGCTTATTACATGACCTATATGTTGTTAGGGTTGCCAGTAGAAAATGTGTAGCTCAATATTTTTTCTCCAATCTGGCACTCAACATGCAATGTTTCAAATTCGGGCGGAAAGTCTTGACACTAAGGCATATATGTGACGCTTAAGCTAAATATCTAAAAAAAATAATTAATTCAGCTTCACGCTGTGGTATACATCACCTACCTACTACTACGATAGGCAGAGGATACTTAATGTTAAAACACTCAGTTTCCCACTTACCGCCGAATTCTGGAAGCATTTCAATAGTAATATAATATAATAAAAAAAATAAAAATTTAATATCAGTACTTACAGTAACACAAATAGTTTTTTACATTTATATTACATGAACATTTTGCATTAGTATTTATTATTTCGTATCCAGTTGGCAGCCCTACATATTTGTTTTGATTTTGCTACATCATCGTCTGGGAAAATTTTAAGGCATGTTTTTTTAAGAAAATCCAGACAAATGTAGGCTTGGTCTAGTCATAATAATGAATCGGTACTTTTCTTTATATTTTATATTACGTGCCAATGAATTGAAGGAAAAGAAGTAAAAAAACCGGTCAGCTGCGAATTGATCAACTGGATGTACAACATATAAAAATCAGCAAACTTAACTGTGCGGGCATTTATTTGGAATGTGAAATATGAAATGAAATTTAAATTAATATATTTGATATTAATTTCAGCCTGATACGTTCATCTTGAGATGAATGTTTTTGACAGACGGACAGACAGTCATACATACATGAAGGTACTTGTTACGCTTGTTTATATTTACATGAGGGCCGTCCATACAAAACTACCCAGGAACAATATGGTATTAAAAATATGCTGATTGTATTATTCATATTTAACTATTCTAATTACGTGTACAGCCAATTAATAATATTTAATTTACTACATCATACACTACACACTCTTACATAGTGTAGGCACGTAACATTTCAATATTTGAATAAATAATAATACCATCTTTATACGCGTGATGACAGAATTATCAGTATTACATATACATTTATTATCTTACTTAACTAACCTTAATTATACCCAAAATCGACGTCTACTTTCTAAATCGTTGCGTGCGTTGACGCCAGTCACTGAGGAACGGGAGAGTTTCATATATTCATTATATTTGTATAGATTTTTATACCCTAATAATCATAATTATTACCAAAAATTAATTATAATAATATTAACTTATTTAAAATGAATTTGAAACATAAAGCTGGTTGTTATTTGGGTATCAATGAAAAGGATTGATTCGTTAATTACAATACCACCATGAAACAAAATCTAAGAAGCTAGTTAAAAACTAGCTTTAGAAAAGTGTTTTTTTATTATATATTTTTTTAATAATTGTTGACATTGGTATAGTCACGTAAAATTTATTTTATCTTAAAGCATCTTATGCTCGAAATGAACCAGTGACCTTTGCTATCTAAGCACGTACCCTCGTATCTTTTAGTATCAATAATAATCGTTCTTCTTCTCGAAATATATTTCGTATTATATAATATAATTATAAATATCATATTTATTATTACTAAATTACAAAATTTAATTTCTTTTGAAATATACTTTATCCCTTTTTATTTATTATTATGTAGTTTTATTTTAAATGGTACCCATTGAATAAGTGGCTGCTTAATCTTTGGGTATCTTTTTATTTTATTTTTTATATCTCTTTATAATTGCAATAAAATAATTCTAAATAATTTACAGACGGGTCATGAATTCAATTCATCTAATAAGGCAGATGTTTCTGCCATAAAATTCTCAATTCTAGTGACTGAACATGAATTTACATATTTAGATGTACACGGCATTGAGTTCCACGGCTAAACACGCCATGTCTCAACTTGAGCTGAACATTTCAGTAAGAAAAACTTGAAGTTAAAAATATACATATAGATAAAAATGCATTTTCATATAATTATATAATAAAATAAACTGCAGCTACTGTTTAAATAACAAACCATACTTAACTCTTAAAAGAACAATGAAAAATGTCTCATGTACACTAATGACCACAACCAGTTATGAAACAGAAATAAATGTAAAGCTGTAGATAAAACTTTACACTTAGTATCTCTCTAAATGGAAATAAATGAAAGTCGTGACACATGACATATTTCTATGCAGATGTATGTTGCTTTCTTTGAATTATTAAAATTGTTCATTCAAGGGTTAAATTCATTTATTGATATAAATTCCAAACGGCGAAATGACTCCTGTTTAATTTTAATAATATCTAATAAAATATATCTAATTGATATATATATATATTAAAAAATGTTATTAAATTTGTTATGAGATTGTTTTCAGCCACAGTTAGCTCTTTAGCTCGTGGATACTGAATACTATGTAAGTATTTATTTTCTATTTCTAACATTTACTTAGTACCTTTAGTTATTTCTAAAATAAAAGATTAATTAACCTATTACTTTAGTACTGTAAACGTGACAGTTATGGAGCATTGGATTTTTTTTTAATTTCTCGCTTGTTAACAAAACAAACCACGAGCTCCGCCAATCAATACATAAATTTATCTAATATTGTGCGATCCATGGGAAACGGAGTGTCTTGACACAAGGTTCCCTCTGGCTTCTGTACCCTTCTGTATGCCGGATATGGGGTAAGGCTATGCGAGAAAATAAATAAAAAAAAGTAATCGAAGTAGGATCTATTGATTAAATAATGAAAGCGTAACTCTTCAGTTGTTGCAGGCTCTTGTCAATAGACATGACTTTCAGTTCCCTCCAAGTAACCTTCCGACATGCAGGATACACCGCGTATAGAAAAAAAAATTACCATATTTTTTGGTAATAAAGCAGAGTAAATTTGAAAACTTAGTGTTAAGACACTAAGCACAAACGTTAGCGATTGTTGAGACGGAGACGGACGGAGCTCAACTCCGCGCGTTGCCTTGTTACTAGAGCGAGGAAGTGAAAATATTAAATAAATATATCTTAGTATTTAATAAAACCACGCAACATCTCATACAATATGCTGACATTCCATAATAAATTTACCAAAATATAGACGAGACTGACGCAAATTATGCTTATGACATAGTTTTGTGTGATTTACAATATTAGGAACTACACTCAGTACAAAAATACTATACGAAAAAAATAAGACAGCTCGTGCATTCTAAATGTATACTTTATAAACACATAATCGTAAATATTGAAAAAAATAACCTATTTCTATTTCCAAACGCACGCAAACGCAACTTAGGCATAATATATTTATTTATATATTTACAATAATTTCGAACGCGTAGTTCACTGATTAGATAAGATGCGGTGTTAAGTTCCGTTAGGTCAGACAAAATATCTCGAAGCGGAAGTTTCATTTTAATATGTCTGTCTCACATTTAAAGAAAACATATAACGTACGAAAGTACAGGATTTTAATGTTTGATCTCTTAAAAATCGTTCAAGCACTACCCACTAAGCCATATGTTCTCGCTTGTTACAATTTTTCTTGTTAATACATGAAACTAAAGCAAAAAGAATCAGTTTTTATCATCCGAATCAGTTTTTACACAACAATATTTTTTAAGGGTTCCGTGCTTAAAAAGTGAAAATTTATAGCTATTTCATGGAAGAAAATCATTAGAATTTATATTTGCAAATTTGTAATTTTTTATAACTTGTACTCCCCGTTCACGAGATTGTAAATCCCAAAATTGGTACTGCAGCTTTGGTGGATGAGATCCACTCGCACATAACAGGTTTTTTAGTATAACATTAAAAAAAGTACTTTTGTTATTTGCAGGATTACATAATTGAGAGACATACATAACACTAATGTGGATCCAGATATCATACAAAAAGTGAGTTATATTTCTATTCTTAAATCTTTAAGTATAATAATTTATACATATTTATTTATATCTAGAGAATTGGTTTGATCCCTACTCGATCCCTACTGGTGAAGATGAAATAATTATTTAAATTTATATTTCCATTTCTTCGCTCAGGTGTCGAGGCAAAACGCGGCCTTGAGTTCTGCTACTCAACACGCAATACCTCTAGACTTCGGCAGAAGACTCTAGACGGAGTGTCTTAACACTAGGTTCCCGCTGCCTACCCTGCTGTGTGCGGGATACAGCGTGAAACTTTTTAATTTTCGTGACAATGCGTGTTGAGTAGCGGAACTTCATTCGTCCGGGTTGGGGTCAAACGCTTAAACAACGGGCTTATAGTTTTGTGACAATTGATAACTATTTTAAAATCTGTATTTATGATAAAATCGTAACGGATCTGTACTTGGATGACGTAATAAAAACTAAAGCAATTATTTTTATAACTTTTATATGTGTGTTGGTGCGTTTGTTCTCGGCCCTCTCAGAAACGGCTTAACTGATTTGATTACAGTTTTCGCTATTGTACTTTAATATTTCAATAGTTTTAAAAAAAAGTTATTATTCGATAAAATTGCTATAAATTATAGTTTTATTGAATGGGCTGTAACTTTGATTTTCAATGTATACATTTTTTAAATGATATTATTATTAGAAAATGGAGGTAATACAGATTAGTAAATTCATAATTATATAGTGCTAGCGCGCGAAACCGGGAGGAGGTCGCTAGTACGGAATAAAAATAGAATTCCGCCATTCAACAAAGTATCATATTTAAAGTATAAGTACATATATATATTGAAATGTAAAAAAATAATTTCTAAATATTTTTTTTTGATTTCGATTATGGAGATTCGAAACATATTAAAAATGTGCTACTTCTAACATATTAACTTCTCTTTGCACTGCCGATCTTGAATTTAGCATTGAGTTATTTTCTCGCAGTAAAAATGTAATGAAGTTATACAAACTTTCAAAAATCTATGAAAACTTTTTTACCTATGATTTTTTTACTATCTTAATTTTATACTATACCTTTCATCATTCTTCTTGAAAACAATGATATTTCATATAAATTTTCGACATCAATTTTACCTATACTTAGTATAAGCCTAAGCCTAGCCTTAGTACTCACTTGTGCTCTATTAATTTTTTTTTGCTATATCTCGCATTTGCGCGATAGTCAGAGGGAGCCAAGGAACCCATTCTAAAGACACTCCGTTCCCATTAAGACACTTTCGCTCCTCACTTTCCGCCAAATTCAGATGGCATTACTTGCTAATTGGTGGAATTCAACAGAGCGATAAAGTCCAAATATAAATTTAAATAAATTTTAATTTCCCCGATTGGGAATCGAATAAACCCATAAACAGTCGCGATTATACTTTGTGTCCCTGCGCCACGACTGGTTTCAATAAAACAAAATGTATACATGTAATTAATTTGAAACTGATTGCTGTCTGTAAATGTTGAGTCGGAGTGTGAACACTCGATTCTCACTGTCTCCCCTACTATGTGAGAAATACAACGTGAAGCTTACTGTTTAGATGTTATTAGCTTCACACGGCGTCCCGCACACTGCAGGTTAGGCAGAGGGAACCTAGTGCTAGGAACTCCTTTTTCCACTTTCTGTCAAATTCTGACGAAAGTCAACGCCAGCCTTTACAACGAAACTTAAACGAAGAAATTAAAACATTGATTATTTTACTTCCTCAAGTGAGAAGTAAACCCACAACCTGTGGGTGTAGCTAACCCTAGTGCCGTACGTCACGACTGGCCAAAATGTTATATAGATCATATAATTAAGAGACCATATTAGCATAGCGCCTGACTGTAATTACGACAATTATGAGTTCTATTAATTATATTTAAGTTATTTAAATATAATATAATTTTATTGACCGCTCTTGATTATTATTGAACTTATTACAGAAAGGAAGTGTCTTGTCACCCGGTACCCGGGTTCTCTCTATTTACCTTGCTATGTGCGAATTACAAATTAAGACATATGTTTTTGAGTAACAATTAACAACGTCGAATATAGTAATACACTCAAACAAAAATATTTTTTCAGTTCTAATTTAGTAGTATTATTAACGCGTTCATCCTTACAAATTCTTCTGTTTTATAATGTTTAGTAAATTTTCTTGTTGTTTCACACCGTATCCAGCATATAGCAGGTAGTTAGAGGGAACCTGGGAATCTTGTGTCAAGAAACTGCGTTCCATATTAAGACATTTCCATTTGTCATTAATATTATTTTAATATCTATTAGTATAAAATATAAATTCATAGCATCTAGACTCCAGAAAGACTTTTAACTATAACCCTCCATAACTGAACGCTTGGACGATTACATTACAACATGATATTAAAATACTAACATATTAAGACTTTAATGGCAAAAAATCCCATAAAATAGTTCCTGCCAAGTATTTTTATGGAAACAGTTAATTTTAAATAGGCTAGAGGACATCTTGGCTATGCAATAATCGTGTACATATGTATATATGTATGTATAACATCCTTAAATAGTTATGCAACATAACGTTTGGGAACTTGCCAAAGTATAGACCGAGAGAGATCTTGCCAGACATAGTACAGGGGGCAGTGGCGAATTTACGTATATTTTAGTCCCAATTTCAGTAGTAGATTCGTTTGGCGGACAAAAGTTGATTTTAATACTAATTGTATGTTAAACTGTTGTTCCTTTTATACTTTATTTTGACTGTTTTACATTGCGATATTTGAAAGAGTTAAATGTTATAAGTTGTAGTATTGTCTTTATAACTTAAAAAACTTTAAAAACTCAATATACAAGTTTATTATTTATTTTTTATATATGTAAGTCTAAAATCAAAATAAAGCAGGGCTGATAAATAAATAATATATTATATATTGTATACGCATATAATAAATAATTCAATTTTATCGACTGCATTCTGTAGCGCATTTCTTTACTGTACAGAAGATAGTTTTGGGTTCAAATCTCACTTCAATAAATATTTGCATACTTTCATTTGGCATGATTATTGGTAGACAAAGATATGGCTGAGGTCCATAACTCAAATTGTCAAACATTTTCAATAATTTTTAACATTTTGAAAGTGTTATTCCACACTTCGGAATTCTTCGAAATAATTGAAGAAATTACTTCTCTGTTTATATTTTTAAGATATAGGTATAAATAAGTCTATTTCAAAAACAAATCGCCTTGACCCGCACGAAAAATTGAATTCAAACTACGTCAAATTTATATTCTTAAAAATTGGGTTGCCTTTTCTGTGTAATTTTGCGGTTCGGTTCAACAATCACGTTCATTCTCACAATTTATTACTGCGGCCAAGTTTCAGTTAAAAATACAACGCTTCAAGGACTGCATATTTATTGTTTCTGGTTATCCTACTTGGCAATCAAGTCTATGTTTATTATGTGCGTTTATAATCTGCGACATTATATATTTTTTTCAACATTAATCCTCGAAACTGACGCGGCCAAGACGTAAAACTCTCAAAACGTAAGATTTAAGAGTGGAATATATTTTCTCTTGACATAGTGCATTGCTATTTAAAATTTATTGTTTGTAGGCAAAGTAATGCAGATAAAGGCAGGGATATGACGCGCATGAGCAAATATGTTGGAATATTATTGTGTTCTTATGTTAGGATACTTAAAACCTTTTCTTAGCTCTATATGTTTTGACGTTTTTGTAGCCAAATTAATTGTTAAATTCATTGCACAGCAGCATAGAGGCTTACTATAAATAAAATGGTAGCTAGTTCTACTACTATTTGAGGTAAAGAATTGTTTCTTTCCTTTCCCCATTTTGTAACAATACAAAGCGCGGCGTTGAGCTCTGCTTAGCACGCAAACTCTAAGTTCTTTCTAAATACCCTGCTACATACGGGATATAATTTGAAGATAAAAATAATCAACTATTCATAATTGTTTTTAGCATGCATTTAAAATTACAATAGAAAACTGAATGAGAAACTGAAAGAAAAATCGCAATAATTATAGAAATTAAAATATAATAAATTACAACAAAATTGAAATTAAAAATTTATTTAATTTTTGTTTTTGATGGGTTCTTTGGTTTATGTTACAGAATACAAATTTGCTCAAAGCTGGTGTCCTCGTGATTGAATAAAAATTTAAAAGGTAAATATATCTAAAACAGATAAAATTCTAATAATAAAATTATAATGTTATAACTCATACAATCAGAATATGTTAATATATATTTTTTACTAGTTAACCTGTCTAATATAGCATATATTAGACAGGTGAAATATACTAGTAGTGTAGTAGTTGTAGGTGAAGTGTAATAACATAGCATGATTTCTATATTCAAAATATGTAAGCCAAATATATGTATTCCTTCGAATAAATTTGCTGCACCAAGATGGCTTTACACTACTGTAGTGAAATTAACGGCAGCAAGTGGCATAGTGTCTCCGATTTGCTACCGCTGAACAAGCAGGAACACACTCCATATTAAGATAAGGTTTCCATTCTTTTACCTTGCTATATACCGTATACAGTATGAAACTCAATAAAACACACCCTAATCAGTGCATGTGTATTCATAGCGTATCCCAAAAAAGTCATTATATTGAATCCAGACACACACAACTACACTAGACTCCACAATTGTAGGTAATATATCAAAATTATGCCTTTAGGAGACAATAAAATTTTAAAGTTAAAACTGCTCTAGCATTATTGTTGAATCGCTCGTATTAATGTAGACGTATAACGGCTTCTCGGCCATTTACGTCGGACCTGAATTAAAAGTATAAATCACTGAATTGCATTTGGCTGTGCGTGGATAGAAAAAAGAAATGCATTTAGAAAGACAAATTTTATTTAAACGTATGTTTTATTTGGGTTGTTTTTCAACAATATAAAAGTGTTGAAAAAAGTGAAATGTTATAATTATGTCAATAACGTTATATAGTGCATTTTGTTTTTGTGATTAGCTTCCCGCTATTTTCCACCATAGGTAGGCAACCTAGTGTTAATAAACTCCATTTTTATTGCCCAATTTTTGAGACATTTCATACCGAGTAAAGTAATCAAAATAATGAAATTTCAATTTAAAAATTGAAATTCCATTATTTAGATTTTTTAATTCCCACTCGATGACTACACTGAGTGGGAATTGAACTCATTAACGCCGATTTTACAGTTGGATACTGTGCCGCATTACACTGAACACTGCAAAATTTGTTTTGTTATTATTTTTTGAAAATGAATTATTAACGGAATATTGAATTTATTAACCAACTTATGTAAATAAAAAATATAAATATGTAATGTACATATTACATATTTATATTTTTTAATGGCTTCTATCAACTTAATGAAAAATAATTCTTTAGACTCTCCATGCTAATAAAGTTCTTAACTTTAGTGGATGTTTTTTTTCCGAAAATCCAAAAAAACATGTAGATAAATACAGCGGTCGTTGAAAATCATAAATTGAAACTTTAAAAGACCTAAAATAATACGCTCCGGGGTTTTCGAGCCGTAAATTTTGAAGAGAGAGAAGAAATAGCGACCGCCGCCTGGTCTACAGTGTATTGACTCGCTCAGACTGTACAATGACCTTTCTTTTTTTTCAATGTTTATAAATTTATTTGTTATAAGTGTATTAACGACATCGCGGCACAGTGGAACGGTGCTCGACTGTAAGTCAACTGCGACTGACTGCGACAAGACGGTTGTCGGTTCCTACTCGGCAAAGCATTTTTGCTCCAATAATTTTTGTAGGCGCTTTGCATCTACATGATATTTTTGCGAGTTAAAAAAGTCTCTCCCTCAAATCAGATTATTCTTGTTTTTATGATGATATGAATGATATACGGAGAATACCACTGTAGGTTTTGACATCGGCAGGTGTAATGATTACATTTGGGTTAGGATGGACCATCTACTTATCGTTAACTTTTATAACTTAAGATAATTATGAGAACTAATGGGAATATTTTATTTTTTATTTCCAGAAGCAGAGACTTCCCTCATCTTACATGAAGACCGAAAGTAATACCGAATGTATAAAAAAATAAATAATGTTTAATAGGAATGTTTTAATAGTAAATAAATATTTGTATATAACTGTTTGTTCTTTAAAATCTATTTACAATTTTTAAATAAATTATTATTTATAAAATCATTTAAGGTTAGATAAATTATTATACCTACTCAATGCAGATTTCACTGAGACTTAAATTACCTTTTCGTAGCAAAGTTAAGTTCGTTTGATTGACCCATGATTGGTTAACTTGTTACTTGATTGTCTGCCTGTTAAGGCAACTTATAGATTCGCTTTCTAAACTTGATCTTTTTCTGCCTACTATGGGTAAACAGTCATGTAAAAAGGATATACATTTTGTATCATTCGCTGTATCCTGCATATAGCAGGGTTAACATAGGGCACCTAGTGTTACACATTTCGTTCCTCATTTTTCTTCTAATTCTCGTGACATGAGCAGCAAAGGTCCACTCCGCGCTTTGTGTTCTTAGCAGGGCAAGAAAATGAAAATAATTTATTCACAACCACGTTCAAACCCACAACCATCGTGTTTAGAACCAGATGCTGTATACGAATAATTTAACAAAAGTATATTATGTATATCAATTAATGTTAATCATTAATTGATCTGTGAAAATATATCATTTTAATCATTTAAAATTAGGCATATATATCATACCTTTAGAATAAAGAAATTTCTAGATGTTTTTTATGGTGTATTGTTTTTAAATCTATGAAATAATTTAAAAGATTTTTTTTCAATTAACTTTTAATTTTTCTCTATCATTAGATTTAGTTTGTCCGTTAGTAACTCAGAAATGGATGAATTTTATGTATATTTTTTAAAATTAGAACATTATATCAAGTTTCCCGCTATTTAGTAGTAGATATCGAATCTACGGCCACCGAGCTCAGCCCTCCATTTATCAGTTTCACAGTGGTCGCTCCATATCTAAATTGATCGTTATTGAGTACCAGCATGTCCCGATAGCCCCCTTTAAACGTACTGCATAAGAGGGCAGGACCACACTTTGAACTGAAGGATATAGCGATATCATTATCTCGGTCTTGACATAAATACTATATTATAATGCTTAACAATAATATTATTCCGATTAAAAAAAATATTGATTATTATTGACTAAATATCGTAATGTCTTGTATAGCTATATTTTTCGCCGAATTATAGAGGCATCGCGTGTCAAGTGCCGGAACTCAACGCCACGCATTTGCCTTGACACGCAAGCGAAGGAATTTAAATATTTAATAAAAATATGGAAAATTCAAATCTAAGCTGGAAATTGATTATGAATGGACTTGCTAGTTCATTATTAAATGAGATTGAAGGATAGCTTTTCAACAATCTCAAAGTGAATGACAATGAAATGTCTTAACGCAAAGGCGTGGTCAGCTACTCACATGGAGGTCGTGCTAAACTATTAGTGCTAAATAATAAAATCGTTGCTATTCGCGAGTTTTACACATTTTAAATGAAACAATTTAATGGCATATTAACACCAAGGCAAACTGAGGGCAGAGAGACTCCTCGACCAGGACCTACTAGAACGAGACCTTCTCAGCAACGAAGAAAACTACGAAGAAGAAGAGTAAATCTAGATTAATCACATATTTTTAGTTATAATATAATTTATAGTCGTTTTACCCTACTAATATTATAAATAAGAAAGTTTGTGAAGTGTTCACTTTTTAAAACTACTGAACGTATTTGGGTGAAATTTCACTAAGAATATAATCTTCATCAGAATACCACATAAGCTACAATTTGTGTTAAGAATTTGTATAATTTGGCTGTAATATAAAAAAAAATCAGCTTCACGCTGTATCCCGCACACACCAGGGTAGGCAGATGGAACCTTGTGTTAAGACACTCCATTCCCCACTTTCTGCCGAATTCTGGAGGCATTGCGTGTTGAGTGGCAGAACTCAACGCCGCGCTTAGCCTCGACACCAGAGCGAAAAAATGGAAATATAATCGTTGGTAAAAATGGAATCGTTAATGTAATTACGTAGAATCTTTTTCAGTATAATTCAGAAATATGTAAACCGCTAACCGCTTCTGATTTCTAACAATATAATAATAATAATAATATATCCTTTATTATGCGCCCTAAAATAAAATACAACAAAAAGGAATGTACAAAAGGCGACCTTATAGCTAAAACAGCGATCTCTTTCAGGCAACTTTAAGGACATATTAGTATTTAGGACGTAATGTGAATGAAGTGTGAATAATAAATATAATAAAACATAAAATTTAAAAAATGTATATAAAGTGCATATATTAATAATACATACATATCTACATACAAACTTACATACATACTTTAATAAATACATTTCACGATATACATACGCACATTGTGACACAATGTACATAATATACAGAATGTATCGCGATCGGCGGACCAACGATTGTGTATGGGTAGAGGACTTCGTTCCCATGTATGTTAGCCGATTTTCAGTCGTTCGGTAGATATTGTAGAATTTGTGATTTTATGAAAGAAAGTCGGATTCTTGGAGAAAATTACTATATTGTAAAGGTCTGTATCTCCTAGCACAGGCCAAGAAGTGGCTAATGCATTTGGGTGGTCATTTCACACGCTGTGGAACAAATTTTATTATACCATGTGCACGGCGGTGACATTGATCCGTCAATCGCGTTACATCCTTTTATAGTTTGTAATGTAAAAATATAAAGACATAAAAATTAAAGCGAGCGAAGCGCGGTCAAGTCGCTAGTGTTAAATAAATATAAAATAATGAAATTGTTATTTCAGAGATATCACATTGGGTAATGGAATACAAGTAAAATTATACTTATTTAGAAAACGTATAAAAATTTGAACGTAGCGGGACTCGCACCAGCGCCTCATGGAAACCGACCAGGCGCTCTGACCACTAAGCATTACGTTCTCGCCAAGCTACGTCGAAATTTTTATACGCTTGTTACAACTTATTTATGTTGTGAGTACAGAGATACTACTATAGGGAGATTTTTACAAATTTCCGCTACCCAAAGATAATTACTAAGAATTATCTTTGCCAAGAGAGAATACTATTTTTTAAATATTTTAAACATTTTTCTAAATAAGTATTTATCTTTCCTAAGTGTGGAATAACACTTTAAAACGTAAAAAAAAGTAAAATGATTTTCATAATAATTCTGAAGAATTTAAAAGTGGCGGTTGTTAGTTCGATTCCCACACGAAATGTCTATAAAATAGAGCGGCGCATGGAGAACGAAGTGCCGAACACTAGGATTCCTTCACCTCCTGTAATGGACGGAAGACAGTAAAAAGCTACAGAAAAAAGAGAGTCAAGCAAGCCCACAACTAAGTCCACTACATCCTAAACCATGTTAGATTCAAATAATGAAATGGAAATAAATAAATTAATAATAATAATAATTCTAACGAATAAATAATATAGTCAATTACAAATTACTCCTAATCAGTCACGGTCATTATCTTATACATAAAACAAATGTAAATAAGGAGAGTTCAAAGTTTACAGAGCGATAATAGGGTAAACGCTCTTTGTAGGTAAACAGTGTACGTTGTAATGATGAGTTAATTATATTTGAATTTAAGTTAAACGTAATATTCTTGAGGCCAGTCGTGGCAAAAGGACACGAGCGTGTAAATGCGACAGTGGGTTCGAGTCCCACTCGGGGGAATTAAATATTTAATATTTTCATTTACACGCTCTGGTAATGAGGCAACGCGTTGAGCCCCGCTGCTCTACATGCAATGCATCCAGAATTCGACGGAAAGTGGAGAACAAAAGTGACTTAATAAGAACAGAATGTCTTACCTCTCGGTTCCATGTAAGGTTCTATGTACGGGATAAAGCGCAAAGGTAAAAAAATATAGAAAATAAGCTGTAGTAAGCGCCATTGAAGCGCATTGGGATTGAGTTTGACCGTAAACGTAAAAACTGATTGAGAAGATTATACTCGTATTTACGTAATTTTTATTTTCCCGTTTCTTATACGAGTAGACAAAGCGCAAAAAATAGAACCCCGAAAGTTCCGTATCTACCGTATCCGTATCGTACCGCATTGTAAGTTGTTAACGGGAAGTACTAATAAAAGTAGACAAGCTTAAGTTTAATTTTTTTCTATGAACTACCATTAATTTTCACTTTCCATATATTTTACTTTATTTTTATTGTTTTTACTCATTTCGTGTCAAATGTTATAGCTGTAGGTCTACGGAATGTACCATAGGTTTTGATTACGCGGCGACTTTCATACAAATTGGTTGTATATTATGAATGTGTTGACTTAGAAGCTTTTGGTGCGAGGGACCCTACAACTGAATATTTGATATTAATTTCTGATTCTACCTCTACTCATTCTTAAGATAAATAATCTTGAGAGACGGTCAGACAGTCAACAAGGGGTTCCGTTTTTCCTTTTGAGGAACCCTAAAAAGTAATCTTATAAAGGTTTCGTTTTTTTTATTATTGTGGCTAATAAGTGCAAACCACAATTAAACATATTTAAAAGTGTTTGTTTAAAAAAACGTTATAATCAATAAGTTACGTCTAGTTAGTTAATTATTAATTAAATAGTTGTAGATTCGATTCTCAGTCGGGGCAATAAGGCATTTTCATTTCCTCGCTCCAGTAAAAAGACAAAGAACGGCGTTGAATTTCAACATTCATCACGCATTGTCTCGTAACTCGTCGGAAAATGGATAGTGAAGAGCACACTAGATGTTTGCACTAGGATTCTTCTTTTTACTCTGTAATAAAAAGTAAAAAATTTACTATTAAATATCATTATCTCATGTAAAATTACGATTTTATATCAAAACTCGAAACCAGCTCAGTTGGGAAGCGTATAACTGTGTGTTTGCATCGGTCGTGTATTCAATCCTAACTCGGGGAATGTTGCAGTAAGCGTAGCCGAACCCACAACCGTCGTGTTTTCTGCGCCGCGAAGTCCTCAAATCTTCGGCTTTATGATATTAGTAAAGATATAAATATAACTCATCAAAATTGCATACGTCCATGCGATAGAAGCTTCTATAATACCAATTATTTACTTGATAAAACGATTCATTGAATCATACACGTGGACCTCGTTTCCGCTTGATAATAAATCTGTTGCATTAGTTCTACAATGTAAGCTCTAGCCTATGGAGGGTCGTTAAGATTATTTCAGAAACATAGGCTGAGTTCTTGACATAAGAAAGGAATCTGATAAACTTTTGTCCCAATATTCACTGGAACGGTATTTATATACCATACCAAATTTATATTGAAACTCGGAAGAAAGTTCTGATTATTATGTACGTATTTTTATGTGATAGTATAGATTAAAAGAGATTCAGAATTTCATAATTTCTAAATCTCTTCTAATCTCTCCACTGCTAATCCTAAAATAACTATTACCATTAATTTACAACTATTCTAATTCTAAATAACCGACATTGCGCTAAATGCAACCAGAATTGGTCAGCTGAAGTGACAATGTAACAAATAGGGAGAAGGAGTGAGGAGAAGCGGTGTCCGTCGGGGCGATGCAGTTCCCGACTAGCTGCTACGAACCGACGATGCTCAGTAGGCAGGCCTTCCACTAGGTGGCCCGACGATATGATCAAGGTTACCGTAAGCCGCTGGATAGATTTAGCCAGACCGATCACCAGAACTTAGCGTCAAAAGGAAATTAGACGTCTAATGAAACTTATATAATATACTTAAATAATCTGGTTTAAGAATTTCATTGAATATGTGTAAAAATAAAATGTTTTGTTAATAATTGTTTCCCTGAGCGGAACCAAGTCAATAAAATTGAATGCTCACGTCAATTTTCTTCTTCCTCGTCTATAAGTAGCATTGCAAGCACATACTTAAGCTTAGACCATTTTTAGGGTTCCATATCCAAAGAATTGTTATTACTAAGACTCTGTCTGTCCGTCTATCACCAAATTGAATCTCATAAACTCTTCTCTTCTCTCATGGTAAGTAACACATGTGCAATTTTCAAAGATTATGCATTTCTGTTGCCGCTATAACAGATACAAAAAGGTAAAGTAAAAATGATATTTGATATATGAACACACTGGTAAGGAACTATTTTAGCCACGTCAGACTCGCACTTTTACAGCTGGTTTTTTACGAACATTATTTAATGGCAGTGTTTCCAGGTTGATATGACAGGGGTACCTTTAAAAAGCGCGTCTATCTGTACCTTAAAGGCCGGCAATGCACCTGTAGCTCCTGTGGTATTGCACAGGGCCGTGGGCGGCGGTCACTTACCATCAGGTGACCCGAACGCTCGCTTGCCTTGTCCTTTTCCATAAAAAAGGGGCGAGATCCAACGCTGAACTTTGTCTATTTTACCAGCCCTTTCCAACCACAATTTCCAATAGAATATTACTCTGAGTATACTCGTAGATCAAATCTCGTAACCAAAAACCATTGCGTATATAATAAGAAAAAAAAAATGCAATTATTTACAGAATAGTTATAGACAGGATTTTTAAGCAGAGGGAAACTGGAAACCTAGTGTTAAGATTCTGGAAACATTGCGTGCTGAGGCGGAACTCAACGACGCGCTTTGACAAACAAGCTATGGGTTAACAGCTAACTTTGTCTTCTAAAAGATATAAAATTATGTATTATGCGAGATATTTGTTTAATTATAGAGTAAATGTCCATAAGTAATTTCAGACTAGCCACTTGAGCAATTTAACGTTTTCTTTTTAGCTTCACATAATATACCGCGCACAGCGGGGTAGGCGCGGCGTTAAACTCCATCTCTCAAAAAGCTTTAGGTATTAAGCTGTCCCATTGTGCCACAACAATATATTCTATATTTCAGTATATATTCTGAGTACATATTAATTTAATAATACTACAAGATTTCGAAGTAAACAAATAATTTTAAAGTAGATTTCTTTTACTTATAATTATGTATAGTTAAAATTCATTAGTCATATTTACTTTTGATTACTTCGTTATTTTGTTTACTAACAACAAAAATAATATAATTGCCGTACTCAGAGTGGTTAATTAGCGTTCAATTTACATTAAATAATTGTACCAACAAAGAACATAATGCATTCTAATCGCTAATGGTATCTTCAAGAGAAATTGAAGGGTACTAATTCCATTAAATAAATAAGAAGTAAAAACAAATAAAATAATAATCATAACAAATTAGCAAGCTAAGAGTTGTCAGTTAGAGTTAACTGATATTAAGTGTAATTTATATACTAATAGTCAACTCTGTGTGTGACTAAGCAAAATAATAAATATTTCAATAAAACATGAATAAATATGATCATTGTTTTAAGCCCTACATATAGCATGGTAGGCAAAGAGAACCTAGACACTCGGTTTCCTATGTACCTACATTTCGGATGCATATAAGTCATGTATTGAGTAAAGTAATACACGTCGCGCTGTGTCTTGTAAACGAGGAAATGAAAATAATTAACTCCCACAGTAGGAATCGAACCCTCAACCGTTTTTATAAGACACTGTACCAGGCAGCCTCTGATAATATTATAAAATAATATCGTTGCAGTACCGCGAAACGTATAATACACAATTGTAACTTTTTTTTTGTTTCTAGCATCTCTGTAGGAAGATATTCAATACAGACAATTTATTTAATAACTAGTAATTTAATTTATTATTTATTGCAAATAATTTATTTTTACGACTCAATATGATCTTTTTGTCGGAATAATAAAAGCGGGTGATTCTTATGGGTTGAAATATTCAAAGTAATTTTTTTATTTATTTTTTTAAGGAGGACGTTCAGTTTGATTAAACAAAGTTCTAAGGTAAAAAAACGTGTTCTATCACTTTTTTTACTACCTATTTTTCATTAAGAACGTGGTGACCCAAAAGTTTCTGTCTTTGTTCGATATACCACAAGTGAAGAACTCATATTTTTTTGGCATTTTCAGCATGCCAGTTAAAAACCATGCCATTTCGCCAATGTCATGTTCTATGTAAACACACACGAAGGAAATTCAACTGTAGAAAAGAGATTACTCTGCATATGGTACAGACGAATCGAAGGGCTTAGAAGATTGGGAGGAAGCACTTAAAAAATGTCTTAAAATTCCAACGAAAACAAGAAAAAATGGGATATGCACTCAAGTAAAGCTACGGCTGACAATTAATTAAATTTTTTATGCTTCACATTGTATCTCGCACATAGCAACGTAGGCAGATAGAACCTGGGTATGTAATATTAAGGCACTCTGTTACCATTGAGACACTTTCGATTCTTATTTCCCGCCAATTCTGGAAGCATTTCGTATTGAGTGGCAAAATTAAACGCCACACTTGGCCCAGTTGCCAGAGCAAGAAGTTGAAAATATTAAATATTAAATATTTAATATTTTCAACTTCCTCGAGGGAGAATCGAATCCACACCCTGTCGCGTTTACAGTTGTTGCCCTCTTTGTTGCCCACGCACATTTGTGCCCCCACGACAGGCCACAAAGTTGGCCAACTGACCACAACTGGCCTTATATTATAAAAATAAAATTATAATCATAACGACAAAAATCTAAAATAAAACTATTACATCACTATGGATACAGAAGTTTATCGCTAATGCCTACACTGCGTAGGAAAGATTTTGTATATTATAATTGTAACAATTTATGATAATATTGTTTATGGTTAGAGTTCGTTCATCTCTAGTTTGTTCGATTGTTTCTACAGAAATTTGCAAATTGCCATTTCAATACTTTTCTTTGGTTCCACGCTCTCTAATATCGAAATATTGCGTATGCATGCTGTGGTAGACCTCAACACCGCGCTTTGTATTATCACAGCGTGCAAACTTATATTTCTATTTATCCCGCGAATAGTAAGATAGGCAGAAGAAACCTGCAAATGAAGACTCTCCATTCTCCATTATGTCTCTTCCTTTCTCAATTTTTCGCTAAATTTTTGGGGCAGCGGGGAAACAAAAATGTAAAACATTTCATATCCCCGGTAATTAGCTTTATTTCTAGTGAACGTCAAAGTGATGTGACTGTCATTGTGAGCTACATAGTTAAAACCTCTCTTATTGTATCTAAATATCTTTTGATATACCTATATAAAATTACAATAATTTAATTGTTATGGTCAGTTATATATTAACTTTTAAGAACCAAAATTTGTATCACAAAAACCTAATTGACTTCTAGATGATCTAAAAACGTAATATTTAGTACCAAGGCAGACTAATATATACACATATAAAGGAAACAATCTGAAAACTAATGATTATGTATATATATAATTAAAAAAGTAAAAAAAATAAGTATGAAAGTTACATCAAAGAATCAATCAAAGGGCAATCAAGCAATTTTTAAATAGCAATGCATTTACGAATAGTACTAGTTTTTACAAAAGTCATAATATCCCATTTTTACTCATCAAAAACGTAAATGTGAAATGAGAGCCTAGTTAAATGTACATCCACAAAAGTATATATAAGTATATGGATGCCGAGTTTTGTGTTCATTCGGGATAAATTCATGCTCTAAATTTAACGTGTCTGTAACTTACCACCAGGTAACAAACTAAATATCAACCAAATGCCCTAGTCCAAGGTGGAAGTAAACTAACTTGCAAATATAATAAAATCTGTACATAAAAAAAATCGAGTGGAATTTACAGCTTGAATTACATCTCGAGTACCAAACTCGTCACCTATATCGATCACCCATTGTTTTGTGGATCACCATTTAACTTGTCTCTCGTGTCACATTTATGTATATACTATAATTTTAAATTTATTATAGTACAAGTTCCGTCTCGATAGTACAATTCCATTTACGTGGGACTTAAACGTAAACTTCTGGTTTTATCGTTTCCATATCAAATGAAAAAAATCAGCTTCACGCTTCACGAATGGAAGTCTCCGACCGGTAACGTAGTGTCTTTATCTCTATAGATACAGAATAAAACTAAATAAATATGTATATTTATTATACTATAATAATGGATTTGTCAAAACAAACAAACAGATGGACTACGTACATTTACCTATATTAATATGATGTAAAAGTATTTAATTTTCTAATTTGTCTCCCTCTATATAACGAATCTGTGATCGACCTTTGTTATGCCTATATATGAACATATTATCTATATGTAAACATAACTTTATAACTAGTTGATGTATTTGGCTTTACTTTAATATAATTTTGAGGCCAGCAGTGGCGCAGGGCCACTAAGTGGGGCTGTAAATTCGACTGGTTGTGAGTTCAATCCCCACTCGAGGAAATTAAATATGGCTGGTGTCGAAGCAAAGCGCGGCGTTGACTTACGCCACTGAATATGCAATGCCTCCAGAATTTGGCGGAAAGTGGAGAACGAAGTGTCTTGACACTAGGTTTCCCTCTGCCTACCCTGCTGTGTGCGGAATACAGCGCGAAGCTTATACCCAAATTTCCCCAAATTCGTACAGGAACAGAAAAATAGGAATGTTTTCAGCCCACGCATACGAAGTGGTAGTATACGACTATGTATATATATGTGTAACTAAAATATAAATGAAAATAAAATGTAATTCAATAATTTACTATTACAATATTTACTTTTGGCCTATTTTAGTCATATATTGTGTGTGTAGTGGTAAATGGCGAACCGTGCCTTGTTGTCTTCTCTAATCCTAATAAACTATTGGTTTTTGTTTATTTTCTTTTAGTTTTATGCAGTCGGGGTTTTTGTTTTACAAATACTTTTTTTTATATTTTATATCCATTGATAGATACGCGATATTTTTATTTGAGTAATGATCCTGTGGTACAAGCGTGGGGCTTCTTTTTCTTTTATATCTCTGTTCTCAAAAGCATTGCTTAGATGAAAAGTTAAATCTTAAATGATCCTACGTAAGCTTTTTTTACCTCTAAAAAATTAAAAAATAAAACAAACATACACAAACAAACATATAATTGTAATATATTATATATGTCGATCGTCCATTACTAGGAACGAGTCGTTGCACCTATATAAGGGGGAGAGGGGATTGAATTTCTGCATTTACCATCCACTGGTGGTGGTGGCTCAACGTGTCGTAGTATTTTTAGTAATAAGTATATATTATAGACTGACTTCATAGTGTTTGCTCCTCGATCATGGGGACTTTAAGTATAAGTTTGATTAGTGTATTAATATTCACAGTTTTATGGACCCCGGCTCTCTCTAATGGTAAGTTTGTATGATAGAATGTCGAGTTTCACTAAAATAGATATGGTTTTTTTAGTAGAATTATTGATTATTTAATTTTTTTTTCCTCTACATTTTTAAGCAAAAATTTTAAAAAAATAATTAAAATCTTATTATAACATCAATCATATCATTTACATATAGCTGAAAATTAATAGAATCTTTTTTAAATCTGAAAGTTTGTTTGCTTGAACGCGCTAATCTCTGGAACAGCTGGTTTGAATTGCAAAAGTATTATTGTCTTAAATATTCCTTTAATCGGGAACAGCTATATTAACTATATTACATGTTAATGGTTCCGCCGTTACCTGTTGGTAAGATATAATTATATCTTTTGAATGTTGTGTGTCTCATACACAGCTGTTGACTACCTCCATTTGACGGGCGCGAAGTCGGTAAAAGTTACTTAAATAATATAAATATTTTTATTTTCAAATATTATTCTAGTAAGAAAAATATTCAAGCTTCGGCAGTGTTGGAGATCTATGTGGAGTTGCTAGCTGAGATTTTAACTTAATTAATATATTTTTAAATATAATATTATATAAGTATAATAATAAATATTTATTTTGATTATAAATAACTGTAACTTATTTAAAAATACAACTCTTGATTTTTTAAATTGGAAATAATTTTATTTAATACGCATTGTACTTTTAGGAACGTCATTATATGTAACTAATATACAAAATATTAGTAAAAGTTCCGCGTATAGACGCGGAGATCTGTCTATAGAGACAAAAATCACTTTTTCAAAAATCCCTCTTTTTCTCGGTCCCGTAGCAATTTCATAAAATTCTTTCTTATGATCCTTAAAAAATCCGAATTATTTTTGAAAGTCTTAGAAAATAACGCACGAAAATGTCGCGCACGACTCTAAATGCTACGTGTTGTGAGTTCGTTTCCCACTCGAGGAAATGAAATATTTAATATTTTGATTTTCTCACTCTGGAAACGAGGCAACATTGCACAGCGTTGAGTTCTGCAACTCATTCGTGCTTTTTCGTTCGTTAATTTCGTGCTTCAAAACATCTGCGTAGACTAGGAACAGAAATGTCTTAACTAGATTTCCAGATTCTCATGATCAGTTAAGGCGTGAAGCTAAAAAATAATATACTATAAAAATAATATAGCTTAGAAAAAAATATATACTAAAGACGTCTAATAAAGATGTCTCTCTCGTCATTCTGAACTTCAGATAATGCATCATTATTTCAATCCTCTAATAAACAGGAAATAAGGTATTCTTTTTTGAATAAAATCTATATAATATAAATCAGTTTCGTATACATAATTATGTCACAGCTACCATTATTTAAACCACCATAGCTGGTCAATTAATTAAAGAAAAAACTTTAAAAAATTGCTAAAATGCTCTGTTGCTCATTCGAAATGTTAAGTAGTAGGATGTGTAATCACCTGTACGTGGAAATAGAAATAACTGATCACAACGACTTGGAATCGAACCCATAACCTACATGTTAACATTCTTATGTTGTTCAGTTCCAGCACGAGGAAATTAATTAAATTTATTCACCTCTAAAAGATAAAGTGCGACGTTGAATTGCGCCGCTCAAAACGTAGAGTCTCGGACTTAACTAGAAAGCCAGAATAAAATCTTAATGTAAGATACTCTGGCGATATTATCGACTAATTAATAATTCAAATGACGCCAATACTTATATTATCTCACACATTATTTAAAAATAGTCAAAATAAAAAAGTATAATAATTGACATATTATAATTGACATAATAAAAAAGTTGCTTTAAAAGCTCCTGTACCTACTCGATAGTGTAATCGGAGGTCGGAGGCTACCACCTATCTGCCATGTTTACTGCAAAATTATCATTTTGTGACTAACAACTATATACGAAGAAAAGAAAAGACTTCTATATTATTCATTAATTATAATAATTTCTTTGTGAATGATGTTCAATGAAGCAATTTACAAGAATTGACTTTACAGCCGGTCCAGTGGTGGCATTGTTTGAATTCGTATATTCAAAAGTGATATTCTTATTTCTGAATAATAGCAGTTAGATCTTAGGCCCGATTTTATAAACTGCTTTTAACTTTGATATCAATCTTGAGATGCCGTTTTCATTCATAAATTATAATAAATTAATGAAAACAGCGTCTCAAGTCAGAGTTCAGAGTGGCTTATATTATTATATAGAGATACAAAAATTTAATACTAAGAATGACTTAGATTTTTTTTGCTTAAATCGATAGCCAAGACAAACTCTAAATACGGATGTTATATTATAGAACTTCCTATTTTCTAATATTTAGAAATATTTATAGAATTTATTTCTATTTTTATATGATTGAAATATGATAAGCCTTTAGTATAATTTTAATGACTCCGCCTGTAAACGCGACGGTTGCGGGTTTGATTCCCACTCGAGGAAATATATTTTTTGTCCCCCGCTCTGATAGCAAGAGAAAGCGCGACATTTAGTTCCACGACATAATAGGCAATATCTCTAAATAAAATACTGATTTATAATTTTTCCCTATTCGGTATCACAATGACCTTGCCAAGAACTGAGCTACCTAACTTATAGATTAGAATTTTTCGCCTTGGCAATGAACACTCATACACGTTGATAACTTTTGCACTTCGACCTCTCTATCGAATGTTTACTTTAATAATATTCCTCCACAGCGCTTTTGTTTATAGATATTAAATTATTGGAACCATCTTTATTTGTTAAGTGCTTAGCAGAGTTTTAAGGAAAAAATATATATTCTTTCTTCCAATCTTAGCAATAATCTCACAGAAAAGACATTCAATTTCACAATTTTCGTAAAATCAAATAGTACTCAGCGCCCCATTGTTAGAAATCGAACCCATAACTTTCGCGATCGCAGTAAGACAATTAAAACAATATTCTTATTTTAAACAATATTATTTATTTGGTATTGATTGATCTCGAATTCAAGTAACTTAATAAAAATTTGTCTATATTTAATTTTTGTAGGGTAATTTTGAACCGACAGTATAAATTTCGCTCTAACAATATATTGAAGTAGTTTATCTATTTACTTTGGTATTTATTTATCTAGTTTCAATAATCGGAAGCCATATTTAGGGAAAATTAATAGAGCCACCTTTGCATGCATAGTAGAATCGGCTTAAAACCTAATGTTTCCCACCCGAATTCAAAACGTTGCATGTTATAAAAGGCAACTCCGCGGCTTAAAAAGAAAAAAATATATCAAAAAGTAGAAAAAAGTAGCTTGAAACAATCTCTCCTCTAGAACGTTTTAAGAACATTCCCACGTGTAATACAGTCAGCACGGGAGCGGATGGCGTATGTGGACTAATTCATTTCTATCGCGCTAAACTGCGACATCCGTACGCCGAGGACTATGTAAATATTATTTGTAAAATATGCATTCTATATAAATTAGATAAATTGAATGAGTGATCACTACAAAATTTCTTTTTTATAGCTTCCGCGCTTTGCCTCGTTATGAGAGTCAGGAAACAAAAATATGAAACATCTTCATCCGGAGAAATGATTATTACATTCATAATTTAAATATCCTGATCTGTGAAACAAAGCAGCAGTGCAGAGATCCTAATGTCTACACTATTAAAAAAAAAAATCCCTAAAAACACGCTCTTGGTGACCTAAAAACACACAGCTACGCCAAGTGCTACAAGAGTATGAGCGTAAACTCTACTGTTTACTAGCAAGCTCTGAAGAGCTCCACTATGCAGGTCCTGGCTCCATTTTCAGGCCAACTAGATGATTCCATATTATAGTATTCTCACCTAAGCTACGTATAACCATCAAGTTATACTATCATTACAAGTAGATAAAATTCAGTTTCTTAGGTTTTATTAGTCCTTATAACAGCAGGTTAAGGACACAGTGTTTTAAAAATAAATTATCTCTAAGAATAAAATATATATATATCCATCTAAAACCAACTAATGCTACCAGGGCCCAAATAAGCTATAAAGACAATCGAGACCCCAGTGATTTAAATAAATTGGGTAATTGTCCTCAAGTACTGGCTGATCACGAGACTGAGTGATGAGACAGGACTCATATGTGACATTCACTTTCTTTTTTATCCATTTTATATTCCAAAGTAAATAGATAATTTTAAAAAAGATTATCTGTTTTGTAAATTAATTGTAAATATTTTTAAAAGTAAGAGTTTCAGATCCTGGGTCAAATTAAGAAATTTTGAAAACATAAAAAAATATATAATGATCTAAAAGTGAGAGGAAGACGTACTTGTTTTTCTTCAGACCCTATTCCGCATATTACGGAGAGACCCTAGAGTTAAGACACTTCGTTCCCCAACTTTCAAGATATTACGTGTGAAGTAACGAAATTCAACGCGGTGCTTTAAGCACTTGTTATATTTAAAATAATATTTATTAAAACAGTGTAAACAAAATTTTAAATCACATGTTTACGCAATGATCTAATTGACCCAGGATCTGAAACTGTTACTTAGTTTCCTATCTGATGTACTATGAACTTGTTGTCTTCGATTTGTTTATTAAATAACAGATAGGTATTATTAGTAATTATAATAATTAGTTTGTTCTTTATATTTGTGTGGAATTTTACTTTTGTTATTTATGTGCTAATATTGTGTTGTGATAGTTTATGATAATATCAGCCACCAAAATAACATTGTTTGACCTTTACGTCTTTAGTATGCTGCTTATGGCATTATAAGTATAGAGAACCTAGTATTAAGACACTCCTTTCTCTGCCATCCAATTTTCGAAATATAGCGTTTTGAATCATTGAATACAGTGGCTTAAGATCTTACTGCAACCATTGTGGATTCGATTCCCAATCGAAGGAGTTATTTAGTTTTGTTTAACAAGACCAAGCCTGACGTTGAATTATGTCACTTAACATGAAATGCCATCAAAAAATTAAACTTAAAAAAATAGTGGATCTATGACTGAGTTTTACTGCGATTATGCGGAATCTTCCGTCTTAAGACATTTTTGATAACTTTATTATGTCATTACGATCTGTTTATAGAATTATCAATACCATTACTGTTTACTGTTCCGTAATCGATGTAATTATACATAATTAATTATATTGTTTTGTTTGTTACAGATAACTGCGAAATATCCTGCCATGGATGTAAGCACTATAATTTACATACGATTCCTACTTAGATTTATGAATTACTTTATTTGGCTCGTTCTGGTAACAACAGAAAGACAGGCGTTGAGTTCCATCATAAGCGAAAAAATAGGCACTGCGTGGAGAGCAAATTATTCACGCTATATCCCGCATGTATGAGGGTAGGCGAGGTTAGACAGAAGAAACCTAATCTTTCTAGTCTCCTTTCTAGTCTTATCTGCGACTCTGTTGCCCAATTCGAACCAATTTTCGGGACATTGCGTATTGAATATAAAAAACCTAACGCCGTATTTTAATCATGTTACTAGAGCAAAAAATAATCCATTTCAAGTCGGAATCGAACTTGCAACCTTAAGAAAATTCTTATAATGGAAACTTAACTTGTTACATTCAATGACAACCTTACCTCACTATAAGTGATGTCTCACACCTTTAACTTTTAACTTTCTTAATTAGCAAAATTTTCCTCATATTTACAGCTTCTTCAAGCCCATCTTTCTTAGCCGGCCACATCTACAACTATGCAGTAGAAGGTTCAGTCTCCATTTATCTGTCAGGAGCAGATAAACAGGAGACCAATGTGAAGATCTTCGGTCAGGTGTCCGTTGCTGCTGCTGGTAACTGCGCTCTGTCACTGAAGGTCAATTCCTTGGGCATCGCTGGTCCCGATGGCAAGGTACTACCTTTGGCTGGCTTTAAACATTGTTATTCTACCTTAAGAAAAGAAAAAACATTATTTTAAGGTTACATAGTGTAGAGGAACACTAAGGATTTCTCCAAACTCTAAATAACAAAAAACATTTAACAAAAAACATATTTTCTATTTTACGTTTTAAAACTAAACACTCAAACACACTAATCACATACTTAACAAATCAGGTAAAGTAAATTGTATACTTATTAATATTATATTTTTTTATATTTTTAGAAATATCCAGCGCCAAAAGGTATTGAAAAGATTGTTAAATTCAGCCTTCAAGATGGGCGAATTGGATCTGACATTTGTGCTGAGGCTGATGACCCCAGAGCTTCTCTTAACATCAAGAGGGCCATTATTTCTTTGTTACAAACAGAACAAAAGGCTTCTTCACAGGTAAAAAAAAATTAAAAAATGTTGTTAAAATTGTGTTCATATTTTTAAATTGGAGTTGTATTAGAATAATTATAAAAAACGAACTCAACATTAGACATAACAAAAACATAAATCAGCTTCACGCTGTATCCTGCCTACAGAAGGGTAGGCAGAGGGAACCCTAGTATTAAGTTCGTTCCCTATTTTCCGCCGAGGAGGCATTGCGTGTTGAGTAGCGGAACTCAAAAAAACATACATTTAAATAAATATTTCATCTCCTCAAGTGAATATCGAACCGATAAGCGATAACTAAAATGCTTACATGACATATACATATATAAAATTATAAAACCATAATTATAAATGCTAAATTGCCATAGATCGACGTCTTCGGTGCGTGCCCTACCGAAGTATCTTCATCGCAAGAAGGCTCTGCTATGTTGTTACACAGAAGCCGCGATCTAAGCAGATGTGCCCACCGAGAACAGACCAAGAATGAACTGATTAACACTGTCTTTAATCCTAGTGCTGTAAGTATATTTTTATATGATAATTTTGGTTATATAATATATTAGCACCGGGGAGAATAATCCAAGTCCAAAGCCAAAATACATAACGCTATGGTACTTATATGATTATAATTAATTAATTAAAAAACTAAATTATATTCACCAGGAAATCAAAAACACTCAGCTCCTTCGATCAGTTCTGAATGTCGAATCAAAAGTTAACAACGGAGTACCTGAGAAGGTGTCCGCAGTCGAACAGTACTTATACAAACCATTCTCTGTCGGAGAAAACGGTGCAAAAGCTGAAGTCAACACGAAGCTTTCGTTGAGTGGATCGAGCCAGGGAGCTCTAGCTGGTATGTAACTTACTTCATATGAACAAGAATGCTTGGATAATTGGTTTTTCTTCATAATCGACTTTTTTGATTCAGAAATTATATATATATGTATATATATATATATATATATATATATATATATATATATATATATAGCACTTGTAAATCACATTACATTCAAAGGTTTTGGCTGAATTGATTGTGGTTTTAATGATAAATAGGAATTAAATTAGTAGTTTGTAATAAAAAGTTATACTATTTTAAAATGACGCAAAAAAATATTGTTGGTATCCAAAAATAATAATGAACTTTTATTATTTATTATTTTTGGATACCTTAAACACGCTTGACTTTAGACATTTTCATCGAAATGTTTCTGATGACTTTAGACAAATAATAAAAAAATAGAACATAAGATCAGTCCCTTTAATTTTTTTTTTAAACGCTTACAGGCAACTGTATCGTCAAACGTTCCATCATTTTCGAGAACCCCCACGAAGGTGAAGCGAGTCACAGCAATTACCAGAATGTTTTCAATGCCGTCAAAGAAGTCTGCAAGTCCCTCGGTAGCGAGGCCAGCTCCAAATCTGCCGGTTCTTTTGCTCAACTAGTTAGGGTATGTATTTATTTTCTTTTTTTTACTTTACGCTGTATCCTACACACAACAGCGTAGGCAAAATGGAGAACTTAGTGTTAAAACACTCCGTTCCTCAGTTTCTACCATATTCTGGAGCCATTAAATATTGAGTGGCCAATATTAAATATTTCATTTCCTCGAGTGGGAATCGAACTATCGCATATTGTCATTCACACGCTTATATGTGCCGTTATATTATGCCCTTACGCCATGAGTGTTAGAAAAAAATATCAAATATTTTCGCGAGTACTAAGAGAAGCAGGAAGGGAAACCTCAATTGATACTGGAGTAAAGGTACATAAAGGGGATCCCTCGGAGGGCATTTATGAAGAAGTAAATAATAGTGTATGAGAAAAAAGAACATATACAAGATAGACCGTAGTATTTGATCCGTGGATTATGATCATTCGAATTTTATGCAAAATAAATACCATTGTACTGTAGCATTAAACAATAAAATTACTACCCTTGTATTGAAAAGATAAAATTTTGAGTTTAATACTTATTTAGAAATCGTATAAAAACTTGAACATAGCGGGACTCAAACCCGTGCCTCCTGGAAACCGACCAGGTCCGCGACCACCTCCTTCCAAGTCGATGGTAACAATATGTTCAGTTCAGTTTCGGTGCAACTATATGTGGTTTAATTGATATTTTAAATTTGACATGAATTTGAATAATATTCTGAACCTCAAAATTTTCTGTGGCAAGCAAACATGATTATCATAATACTATTATTTATTACAGATTTTCCGTTCTGCCAATAAGGCTGATTTATTGAAAGTATTCGGACAAATCAAAGGCAACGACTTAGAAAAGTAAGATTTCGTTTATTCTTTCACATAACTTTCGATTATTGTAAAGTAAATAAATGAACGGTAACAGTGTAGAAATATTGCTTTAAATGGTCATAAACCTACATAAATATATATGTATACGCTACAACTTTTCCAGGCGTGTCTTCCTTGATGGTCTACTCCGAGCTGGAACTGGCTACAGCATTGAAGCTTCCATACAAATACTGAAGAGCAAAGAGTTATCGCCATTAGAGGAGAAGATTGTGTTCTTATCTTTAGGGAACGCGAGACACGTCACAAGTGATGCTATTAAGGCTGCTGCTGTAAGTTTATAAAATTTTAAAAAGGAATTAGAACAAAAAATATATACAATAGTATTATATATGAATAAAAAAGGATAAAATAATCATATTTCAATTTTTTGATGACGTTTTATAGAATGCTGAACTAATTAAATCTTAAATTTATTTGGGACCAAGTAACTTATGCGACGAACTAATACGACGACGACATAAGACTATTAATTACCTACTCAAACTCGTCGAATAATTATAATAGTAATTAGATTAATAATATATATTTTTTTAATATAAAAAATATTTTTAATATTTCTGCATTTCATTGAGTTCTGTAGATGAAATAAAGTCTATTTGAATAATTTATTAATAAAATTTCAATAGGGTCTTCTTGATCTTCCAAACTTACCTAAAGGAGTGTACTTGGGAGTCGGTGCCCTCGCTGGTATCTATTGTCGTGACCATAACTGCCATATTGAAAAGAATGAAGGCATTATCGCCTTGAGTAAGAAACTTGGAGCCAAATTGCAGAATTGCAAACCCAAATCTAAAGTTGAGGAGGATAATGTAAGTATCAATAATAAAGTAGTTGGCTAGTAATAACTAGTTCGGCAAATATTTAATATTTTTCTTCTTAGAATAAACTCATCTATCACAAATATGTTAAAGCATCACGTTTAATGCCGCCACTCAAAAATGGGCAATAGAGTATTTTGAAATTTATATTTATCCCTCGCGGTTTTTTAGCTTTTTAATTTTTATATATAACGTTTGTTTACATTTAGGTGGTAGCTGTATTGAAAGGAATCCGAAACATCAGACATTTAGAAGACAGTTTGATTGACAAACTGGTACATTGTGCTGCCGACAACAATGTTAAAGCTCGTGTCAGAGTTAACGCTTTGGAAGCCTTCCAAGGGGACGCCTGTGCTGCTAAGGTAAGAAAATATATAAAAGTCATCCGTTTCCCTTCATTTTGTTTTATACTAAAGATGTATTCATTACTCGTTGTAAAGTACTTTAGACAATTAAAAAACCTAAAATTGATCAATGTTATAACGCTTATCAAAGGGTCCATTTCGTTGGACGGGCTCTGCAAACGTTAGATCGATATTAATAATATTTCTGTATTATATAATTGTATTTATCATTTTCTATAATATTATTGTTACTCATACTTGTAGTTATTCTATTTGACCATAGAGGCGAAGCCGCAGAAAAAAGCTACTAATTAATTAAAATCGATTGAGACTAAAGAACTAAAATGTATTTTCTAATTCCAGCTAAAGAAAGCCGCTCTAGACATCATGAAGAACAGACAATTGGACTCTGAAATCCGTATTAAGGCGTACCTCGCAGCTATCCACTGCCCCTGTGGAAAGTCGGCCAATGAAATTAAGAACTTACTTGAATCTGAGCCAGTTCATCAAGGTAATATTTGTAACCAATTTGACATTAAAAAAAACATAAATAAAAAAATCGCTTCCGATGCTAATTTTAAATTACAGGCGATTTAATTATTTAAGTTTACCTGCTTTATTGAGATATAGCGCGGTGTAGAGTTCCGCCACTCATAACGTAATATTTTGAATATGAATAACTTTTATGGGATTTCTCATATGAAAAACATTGTATGTATAAACCAACATGGAATAAATATAAATATGTGCGTTATTTATTTACAGTTGGCCGTTTCATTTCTACTTCTCTCCGCCATATCCGCGCTTCTGCCAACCCCGACAAGCAACTCGCCCGTCATCACTATGGACTTATTGGAATACCTAACAGATTCAATGTCGACGACAGGTATGCCAATATAATGCTTATCAAAAATTAATTCAAATAAATATGGTACATAGGCGTATATTGACGCAGGGGCACAAGTGTGTGACTATAAGTGCTACTGGTGTGGGTTTGATCCCCACTCAGAAAATGAAATATTTATTTATATATAATATTTATTTAATTTTATTTCTTCACTCTGGTGCTTAATGCGGCGTTGAGTTCCGCCACTCAACATGCAAAGCATTACATGTTGAGTGGCGGAATTCTGAAAGCATTCAGAATTAGACGAAAAATTGTGAACGTAGATGTCCTATATTAAACTTGTGATAATGGGATCGGGATGTCTGAACAATAGGTTATCAAGTTCCTTCTGCCTACCCTACTCTGTGTCCCCCATACAGCTTACTTACTTAAATAAATATTTAGTTAGTCATTTAAAAGGCAGCAAATACTTTCTATTTACCTATATTTTTCTCTTCAATAACTATATATACTCGTGAATGTAAAACGTAAACGTACATGTTGTATACATATACATTTTATGCTACTATCATATAATGGTCATGATTTTTATACCTTGACAAGATAAACAAATTAAATAGCAAATCAAAGTTTCAAAATAACGTGAATATTAAATTAAAAATTATAAAAAACAATCCCTTTACATCGCAGTGGGAAAATATTTGATTGTAAATACGTTGGTTTTGGGTTTGATCCCCACTCAAGGGAATTTTCATTTCTCATTGTGGCAAAACAAACGGCGGCGTTAAGTGTTAAAAAGCAATGTCTGGTGAAAAATGGAGAACTGAGTCTGTCGACACTATGATTTTAAAAAGTTCCCCTTTAAAATATCGGAAAAGGCGTGAAACTCATAAATACATGTATATGAATTTACTTTCACAAGAAAAAAAATCTAAAATACCATATTCAAAAAACTGTAATTGAGCTATTAGCTCATCTAATCTATATAACTTATATTACAGAAAATACTCCTTCTATCGTGAAATGAGTTACAACGTAGACGCCCTCGGTGTCGGTGGTAATGTGGAATCTTCCGTTATCTACTCTCAAGACTCATTCGTGCCTAGATCTGTGAACCTCAACTTAACTGCTGAAGTCTTTGGCCATAGTGTTAACGTTCTTGAGGTAAGATTCATGTTTCTAGATCTATAATATGCTTATAAAGTTTATTTGGTGTTTATTTTGAATGCGCTAATCTGAAGAACTACTAATACGAATTGAAAAAATATTTTAGTGTTGGATGTGGAGAATTCATTAATCGAGTAAGGCTTATAATATACCATCTGGTTAATAGTTTCTCAGACACTTTGCTATGTGTGTAGTTTTTTCAGACCTAACGAGGAAAATTTTACCCTGAAATTATTTTTACTTGCTCACCCCAAACAAGTACCAAAGTGCATTAAAATGAAACAAAATTAAACAAATACTACTAAAATTTATTAATTTTTAATTTAACTTTGACGTTGATGTTTAGGTTGGTGGTCGTCAAGGTAACTTAGACCGCGTGTTGGAACATTTCCTTGGACCAAAGAGTTTCTTACGGACGCAAAAACCTCAGGAAATATATGACAACCTGCGCGCTACATTTGACGAGTCTTACCATAAAGTTGACAAGAGTATACGGGGACGTCGTTCCATCAACAGCGAAGTGGATAACTTTGATAAACAAGTCAGTATACAATTTAAATTATGGTAAAATATGTTAATAATATAATTTAAAATTATTATTTATGAGCTTACTATACTCCTACTACTATTTACTTTCTATTATTATACTATTCACAGTTCCTCATATCTTCAGAGTAATTGTGTTCATTAACTATAGTAATTAAATTTGATGACAAAATTATGTGTATTCATATTTTGAGTTATTATATTTTGACATAGCTTGTATGTATCATTTAATAATAATCTATATTAATTTCAGGTGAAAGCTGAATCCATACAATACAATAATGAGCTGGACCTCGACCTTTACGTCAAGCTTTTCGGTACAGATGCTGTCTTCCTATCCCTTGGAGACGACAAAGGCTATGACTTTAACAATTTCCTAGATGAATCATTGAAGTTTGTTAATGAAGGAATGGACAAAATCAAACACTTTCAGGTACGATTATATTGCTCACATAGATTTCTTTTGATGAACAATCATTTATAATACATATTTTTATACGACTGTATATACCTGTATGTACCGCGGTGCAGAGGCTCAGCGTGTGACTTAAATACGGCGATTTTGGGTTCGCGTCCCAACCGGAAGAATTAAGTTATTTTCATCTCAACACTAGGCTATTAACCTAAAACAAATAAACTGTATATTTAGAAGTGTCAGATTTAATTGATAATATTACATTTTGTTTGTAAACAGCATGAGCTCCGAGCACATCTTCTCTTTATGGATGCCGAACTTGCATACCCAACTTCCACTGGTCTTCCATTGAAACTGGACGCTGTTGGTTCTGCTACTGGACGTTTTGAAATATCCTCAAGCGTGGACATCCGCCAAATACTCAAGAGCCCCTGAAGCCACTAAAGTAGACTTCAAATTGGTACCAAGCTCAGATGTAGAAGTATCTCTTGTTATGTTAGTCGACGCTGACTGCCTTTCTGCAGGTCTTAAAGTAGTAACAAACCTACACTCATCCACCGGTGGACATGTCATATTTAAAATCATTGAAAATGGCAAAGGATTCGATCTTCAATGGGGCCTACCGATCGACAAACAAGAAATCTTAAGCGCTTCAAATGAGTTAGTATTCTTCAGCGCCGAAAAAGGTCAATTGGAGAAGCAAATACCAGTCAAATATGAAAATAACGAGTACTCTGGATGTTTCGATCAGCTTTCTGGAATGTTAGGTGTTACCTTCTGCGGAAAGCTGTCACTTCCTTTTGCATTATCTGGTAAGTAAATGAAAATAAACTTTTTATATACCGTTTATTGCTCTTAGTTATTTTGTATTATATTTCTTAAACTAATGCATATTCCAGAATATTGTTGGTACTGCAATTAAAAATTTATAATTAACTAAAATTGAATTGATATATTATACATTTATAAGTTTAAATTTAATAACAAAACAAACGACCTCATGAAAATTTTCTTTCTTAATATTTTTTTTATTTTTGTATAGGACAAAAGTCTGATAAGTCACTTTCAAAATACTTGAGCCGTTTCCCGCTCGTAGGATCATCGAAAGTGAGCGTAGTATTGGAAAAGAATGATCTCCGTGGCTATCACATCAAAGGAATCTTCCATCGTGAGAACCTACCAAACCGCCGTCTCGGAATTGATCTGTTATTTGACGCTGAAGGTAATATTTTTTTAAAAATTACTATACTATCTTACTAATCTGGCAAACCCAGAATATAATTCTCAAAAACATACTATAAAACTTTTTTAAACAGGAACTACAATTTGCTCAACAACATTAAAGGATTATTCAATTAAGGATTATTTTAAATCCATAATTTTACATAATAGCTAAATGTTTTTATGACATTATTTTTACACAATCCAGTTATCTAAACGTTTATTACTCCACGGTCTTGTCTTTGATAGTGCCGTATTACTGTAACGACTTATTTATAATTATTCAGTAATATATTCAAACCTGAAAGACTTCTAATTTTTTTTATAGGATCGAAAAACCGCCGTACCCAGTTCATTGGTGAAATTATCGATAACGACCAAGAAAAGACTATAAAGGCATCATTGGACTCTCCCATTAAGAAGTTGAATGGCCAATTTTCAATTTTGACAAAATCAAATGAATACGCATTGATGATGAATGCACAAATGGATCAAGTAGTTTACTATGGACGTGTTGGAGTAAACATTGCTGGTAATGAAAGGAGATCAGTTTATAAGCCTGTACTGGAATACCAGCTTCCTGGTGATGGAAAAAAGAATATTAATGTTGATGGTCAAATTACTAGAGAGCGTAACGGAGATAATGTGAAGTACTCACTTGATGGAGTTAAGGTAACTTAATTTTTAAAATATTTTTGATATTTACTAGAAGTCATTGTAGCGCAGTGACTCAGCGTCTCACTATAAGCGATGGTATTGAATCAGGAGAATAAATTGTTTTTATTTCCTCCTTATGGTAAGAAGACAAAACGCGACGTTGAGTTCCGTTACTCAACAGCAAGGTCTTAAAAATTGGACGGAAAGTGGATAGCGTAATGTCTCAACACTAGGTTATAACTATAATAATACATTATGTGTACATATCTCAAAAATATGATTCTTATTGTTACTATTCTCCCTCAGTTCAATATTCCAAACTCCAATGAGGTTGTCAACTTTGAAGGCCACTTTAACAGCGGCCAGAAGTTAATTGAAACTGATATCAAGATAAAGAAGGGTCAACAGAACCTGCTATTGAGTGGTTCCCTGAAGGGCTACGACTGCAAGATTGAATTTAGCAACACATTGAATCCATATGTCAACTTCAGGATGAGTGGTCATTTTGAAAACAGCCGTGAAGTGAGTATTTTCTATAATTTTTACTCAATATTTTGCTTTTTATTACCCCACTTTGGTAAGAAGATAAAGCGCGGCTTTAAATTCCTCTACGATTCTCTCTCGTCAAAAAAACTCCTTAGATTAAAATTTCCTTACCTGGTATATGCGGGATAAAACATGAAGCTAATGGCATTTCTGACATAAATGAACTAGATCTTGTTATTTTTTCCTAACTAAAGTAAGAAACGATTTATTATACATTTTTTAAGCGATTTATTAAAACGAAACGATTTATTATACTTTAAAAAAAAATTAAGTTTTAATCCACACTTAGGAAAGAAATGGTCGATCGGTCGGTCTGGTCGGTTTCCAGGCACGGGTTTGAGTCCCGCTACGTTCAAACTTTTATATATTTTCTAAATAAGATTTATTATAATTTATATATAATATTATTTAAAATTTACGCCTATTGAGCGATTACCTAAAAAAGCTATAGAGTGTTTTATTAATATTACAGAGCTCACACAACGACATAGACCTGTACTACAGTGGGGACTGCCGCAACCCACAGAACCGTGTCACTGTGAACCAGTTATACAAACGTCACTATGTTTCCTCTGATGATTTTAACATCATCACCAAAAACAAAAGTAAATATTTTTTACCTATGTGAATTGAAATCTGTTAAGATGAAAAATAAAAATGTAATTAAGCAAACCATTATAAAACAACAGAGTCCAGTTGTGGCACAGGGCCACAAATGTGTGACTATAAACGTGACTGGTTGTGGGTTCAATCCCCACGCGAGGAAATTTCATTTCATTTCTGCATTTCACATTTCATTTCTTCGCTCTGGTGTCGAGGCAAAGCGTATTGAGTGTTGGAGATCTGCCACACAAAACGCAATGCCTTCAGAATTCAGCGGAAAATGGGGAAGGAAGTGTGGAAAATTTTAAGTGAAATTTCATTCACATTAGGAGGAATTAAGTGTTTTAACATTAGGTTTCCTCTGCCTACACTACTGTGTGCGGGATACAGCGTGAAGCTAATTTGATTTAATTTATATTTTTCTTTTATTATAACAAGTCATTCAAACAATTAAATATTATTTCAGTTGAAATCCATTCTCTACCATTCAAAGCGCAATTAAATCTTGAATCGGATCCAAAGAAATTCGATTTGGACATTGGAGGTGTTTACTTCGACAAAAAAGGCAACCTAAACATTGATGCTCGCTCACATATAAAGAAAGCAGGCGATTATCGCATTAAATGGGTATTGAATGCCGATAACCAAGCAGTTGAAGCGCTTATCAAGAGAGACATTGTTTCTCCGGAAAAATCTAATGTTGAAAACTACATTGACTTTAAGAATATTGGAAAATATGAATTGTCTGGAGTAATTTTACACAAAACTAAGGAAAATGACGCCAATATTGGTGCTGTTGGTCATTTGAAAATCTCTGGCAGCGGAAAAGATGAAGATATCAAGTAAGTTACAATTGTCGTTTTGAAATTGAAAAAAATATTAGGAATTATATTAGGATTTATTTGAAAATTGTAGGGCTAGCCTTCAACTCAATGTGATATTTTTTTTTTTATAAAAAAATATTTATAGCGAAGCAGAAGCAATGGCAGCTTTTTGAGTTATAATATAAACTTCTCTTCTCTTCAAACCTATTCGTAATAACAGAAACCCAAGTTGATAAAAATTTAAATGCAAAACATGCATCTCAAGATTTAAAAATCTAAAGTAGTGTTTTTTTTATAGCAAACTAAATATCCATACCATACCATAAACTGTATTTCATTATCTACCTTCAAAAAGAAGAGAGATATTATAGTAATTATGTCATTATTTAATGAAATAACTACTTGTTTTAGATTCGACATTGGATTAATCGAAACCGCCAGCCTTCGCTCCTCCCACGCCTCCATTTCAACATCGCAAGGAGAACTTTTAGACTTCCTATTAAAGATAAACAGTGGCAAAAATCCTAACGGTCAACTCAAGTTTAATCTGAAGGATGCTATTGCTGCTAACGGACAGTATCAGGTCACTGATAACGATGGAAAAGGAAATGGAAACCTCATAATTCACTTCAAGAAGGTAACAAGAGTGATTTCAAACCGTAATATAATTATCAGTATTTTATGATTTGGCTTGACATGATTTAGTTATCGTTACTTTCTCTTTTATTATCTATTTTGAAATAGTTACTATCATGCTCATTAGGCAACGGAGCGTAAGTGCAATTTCACTCATCTCTAATCTTAAAATTTTAGAAGAAGAAGTAAAATCAATACTCGTTGTTAGATAATTGCTATTTTTATCTTTGGAAATATCATATCCCTTTGTTAGATAATTGCTGTTTTTATTTAAGAATTTATACTTTTTGGAAACAGGCTCAACGTGTTATTAAGGGAGATGTCAAATTCGTTGCAAAAGACCCAGTATTCGATGCAGATGTGGACCTCTTCCTTAACTTCGAAAAGGACAATAACGACAAAGTGCACTTCAGCACTAACAATAAAATAACGGAAAAACTTGTAGACAGCAAGTTAGTATTGCTTTTTCTTTTTTTTTATATTGACAATACTTACAATTTGTAATTTAGAATAAAGAGCCCAGTAACACATTAAACCGTTCCTTACTTTCCTTTATGAAAAATAAGAATAACTTATATTATATAATGTTGCTAAATTTAATCCTATTTTTTAAATCATAAACAGATTATTAAAGACAATTACTATAATATGACTTTAATTTAAACTCTCATTTTAGAAACAAACTGCAGTACGCGGGCAAATCAGGTGAAGTCAACATTCACAAGGATGGTGACTTCCATGAAGTTGGCAAAAACCAAGTTAATGTTGAAGTTGTTTTGCCTGATGAGAGGTGCCTGAACTTCAAGGTTGATAGAGATTTCAATCTCAAAGACAATGTAAGTTACCATCTTTATAATATGTTTAAGGTAAATTTGTTTAACATTACAACGCGAATATCAAAAATAATCTGTTTTTGTTATAAATAATAAGTAATTTATATTTTCATTCCTTCGCTCTGGTGTTAATGCAAAGGGCAGTAGCAGGCAGTTGAAGGTTGCCACTCAACATGCAATATCTCCAGAATTCGGCGGATAGTCGGTAACGGAGTGCCTTAACACTAGGTTCCTTCTGCCTACCCTAATGTACATCGTGAAGCTGGTTTATTTGTCTTTTAATTACTTTTTGATGTGAGATAAACGCGATAATAGCAGACTAGGCTGAGAGCACCTAATGATGATATTTAAGTAACAAGTTCTTAGCTTTGTATCTATTTTTAAGACACTATGTTACAAAAGATAAAAACCAAGCCCATATTCTATTAAAAATATTTTTTTTCAAAAGTGACAATCGAACATTCGTGGCTAAGTCACATTTATTAGTTAAAATATTCAATCTTACACTAGAATATATTTTATTGTTTTCTTAGATTATTATTATTATTATTCGATTATTATTCTTTTATTCTTTCTTCTTTTTACTTTTCCTAACCCTATATCAATTTTTTACAGGTATACAATGGCCACGCTGAAATACTTTTCTCAGATGCCGCCAAACGCGGTGGACCAGCATCCATCATCAGCTACAAGGGCAAATTAGTTAAAGCCAATCTGGACAAAGAAGAAATCGATTACGAAGGACAAGTAGAACTGAAACTTACAAGTGGCAAGAATCTTCTTAACGTTTTCTCCTTTAAGAACATTCCAAAGGGAGAAAAGAACGACTTATCATTTAAGGTTGGTATACCTTTAACTGAGACATGTTTGTTTTCAGCGTCGGTTTCAAATAGAAATAAACTGACGCTTTTCGCAATTTATTTACGCAATTTAATTTATTTACGCTACTTTTTTACGTAATGATATAAAATAATTAACGTGGAGTGGAACAGTGTCTGTTTGTAAATTTGCACCAATCAGATCCTCCATTTTCCATGCAACATCTTGAATTCTCGTTTCTTGACACTAGGTTCGCTCTACTTATTACTGTTATATAATGCAGGATAAAACTTAAAAATAATTAATACAATGTTTACAATTTTAGTCGGAAGTCAGCGGCAACCTGATACCAAAGAAGGCTCTATTAGATGCAAGTGTGACTTACGCTGAAGAGAATATCAATAGTGAATACCGTCTGAAGGCGAGCTATGGTGATGACCTCGCTGGTGAAGTAGTTGGTTCTGAGGTAGTAGCATGGCCTGATAAGGGAGAAAAGAAGTAAGATTTTTTTTTATACACAGTTTTTTTTTAAATATAATCATTTGTATCCATATACGTACCATTGTTTTTGATACCATTGTAATGGTGAAAATAATTTAATATTCACTTTAAAAAAACTTGCCCAATCATGAAGAGAAATATAATAAAAATACGAGTAGTAGAGTTTTGTATTATAATACATTCATTCATTTCATTTGAAAAACAAAAGGTGCAATGAAGTTTTAAATTATTATTATATGGTAGAAAATATATTTATAATTTTTAATAGTTAAATTAATCATTTTATTCTTTATACAGATATCTATATGACAACAGCGTCTCACTACGGCTGCCATTCGAAAAGGCTCATGACATTAAATGGGTGTCATCCTTACTGTTCTTGCAACCAGAAAACAAAGCTTCAGAGGTATGACAATATAAGGCTTGACTTGTACCTATTTTATATATATATATATATATATATATATATATATATATAATCGATTAGAATTAAACCTTCCTCAGATTTAAGTTTAATAAAAAAAAAGAACAATTCATTCTTCCCCAACCACCGTGAGAGATGTGTATGTTTGGGGCCCCGCGCCACGACAGCTTCTAAGTTGAATTATATTGTAATTTATTCTGTTTAGATGCCTATCTTGATTATCAATGCGTCTTGATTTAAAGAATTTTACATCTGAAATGGAAAGAACTTTTATTTCTCACGACCAAATATTAAAGTAATGTAATAAATAGGTCTTAACGTAAAAATAAGAGAAATAATCAAGATATCATCATTTTAATTTCATCCAGTGACAACACACTTTTATTGTTTATAGGTAACAGTTGTTGAATCAGTTCAAATTAACGCTGATTTGTACAAATTTGAATCAAATGGCAAATATGAAGAAAGCAACGGAAACACCAAAGTCAAAGTGCTGGTACCACACGTTGATCCCGTCATCGTTGATGCTGCGTACAAATTCGACCAGCAAAGTAAGTTTTCAGCATACATCTACTTTTTTTAGCATCACGTGCTGTATAACGCATATAGAAGGGTAGACAGAGTCCCACTTTTCAGAATCCTTGTGATATGACAGTTGCGTTCTGACAGCAGCATATCGTGTTAAGTGGCGAAACTCTCTGCCATCGAAAATATATAATATTTCATTTCCTCGAGTGGGAATCGAATTCATGGCCTGTTGCATTTACAGTCATACGCCTCTGCGCCACATCCTACCTGTATATTAAAATTTACTATTATCTATTTACTATTATTTCCTAAACTAATAATATTCGTAAATCAAACGAAAATTTATAAATGCTTGCTTATTTTATAACTCAGATGTATGAAAAAGAGTGATTATGTCATTATCAAGACATTCACAGTTTAAGAAAATGAAAAGAAAATTAATTATATATATTTTTTAGATTCCTTTTTTAGGGATAAAGAAATGGAAATGATGTCAAATATGTTTTTTTTTATTTAACAGAGGACAAAACATCTGGCGAAGTGAACCTCAAGGCCCAGTACGGCAAAGGCAAAATTTCCACACTCTCCCTCGAAAGTGTATCATCAGGAAATTACGTTGACCTGAAGATAGCGTCTCACACTCCTCATTATGAAAAACTTAAGAAATTCGAATTGAGCTTACAAGCAAAGGTAAATAATAGTCTTTATTCTGTTATATTTTGTTAAGTTTTTTACAATTATCTAAAAGTTATTTGTATGTGAAATAGCGTGAAACTGAAAAAGTAATAATAGTAAAATTATTTGTTTTATGCGTGTATTTCATTCCCAGAACCCATCCCCTGACAATTATAACTCATTGGTGGTGATTGATGCCGATGGTCGCGTATACAAAGTGGAGAGTCTCGGCGTCTATTCCAGTTCTCAGCCAGTCTTCGATCTTAAATACTCTAGCCCTTCATCTCCTAAAGCCAGGTAATTCAAAAAATCAAAAAAATTAATGTAATTTTCGAATTATGCTAAAAACTAAAGGTATGAGTGGACACCGAGATTGAAAGTCCAAATATTTATTTTAAAACACACAAAAAAGAAACACAGAATTCTTATAAAATTTTAAGATTGTTCCAGATTTTTTTATTTAGAACTAATAAAATTCAGTCCGTAGCGTTTTTCTTCATGTTATTTACATATTTTTAATCTAAATATTATTCAAAAACATAATGTTCATAATATATTAAATGATAATATTATTTATAATTATATATTTTCTTATACATTTAGGGTATACTTCAAGGGTGTAGCTATCAGCTCTAACCAGGGTCGCGCTGAAGCCAAAATAGAAAATATTAAGGACTTCAATTTGGATTCTTCCCTCGAAGTTAACGTGGAAAAGGACATTGCCATCAAATACCACGTCGACTCTGAGAAATTAGGACTTAAAAACTACAATGTTGATATATCTAGCAAAGATTCTGGTAATGGCAAACGGTTGGAATTCCAAGCAGTTAATGATGGCAAGAATGTGTTAAGTGGAAGGTGAGGAATATTCTTTATTGAACAGAAAAAAATAACACAAAAACCATAAAAATATATTTGCATATAAAATGTAAACACTTAAACACTTTTGGTAACAGCACTAGTTGTAGAAAAATAAATAGAAATATTTTTATTTATAATTTTTTATATTTTTAATTGAAAGCAGAACCTTATTTAATAGTTAGCCTAGCTTAACCAGAGCATATTAATTGACATATTTTTAATAAGAAAATCGGCTGATAAAAATATGAGTACTATGTAAAATTTTATTCGACAATCATTTTAATTATACACCAAATAACTATACCTAATAATTCAATCATTTCAGCACATCTTACATAACTAAACAAGAGGGTTCCAAGACCATTATAGAAGGTTCTGGATCAGTGAAGATTAAAGATGAACAGAAACCGGCCAGTTTTAAATACATCCGCACCATCTTGACTGAAGGAAATGAAGAAGGAGTTGAGGTCAGTTTATTATTAATTTTACAAACGACACGGCAATTTACGGATTTAAGTTGAATTTGGATATTTAAAATATTTTTCCCTAGTCTGGTTGTACTGTTTTAAATAAAACAAAATCAGCTTCACGCCGTATCCCGCACACAGCAGGGTAGGTAGAGGGAACCTAGTGTCCAGACACTCCGTTTCCCCACTTTCCCACGAGTTCTAGAGGCTTTGCGTGTTGAGTGTCGGTCAATGCCGCGCTTTGCCATGACACCAGAGCGAACAAATGAAAATATAAATGTAAGTAAATATTTCATTTCCTCGAGTGGGGATCGAACCCACAACCACTCGATTTTACAGTCACACTTTGTGCCCCTGTGCGACGACTAGTACAGCACGATAAAGTTTTAAATAAAGAGAAAGTAGAAATGATCTTTTACTATGACTATATATTGTGCTCTTATATATTATACATACTCTATATATATTTTCTTAAAAAATGATTACTAGTAGTTTAGCATTCTACTGTAAATTGACGGTTGCAAGTTCGAATCCAAAGTGGTGAAAAGAACCTAATTAATCCAACCAGAGCAGTGAAATTAATATATATAATTTTCTCACTCGAAGACAAATCACAGCGTTGAGTTCCGCCAGCTAACAATGCATGTTAATTGATCAACATTGTATCTCCAAAAATGAGTGAAGAATCTTAACAATATGTTTCATTTGTGTACTTTGCTATATGCAAAATACGTTGTTAAGCTATTTTTCGTTACTATTATATTAAAAATAATAAATACTACTAAAGATATTTTATATAATTTTTTTATTAACTTTTTTGTAGACATTCATCAACTTGGCATTTGGAGAACGCAATACAGTAGCTGAATCACGCATCACGAATATGGAATACAAGGCATCGTATGTCTACTGCGAAGAAAAGAAACAATGTGCACACGCTGAAGTTAATTCAAAATTCGTTAACAGCAGTAAGTATTACGTTTTAATTATTAAACCATACAGAAAAAAAAATTAAAAGCCTAAAAAATTGAACGAAGCATTATATTTAAATTATTATGCGCTTTTAAATTTATTTTTACTAGATTCTCTGTTCATATTATTACTTTTGATTCTTTACATATTTTTATTTATTTTTTCTTAAATAATGTTGAAGATCATTTTCTTCATCTTATCTCTATCATATATTCCATCTACAAATAAGAAAAAATCATATATGATAGCCAATATTAAATGTGATATTTATTTCTTCCACTTTAATTGCTAATATTATTTAACTCTTTTGTAGAGCCGGGAAGTCTCCAACACCAGTTTAATGTTGGATTTGACCTTCGCAAATTGGGTATGGCCACAGAGTTTGGTCTTCAAGTGAACAATGAATTCTCTGACAAGAACTTGCCTCAATACGACCTGAACCTCCATGTTAACCGTGAAAGTGACAAATTCCACTTCCATGTTTACAGCCAACCAGAGCATGGCAGTAAGTTAGACATTTATAGATATTTGGTATCCTATAATTTTTCTACTTATTATATTTGATTTATCTTACAAAATTACCATACATATTCTAAATAGTTACTAGCTAATACAAAGTGATGACTAAACAAATTTATTAAAATCTGTCCATATACCATTATATTTTCAAAATAAAAATTACAACCATGCAAACGAATAATAGAAAAGTATTAGTATAATATTTCATCAAGACAAGAAATAAAACAAATGGAGTAAAGAGGAATTAAATGAAATAACCAGAACATAATAAGAGACCATAAGTGTCCAGTGAGCTATCTGACTACAGTGAAGCGAATTGTAATAATAATAATAAAAAAAATGTTTCAGAACTACCAGCAGGCATCGTCTTATCGTTCCCTAAACGAGTTGTTGCCATCGAAGCCTTGGCTCAATACCCGACAGACAAAGCTCTACCGTTCCCAATTAAGGCTGAACTAAATCTGTACCCCGACAAGAACAGGCCACAATCCAAGACCGGTCTTAAGCTAAACATTGATGGATCCTTAAATGACGATAAAAAGGGAGAGCTATCCGTCGTTTTAGGATTCAGCCACCCTAGAATTGGAAGGGTAAGTTGATTTCCATTGATCGTAAATGAATGCTGAACTGAACTGAAACTCATTAAACGAACTAAAGGAGACAATTTTCGTGATCACAAACATGACACTAAGAATATTTATTTTTAAAATATGTTTCTCATTTTTTTAACAGGAAGCATTAATTAAATTCAACGGAAAAATCGAGAGGCCCAACGAATACAACATCATTATTGATTCATCAAGTGTCCTGTCGCACAGCAGTCTTGGAAACGTAAGTCCTAATTTGTCGTCTTCCCTATACGTTTAACATTTGTAATAATTTTTCAGAAGGCAAGCTTTTATATTGTTAAAAATTTTAAGCCTGCCTGATAGCATTCGAAACCAATTAAAACTGACAAGTAGTTTTAAATATATTTGAATGAATTCTTGACAAAAGATTTTAATAATCTTTAAAACCAGGACGATATTTAATATTAAATTTATTTATGTAATTTTATTTTGAATCTCAGGATCGTGAAGCCAAATTCCACTTTGAAGCCAGTCCAGTAGCTGTCAAGTTATCTGTAAGTTTATTTTAATAAGATATATGTATGTAATAAGAGATTTTGTAAACCACGAAGATGTAGTCATACTTTTATCAAAAAAGAGATGTGATAATACGTTTATTATACCAAATATACTCTCAGAACAATGTTTTTATGAAGAGTATGTAAGCATTCCCTTACATTTAGTTTATCTATTTACTCACATGTACTCACACGTGTATGTAGTAGGTTTACATATCAGGCACTGAATATTTACTCATATTTTTTGCTTTTAGATCAACACGCCGATTATCAAGATTATAGAACTAGAAGGATCATCTACTATTAAAGAAGACATTCAGAGTGGAGATCTGAAGTTTAGTCTTCTAGAAGGCAAACCAGTCGAAGTTCATGTGTTGGCTAAAGGATACAAATACTACGAATTTTCTACAGGCTACAGTGGTAAGTTAGATTTCTAAATCAAAATCTGTCTCCTGTAGGTAAAATCTGTAAAGTTTTACAGATTTTACCTGCTTTCTTTTTTCAATTAAATAATTATCATAATCTTGTTAAGTATTAAATATTATTCCTAAACATTGTTTAGGAATAATATTTAAATATTATTCCTAAACATTGTTTAGGAATAATATTTAGTCTTAGTTTTTGATATACATTGTCTTTTGATAAATAAAATAAAATCAGCTTCACGCTGTATTCGAAGTATTCGAAGTGTTGTTTAGCGGAGAAATGGAAATATAAATTTAAGTAAAAATTCGTCTCCTCGAGTGGGAATCGAACCCATCACCAGTCGTTTACAGTCACACATTGTGTCCCTGCGCCATAACTGGCCTTACAATAACAAAATCTTGTGATAAATAATATGACAAAATTAAATACTAGTTTATATCTAACACTAGTATTTTAAAATCCTAAAATAAGATAAACAAAGTTAAGAAAATAATAAACAAAGCGAATTACATAATATTGTATTTTTAGGAGACTCCGGAAACAGACTCTCAATTACAAGCAATTTAGATCCTGAAAAGCGAGTCGATGCCTCCATCGATATCGTTCTACCTGGACAGAAAACTCACAACATCGCCCACGGTGCACTATTCCTGGAAAATAACCTCGTCAAGAGCGAATATGGCGTGTCCCGGGATAATTATAATAACTTTGTTGTAAGTATACATATATGTAAATATAGTTACTACTACTACAATTATAAAAAGATTACAATATCAAGAATAAAATTATTATTTATTTAATTGGGCCAATAAAGTTATTTGACGCCTGCTTTAACCAATATTGGCATATAAGGTAAAATTCTAAATTCTCTCTCCTCTTACTACAGAAAGCATTAAAGAAAGATATGATTGAGTTACAAAAGCGAGCCAAGGATGTGGGAGAGAAGTCCAACAATGATTTCAAGCAATGCCTCAAGAGGGTTGAACCCACTTACAAGAAGCTAAAAGATGCTTACGAAGCAGACCTTAACAGCTTCCAGAGCGATTTGCAGGAGCTTGCCAAGTCTATGGAGGAATCTTACGAATCTCTGTAAGTGTAAATTAATTTTAACTTACTGCCCTAACTTTTATTATTTAGAATTTTTATGTTCTTACCAAGTCAAATTTTACTTGTCTTGGTTTTGACCCAATTGTGACTTTAGATCGTAATGTACTTTCACATAGTATTATCTACGACTAATTAGCATTAGATTTTTACTTTTTTAATAGAAAATTTTATTATCATACATAATTTCAAGAGACATTAAATAAAAACTACAATAACAGTGTTTTTTTAACCAGCCGTCACATTATCCAAGCTTTCTTGAAAATATTCGAAGATATTAAGGACTTGGTGAAACCAATTGCCGACAAGGTTGCTGATGTTGTCAACGAAATAAGCAAGAAAGTCATTGATATGTATGAGAAACAGGTATAATCATAACTTATGTATATATATATTTCTTTTACATAAATATTTTAATTAAATTAAATTAATGCACATAACAGGGTAGGCAGAGGGAACCTAGTGTTAAGACACTCCGTTTTCCACTTTTCGCCAAATTCAAAGCTGCACTTCAGAGCGAAGAAATGGAAATATAAATTTCAATAAATATTAATTTCCTCGAGTGGAGATCGAACCCACGACCAGTCGTGTTTAGAGTCACACTTAGTGTCCCTGCGCCACAAAGGCCTGTTTATTTTTAATAATGAATGTTATTTTGGGAAACGTACAGAATAAATAGTTCATAAACAATTAAAATGTTATAAGTAAAAGACAATCTAGTTAGGTTTCTATATAAAAAATTAAACACTAATCATAACAAAGCAAATTATGAATTTAAATAAAATACAAAACAAATCTTTTTGTGATGAAAAGCAGCTGTGGAAAAAATTATATACATCTAAATCATTATCTCTCACTCTTGTAAGATGACCAACCGAGGATTTGTATTTCGCCATTTAACAAGCTCTGGGAAATTTTGTGGAAATTGAGAAACGTAGTGTTTTAACACAAAGTTTCCCCTATGTACCCAATATGCGGTGGTACACAGTTTGAAGCCTTATTATGATATAATACCCTCTTTTTCAGCTCGAGCCACAAATCAAGGAACTTTACGAGAGCTTTGCGGCTGTTTTCCAAGAATATACGGACGGCATCATTGACGCCGCTGCCCACATTTCCGCTGTTGTCATTGATTTCTTTGAAAAACACAAGCCCGAGTTGCAAGAACTCGCCAATGTCTTCACTGAGATCTTTAAAGGTATTTAAATTTCGTTTGTTTTTTTTTTATATATTTATATATTATAAATGCGACTGAATTTGGTTTGAACTTTTACCTGAAGAAATGAAATATTATATTTAATATTTTGATTTGCTCTCTCTAGTGTATAAGCAAAGCGCGGCGTTGAGTTCCGCCACACAAAACAGAATACATCCAGAATTCAGCGAAAAGTGGGGAACGGAAATATTTTAATGAGTACGGAGTATCTTAACACTAGGTTTCCAGATCACAACGTGAAGCGTGTTTTTAAATATTTCTTACTTTTTAACAACCGCTTATATTGTTCTTACTTTTATTATTTTTGAAATAAACTATTTTAATATTTTAGACCTCACTCGCATCGTCGTATCACAACTCAAGGAATGGCGCGAAAAATCTGAAGATTTCGTCTCAAACATCATTGAACAAATTAAGGAAATGCCCATCCTTAGCCTCATCAAAGAAAAGGTGATTTTTAGTTAAATAAAAATCTTAATACTCAATTTTCTTTGTATAATAAAGCATTTAACAAAAATGTATATGTAATATTTATTTATAAAAATTAAAAAAAAATAAATTAAATTAGCTTCACTATATCCCGCACACAGCAGGGTAGGCAGAGGGAACCTAGTGTTAAGACACTCCGTTCCCCACTTTCTGCCGATTTTGAAGGCCTTGCGTGTTGAGTGGCAGAATTCAACGCCGCGCTTTGCCTTGACACCAGAGCGAAGAAATGGAAATATAAATTTAAATAAATATTTCATCTCCTCGAGTGGGGATCGAACCCACAACCAGTCGGTTTTACAGTCACACTTCGTGCCACTGCGCCACGGCCGGCCTCAATATTTATTTATGAAAAGAGTTAAAGATTACAATCGATTTCTAGTTTTTGTGCATTTTTTTGCTCTCCGTTAAACAGAGTGCAACGTTAAGTTCTACCCTGGAAAAGTTTTTGCGGAGTAATAGTTTTCCTAACCTTAAGTTCTCTCTATCTACCCTCCTATGTGCGGGATACAACGTGAAATTGAAAATAAATATTCTAATACTAAATATTAATACAGTGGCAAGAACTAGCTGTACCAGAGCAGTTCCTGGGTCTGATGCAGGAAGGCTACCAAGCTCTGCGTGCCGTTTTACCAACTGAGGAACTCAAGATCTTCCTCGACGCCCTGAACAGCTTTTCACAAAAGGTTCGTATTTTTATTTTTCCTTATATCCGATGTCACATGATAGTTTTGTTAATTCGACTTTCGCTACGTCAACCATTATATTTATATTTATATTATCATTTTACCAAGTCTTTCGTTTTAATTAGCGAAACAGAGAAATTAGCGGAAAAGGCACAATGTCTTGGTACTATTTTGTCTCTACCTTACTTTATATATGTTAAACAAAAAAAAAATATCCAAAAATTAATATAAATTGTAAAACTTTCTATAACAGAAACTTCGTCAAGAGAAATTCGACGAGAGTGCTGAGCTGAGATCAGTGTATGAGAAACTGGTGTCCGCTATCGGCTCCGTCGCTAAGCTGGTCCGCGCGCACTTGGGTGATGATGGCCTAACCTACCCGTTTGTGTCTGATGTGAGTATTATATTTTGTTTTCTATATTTTGTTTTTTATATTTTATTTTAAAGATGGCGTGAACTAGTGAAAAAGGTGTTTTAACACTAAGTTTTTTCACTTCAAAAATGGTCTGAAGTAAAAAAATATATGTTACGGTTGCATTATAATATTACACATATTAAGCACATAAACAACGCACTATAAAGCTAAACTAACTAAAATATGTTAAAAACTTAGGTTGTGTGTTGTTATTGTTGTTGTTGTGCAGGATAGACAGAGGGAATCTAGTGTTAAGACACTACGTTCCTTACTTTTCGCCGAACTTTTCGAGGCATTGCGTATTGTGTGGTGGGACTCAACGCCGGGCTTTTTTTTGCCTTGGTGCTAATTACATTCAAAAATTAATGATTAAATTCTAAGTTTATTGATGTTAACTTTTTAATTAAATAAATGAGTTCAAATAAATGTTAAATTATAATAAAATATGTTTCATCTACCTCCTTCTTGGTATTATACTCGTACACAAAATAATTTTATTTCTATTGTTAGAAGTATGCAATTCTGTAAAATATGACTTTTGTTATTTATAAAATATAACTTTGTTCTTTTACCAGGCTGGTTTTGCCGGACTTAGTCCATTGTCTCTCCCATCGTTCAGAGGATCAGCAGCTTGGAGCTTCCTTAGTCAGCTCATCGACGGTGACTTCGTAGATCCCGTGAAACTGATTCAAGCTTATAGACCACGCAGTTTGGACCCATTAGACGAAGTACCAGCTAAAAGTAAGAAGATTTTGAAAGTAATTTTCCAGTTAATTTAATTGAGAAAAGGCTACCCAGCCTAACAGCCTAACATGTTTATAACGCTATGATATCCAGAACATGAATATTAAATATTAAGGGGGTTTTCTTTTCCTTTAAAGAGGTTCTCATAGCACTAATTAGGCATCGCCCAACTTGAGCAAAGATTATAGTTAAAAACTGTACGCTCAAAGGAAATGTAATGCTGCTTGTTATCTTATATCAATTTTTAAGCCAAATACGAGAATTTGTTGCAAATTCATTATTTATATAATGTTTGAAAAGTTTATTGAAAAGCTCATATATTCCAGGACTCAAACCTGTTATTTCATAATTTATTTTTATTACATAAAAATAACCACTAAATATAAATTTTATTCACAGTGCGTGGTGTAATCGTCAACGGTCAACACATCTTCACATTCGATGGTCGCCACCTGACCTTCCCTGGTTCTTGCCGCTACATATTGGCACATGACCATGTTGATAGAAACTTCTCTCTCATTCTGCAACTCGCTAATGGCAGTCCTAAAGCCCTCATCCTTGAAGACAAGAGCGGTGTTACCATTGAACTGAAGGACAATGGACAGGTAATAATCAATATTACAAATGTAAATTATTATGATGCGTGTTTGTTCTACTTTCACACAAAAATTTTGAACGATTTTTGATTTAGATGAAACTCTACAGTGATATACTTTAGATTTACATAAAAATGTATATCTTTTTTTGTAATATAATAATAAGTAGAGTGATCCAACGTTGTTATTTTATATTTAAATAACTTAAAAGTAATGGGTTTTCTAGATCGCTTTTGTAGCCAAAACTTAAATTTAATTTGCGAAATCTACAGTATAAATACTAAATTGTCCCAAGCTATCAATGGTATAATTTTTCAGGTGGCTTTGAACGGTGCCTCACACGGCTACCCAGTCATAGAAAAAGACGTGTTCGCGTTCAGGGAACCCAACGGGCGTATCGGACTTGGATCGTTATACGGACTTATAGCCATCTGTACCAGCAAGCTTGAGGTATAATTATTTATTTAAATTAGTTTAGGTACATTATCTACAATCTTATTTTTCTACATAGGTACTAGATTCCTCATGACATTTTTTTTTATGTTTGTTGATAAATACAAATCTGATCCTAAATCGTACACCCATTTTGCTATATTAGCTTCATTATTAGCTATCATTTTTTATGTAATTAATGTAAAATGTTATGTATTAAATGTTAACTAATTATAGAACATATATGATCTATCTTTAATCTATTTTCTTCATAATATAGGTATGCTACGTAGAAGTCAACGGCTTCTATCTCGGAAAAGTCCGTGGTCTTCTAGGAGATGGAAACAACGAACCTTTCGATGACTTCAGGCTACCCAACGGAAAGGTATATAATAAATCATAATCTAAAAATAATAATTGATTATGTAAGATATGTAATATCTAATAAATATGTCACTTACACGCTATATGTAGTGATCTAACCTAGTGCACTAGAAGTAGGGTATTGTAATCACCGTTTTATAAAATTAAAAATATTCACACAACAATTCATTTAACAGATCGCCAACTCTGAAAGTGATTTTGGCAACGCGTACCGCCTCGCCGGAAGCTGTCCTCAAGTGAAGGCGCCAGAGCACTCTCACCACCAGATGCACTCACCTCTCCCTGCTGCTTGTGAAACTGTGTTTGGTGGAACTTCCCCACTCAGACCTTTGTCTTTGTTGCTGGATGTTAAACCTTTCAGGTATATTGCTTAGATGTTTAATGTTTCATAGTGTGCAATAATAACATTTTATTTACGCAATAATTCAAAACTTCAATGTAAATCATGAAATTATTTACTAATTTTTCTAATGACACAAATTTTGTATAAGCAATGCTGTTTTTTGTTCCACAATAACCGAAAAGCTGACATCCTAATACGTTAATCAAACTCACTACCACCACATCAAGATCCCATACATCAACTACAGCACAATTTTCAAACAAGTGTAATACAAAATTTAACACAGGATTTTCTCTGTACAATTTTTACAGACAAGCCTGCATTCATGCCTGCTCAGGCGACTCTGAAGACGCCCTCCACCAAGCCTGTGACCTCGCACGAGGCTACGCAGCTCTCGCAGCCACTGGCCTCTTACCCGTCGTACTCCCCTCCGCCTGCGTCAAATGTACTGACGCAGAAAAGCCCAGACAAGTTGGTGACGTGTTTGAAGTGAAGATGAGCGGGAAACAAGCTGATATTATTGTGGCTGTTGAGCTTACTATTGTAAGTATTGATTTTTGGATATGTCTATGTTAATTTAGAAGTTTAATTAAACTGGCTAGAATAAATTAATCTATACCTATAGCATAGTCTTAGTTTGTCTTCTAACCGCTTGTTTAGAATGATTTTGTTATTTGTTTCTCTACTGCTAAATAATTAACTAAATCTTTTATTTCAAAGTTGTAACCATTTTCAGCATTAAAATTTTTCCCAACACTTCACTTAAGTAACATTACTTAACAATATTTTGGATCAATAATTAAATTGGGGACAGTCGTGTTGCAGGGGCACAAAATGTGACTGTAAATGCGATTGGTCACTCGAAGACATGAAATATTTATTCACATTTATAAAATGTAAATAAATATTTCCTGTCCCATTTATGCACTCTGGTGTAGAGGCTAAGCGCGGTGTTGAGATCCGCCACTCAACACGCAAAGCCTCCTGAATCCAATGAAAAATGGGGAACGGAGTGTCTTAACACTGGGTTCCCTCTGCCTACCATTTCGTGCGTGGGATACAGCGCAAAGCTGATATTAAATAACATTTCTTACGTCAAGAAAAACTAATTTCAAAAAAATCCTTTTATCCACAGGCCAACGAGAAAAACTACAAAGATATCGTAGTACCGTTAGTATCACAGATTATAGACCAACTGAAGAGCCAGCGTGTTACTGATGTCAAGGTGTACTTAGTCGGTATTACCTCTAAGTTCCCGTACCCCGTGCTGTACGATACTGACTGTAAGTATGGATTTGAATTATCGATGATAAGTACTTAACACTTTTTTTCCATATTCAACAGGGTAAAGCAGTGGAAACCAAAGTTAAGACACTTTGCATCGCATTTTCCAATTTTGAAGCTATTGTCTATTGTAGCGAAAGTCATTGCCGTACCATAGCGAGGATATGAAAATAAATATATTTATTATTTACAGTTGAACGCTACAAAAAAATTAAAAAAGAATAAACACTGGTTTTACAAACAATTCTACGATCAGTCTAAATTATAAAATAAATAAATCAAAATAAATCAGCTTCGCGCCGTATCCCGCACTCAGCAGGGTAGGCAGAGGTAACCTAGTGTTAAGACACTCCGTTCTCAACATTGCGTGTTGAGTGGCAAAACTCAACGCCCTGCTGAACCTCGACACCAGAGCGAAGAATTGGAAATGTAAATTTAAGTTAATATTTCATCTCTTCGAATGGAGTTCGAACCCACAACCAGTCGGTTTTATAGTCACACTTCGTGCCGCTGCGCCACGACTGACCTCAATATGGTATAAATTATGTTATAACAAAAAAATATCCATTTATATAAACATATGGAAATATGTGTATATATAACATTTATATATTATATTTAAAACAGCTTTACAATAGTTAAACATTTTCACTATGTACCTCACAATATTGCCTAACTTGTAAACAATATTTAATTTCCTTTCGTTCCAGTGAGACTGAAGAGCGCTAAAGTCCAATTCGACGACAAGAGCAGGTACAACTTGATTGAACCCATCGACTTCAAGAACGACGTCCTGAACAAATACGAAAAGGCTGTCGTTGACATCGTCAACGATCTGCAAGTCATACTCGGTATGGCATTTTTGCCTATTCTTTTAAGTTTACTTAATACAAAGGTTTTATAAGATTTAAAAGTTTGAACGCATAGTCAAAGTGTTACAATGGTGATTGATTGATTAAGTGGCGTAACTAAACGCCGCTCTTATTAACCTAGCACAAAGAAGTAAAAACAATTCAAATACAATAATTCCACAGAGTAGCTCGAAGTCACGACCATTATGTTTACAATCAGAGACTATCCCACAGTAACTCAATATTCTTATTATTTATACAACTTTTATTATCGTATTGCTATGTTATATTTTAAATATACTAACATATCTATATTATACAAACAGGAATCCAAAACATCATGGCCACTTACCGCTCAGTCTTTGACCTTCCTCTGAGACCTGGTGCTGTCAAGCATTACATCAGCTCTGTTGGCACCAAGTGCCAACCTCAATTATTCTTGGTATGTATCTCAATAATACCAGTCGCTAGACGTGGTGCAGGGGCACAAGCGTGCGACTGCAAATGCGTTAGGTTGTGGGTTCGATCCCCACCTGACGGAATAAAATATCAGTATCGACACCGTGGAAAAAAAGCGGCGTTGATTTCATATAATTCCTACAGAATTCGGCGAAATTGGGAAACGGAACGTCTCAATGGGAAAGGAGTGTCTTAACACTAGGTTCCCAGATTACTTTTGTCTACCCTGCGATGTGCGGGTATATTACAGCGTGAAGCTAAAAAATATTTTCATTTCTACGCTCTGATACCGAGGCAAAAGCGTGGCGTTGAGTTCCGCCTCTTAACACGTAATACCTCAAAATTTTGACGGAAAAGTAGCGATATATTCGGGATACAGCGTGCATCTGGAAAAAAAACGTATTTATATGATATGTATATACTCGAATATAATTACTGCGTATAATTGTTTTTTTATTGTTATTATTATTATTATTCATGATTATTCCTCTATTATGACAGCTAAGCGCTGCTCGCTCTGTAATCGTGGGAGAGCTGTTCAAAGAGGTGGGCCTCACTTACTCCCTCATCACCGACGTGGATGTTAAGATTGGTAGCGGCAAGAACGCCGAACAAATTGTCGGTAAGTAAAAACTATATACGTGTCAGTGTATGGTATATTTATATCTGTTTAATTATTTTAAAATGTTAAACATAATATATAATATATGGAAATGGAAAAAGGTTCCACTGTTACCATTGTCTTTAATCTTAAGGCTATGTCCCGAATACAGGGAATATAGTGTAAAGACACGCCATTCCACACCTACCGCCCAATCATCGAGACATTGCATGTTAAATGGCAGAGCTCAACGCCTTTATTTTCCTCGTTTATTTTATTTAATCTGTTTACAATTTACAGGTTTCTCCGAATCCAATGTGATAATGCTCGGTGATAAGAAACAAAAGGACAACAAATCTCTCAGAGACACTTTGGAGGTTCCTGATGACGATGGCTGTGTTGAATTCGCTGAAAATGTAAATGTATATTGTTTTATTTAAAAAGCGAGGAATCCTCTCTTTGTTCCTCCCCTACACTTAACCTACTTACAAACATGGGCTTCAACTTTTTAAGCGCAGGCTTTCGTCAATGCGTTGTCTGTCAGTTAGTAACAGAATTATTTATCATAACGGTTTTATATAAATTGGTTATTGAATGGTAGAACCCAAAGCCGCTGATTTTATTATATTGGGTAAACATTTTCAAATAGTTCCCAAGTGTGCCCCGATGGACTCTATTTAATATAGAATGATTTTAACCATTTTACCAATTATGTTTCAACATGTCCCGCAATAAGGTACACAGATAAATCTCAGTGTTAAGACACTCTTATCTCCAATTCTTTACCATCTATTTATAAGCTTTATTATTTATTTACAATTTTTTTTTTAATTTGTTTTTCCAGTCGGACAGCGTAACGTTCATCTCAAACAATTATCACAAATTGAACCCGCAACAGCAGAAACAGTTTGTTTCCACCGCCGCCGCATCCGTAGTGTCCCGTCTTCTCCACGAATCGTTGGATCAAGAATGCACATGCACTTATGTGGATCCTTTCAGAGTGCGCTCTGTTTGTGTGAATGTTGGCAGGAAGGAAATGGTGAGTCATTATTTACCTTAGTGAATGATTTCTTTGCTTTAGTTTGTTTTTTTATAATTTTTTTTTGGACTTAATTGTGATGTTCATGGCTCAGATTGTAGTGTTGTTTGTTGTTCTTGCCGCATATAATTGTTACATTTATTTGTTTTACGATTTTGTTATAATAGAATGTCGTAAAACGTACTGAGAAACGAAAGTTAAAGTTTTTTGTTTTTAATTTTATTTACATTAAGCCAGGATAAGCACATCTATTTATGCATATCAGTTAAAAAATAATTGACGCAAACTAATAATTAAAATATCAACAAATAGACATACCAAGCCATATATATATTTATTTTTTACAAGTATTTTCTTTTATTTTCAGGTTCGCAGGAAAAAGTAAATAATCTGTGGGCTATCGAATCTCCATTAGTTTTAGTATCAAGATGAACCAATCAGAAGCCTTTAAACTCTAAGGCTGGTAACAAACTAGAGTTATCTATTATTATCAAAGCTATTTATATCTGTCGTAGTTTAAAGTCGTCTTTAGTATGTTACCAGCCTTTAAAGCCCGTTCCGTATAATATTATATTAAATCAATGTATTAAGACAATAAGAGTAATAAAGATATATTAATTATTTATTTTCGTTGTTTTTTTAATAAATACTTAGCCTTTTTTAGGTTTTTGAAGCCAGTCGTGTCGCAGCGACACGAAGTGTAAGACCGACTGGTTGTGGGTTCGATCCCCACTCGAGGAGATGAATTATTTACTTAAATGTATATTTCCATTTCGTCGCTCTGGTGTCGAGGCTAAGCGCGACGTTGAGTTCTGCCACTCAACACGCAATGCCTCCAGAACTCAGCATAAAGTGGGGAAGGGTGTGTCAAAACACTAGGTTCCCTCTGCCTACCCTGCTGTGTGCGGAATACAGGGTGAAGCTGTTTTTTTTTTATTACTTAGCCTTTATTCAATCAATTCCTTTTTCATTCATCAATTGCATTTTCAGTGGTAAAACGCCGCGTTTTGTCTACCGTGTCATAGAAGCGAAAATAATTTAAATATAATCATTCTTCCGAGTGGAATTCGAACCCATACCTTATAAATGTCAGATGCTGCAGCATCCTAATGGATTTCCAGGTTTCCTCTACCTACCCTCTTACGTGCGGGATAAAGCGTGAAGCTAATAAAAAAAAACTATCCCGCTGCGACACGATGACATCTATGTGTTTATTGAAACTTGAAAGTATATAACATCATACAACATATTTACGGCTAACTTGCCTACCGTCACCTACCACTCCCCCCACCATTTCTACGCACATTGGAAACTGAAAAAAATGAAAGAATGATTTATATATGTATATATATTCCAAAAGAGACCAAGTTCGTTTACATTTAAACAGCCTTAGTATAAAAATATCACTTAAAAAAAAGAAAAGCCAGCAATAACTTCTTAGTCATTCGAATTTATACTCTAATTTTATAGTAATAGATCCTAAATTTACTTACAACTGAGTGAACAGTCGAAAACTGTCTTCATATCGATGATGTCACAGTGGTCAACGCACTTACATGAAGGTCACGAGTTCAAAATCCCGAACGAACTTACAATTTATATGGTATTTTAGTAACCTGGCTACTCACTAAAATACCTCATTGGGATACCGTAAACATAGATATGTGCTTACCTTGTTTTTTATAATAAGGTCTTCCTTTATTGAAGGTTCTTTGAAAAAGATAGTTTCAATTAGAGCCTCTTTGCATATTTTTATAAAAAATATATTTTAACAATAAATACTTTCCACCTTTTTTTGATTGTCAGAACCTAACGCTGTGAATTGTCTTGCCATATAAGGGGAAATGAATCAATAAAACTACTATATATAGTTCTTGGTAAATTTAGGGATCCAGCCCACCAACCTTGATTGATTTCCTATAATGATGACACAATTTGACCTTAGGTTGGTTTGAGGTAACCTTCAGCTTACTAATAGATGTCTCACACATGCTTATGATACAGGTAATATACTCTAGAGTAAATAAAAATTGTGAATCATACATTTCTCAAGTATTTTTAAATCATTAAATAATGAATGTTGTATTCATATGTTATAATATTTTATTGAGTAATAACTATTTATGAAACGGTGCGGCGTAACTTAACATCGCACTTCGCTTAATTAGACCACGAAACCAAAATAGACCAAGACGACAAACAATGTATGTACGTAGAAATTAATCTCAAGACACTCAACGCCGTGCTTTGTCGCGCCTTAAAAAAAAATAAAAAAATAAAAAAAAAAATTCCCCTTCACTGATTGTACCCACAGCCATTATGTCTAAAATAAAAAACGCAGTCACTACATCACGATGGTGTCAATATAAAATTATAACGATTTAAATTTAACTACTATTAAATTAAACGCAACACGTTGTACCGATATTGTATCAAACCGCACTGTGACTGACTCATTGCATTTGCAACAGGAAAAACATCAGTCGTACACAGATTGTCAGTAAAGTGAGTCGACTGTTGGACAGACGTGTGTTGTAGTGTTATGTTCTTGTGATAACATATGATATAGGTAATTGTTGTTTTAAATATGTACTTGTACTTGTATTAAACAATGTACTTATAAAAGTAAAAAAAGTTCGTAAGGTAAGACTATATATGTTTGTAAGGTTTTATAAAAATCAACCAAAACCAACTACAATGATTCGCTATACAATAAGGATAAATTATAAAGGGGTATCAAAAATCGCGAAGATTGAATTAATAAGAAAATATTTCAATTATTAATATGTTTTGATTGAGATTTGTACCCAGTAGCCGCGGCGTCTAAAGGTGTACATATTTTTTTATTAGTGTACCTAGTGTTAAGACGCTTTATTCACAACAAGACAAATCCACTCCCAACTTTCCCCCGAATTATTGAGGCATTAATTGTTTTCAGAGCAAGAAAATCATAATATTAAATATTTCAGTTCACCGAGTGAGATTCGAACTCACAACCGTCGTGTTTACAATCGCACGCTTGTGCCCCTGTGCCACAACGTCTTCAAATAGATAGATGTACTGTCTGAAATTTAAAAAGAATTCAAATCATTATTTATTCGCGAATCGATTTGGATAATTAAGGGTGCGGCTCGCTTATTTTGGTACGGCCATAATTTATTTCCTCAGTAGCAAACAGGAAAATGGAATAGAACTCCGTATTTCCTTGTTCATATGAGCGTTGATTCAAAACTTTCACTACAACGGTCATGAGATAAGATAAAGGGCGGCGTTCAATTAATGTCGTAAACGTACACGTAATGTCTCGAATTCGATCTCAGTATCTGGATTCACTATCCACAAACTTGTTGATACTATCGAAATAATGCTTAAAAGTATTCTCAATATTTTTATTTACCGACATATAAGTTTAAAAAATTACTGGCTTTAAAACAAAGTTTATGATTGTGGGTTCAAATCAAGTACAAAAATTATAATTTTTAAATAAATTTATCTATAAAGAAATAAGATTCACGAAGAATAACGAAAAGGTAGGTAGCGATTGGACACTAACTTCTAAACTATTAGAGATTAAAAAATATGATTAAATATTATATTGTATAAAACTTTATATATTAATATATAATTTTTCTTTACAAAATATAAATAAATCCTATTAAGAACGGTAAAATAGCTAATTATATATAAAGCAAAAACAGAAAAACAAAAAGTTCAGATTGATAAACTCAGGATGATTTTATCAATCAATTAATAAACAATTACTTAACCATTAGAGGGTAGTGACACTTTCCTCTGTTCCATAGAGATATTTTAATGTATATTTTTTTTGTGCGTGTACCTTATATATAGTGGTCTGAGAAAACAACATTGTGACACCTTTTTTTTAGTTTTATTTTGCGCGAAGTTTCGAAGCGTGTGTCATTTTAAAGATTTCAACCTTAAGAATGTATGAGTCATTTTTTTCATTCAAGATAAGTATGTCACGCTGGCTCGAACCGATGGAATTGTACGTTATTTTATAGAATTTTAAAAGATGTAAACACACATTATTACACCGTGCACCAATGTGTAAACTATACAATACACACGCCATAGTTGTAGGTTCAATAACATGCTAAATGGTTTGTAGTTAAATTGTTTACATTTCCCTTGTCTAGTCGTAAGATATTTCTTCTAAGCTAGCGGCCCACGCGCGGCTTCATTTGCTTTTTTTATTTAAGTGTATTTAGTGAACATTGGTTTGGCACCAAGGCAAAAGCCCGGTGTTGAGTTCCGCCACTCTACACCACGCCACATAAATTTGGCTGAAAGTGGGGAATGTTGTGTTTTTTTAACACTGGATTTAATTTGATTTTTTTTTATTTTTATCAAAAAGAAAGTTATACATATTAAAATAAAATAAAAAAGGGTTTTATATTATATACTATTAAAATATATAAAAAAATACTCTACTCTCTATTTTTCAATTTCAGAAATATCAAAAACATCGAACCCACAACCTTATTTATAATACATAACAGATAACAAAAAATCCATTACAATGTCCGTTATCCTTAGACATAAACAATACAATATCACTTAAATAAATATACAATATTTATGATTATTAATGTCATATCGTGTCAAGTCTGTCTATATAGCGATAGTGGGCATATTAATTGTGTACACATTTATTTATTAAATCATTTATTTAAATAGATAGCTAAACAATAATATAAATAATGATATAAAAATATTAAATTTCGCGCTGTAATCTCGCATACAGCAGGGTAAACAGAACCATGGTGAACCTAGTGTCAAGACACTCCGCGCCTGACTTCCTCACGCTTTGCCCAACTTTCGCGATATTGCATGACTGAACTGATTGCGGCGCTTTGTCTTTTGGTTTTTGTTGTTGCCAAAACGAGCGAAATGAAAATAGTTAATTCCATCGAGTGGGAATCGAACTCAAGGCCGTCTTGTCGTCGTTGTCGTCAATTTAAATATTACAAATATATATTACTATATACTAAATGTATAATTATTATTCAGCTTATGTATTTAATAGGAAATGTAAAATTTAATCACAAAAATATTAAGAACATAAATATATTTTTGTTATCTAATTACCTAACAGTTTGCTAAAAAGTTAACTATTAAAGTTATTATTAATTGGTATATTGATAAAGTCGCATAATATTTTAAATATAATAGCTACATACATATTTTAAAAAAAATGTAATTATAAATATATAGCCTCTAGCATTATACTTTGAGTAATGAGGTAATGACTATTAAGTGAACAAATAAGGCCATTGTGGCGCAGAGGCACAAGGATGCGACTGGCCAAAGCAACGCGCGGCGTTAAGTTTCGCAACTCAATAAGTAATGTCTTATAATTTGGCGGAAAGTGGGGAACGTGTGTTAATGGAAACGGAATGTCCTAACACTAGGTTCTCGGGGCTCCCTCAGCCCCGGGAACCTAGTGTTAGGACATTCCGTACACGCTATGTACGGGATATAGCGTGAAGCACGGACACGCTATGTACGGGATATAGCGTGAAGCACGGACACACTATGTACGCGATATAGCGTGAAGCTAAAAAAGGTGTACACTAAACAAACCTTTGTGGTGTGATACCGCTGTATCGCATCTGACTGTAAAGGTTAGGGTGGGTTGTGGGTGCGATTTATGCTCTTCGCTCGGGTGAGGAGACAAAGCGTTGAGTTCCGCCACTTAAAACACAATGTCAAATGGGTCAAATAACATTCCAAGAACGTTTCTATAAAAACATTATAAATATTAGTCTATCAACCACTTTTTTTTTGCTCAAATCTAGTCTTGAATGACTGTCTTAATTTTTTTCTTATAAATAAATCAAAGATGCCTTTTAGCTTATTCTAAAAATATAAACTGGTTATTGTTTTATTACTTTTTTAAGGTTCCGTACCAAAACCAAACCGTTCCAAACAACAAACGTAATTTTTCTTGTCTGTTTAAAGTGTGACTCGCACTTAAAGAATTTTTTCTAGCTATTCCACGGTTGTTTTAGGATTAACATATATTGAATTTCTTTTTCGGTCTATTAAAAATGGAGCTATTATGTCTACACCATATCCCAAGAGTTATCTCCATATTTTTGCCTTGAATCAATGTAAAATATATCTAAACCTTGAATGTCTGTATTAAATACTAATTCTATTTTTTTAAGCTACCCTTGCTTATCCCGCGCATAACAGAGAATAGAGAGAGGCAACTTGGGAACGTAGTGTTAAGATACTCTGTTCTCATTAGGATATTTCTGTTTACGCACCACCCTAATTTCGAAACATTGCTTATTGAGTAGTGGAGATATTGATAATAATTAATTCCCCGAGTGGGGCATAACCCTTAAACCGCTGTTTACAACCAGACGCTTTACCGCTGCGCCACAACAACCTAAATCACATTTACTCAATAAATAATTTAGATTAAATCATAATTTTATTCAGGATGGCGCCGCTATCTCTAAGGATCATCCTGGACGAGGGTGCTGTCACCAGGACTATAATGTTCGACACCACCACCAAGGTCTGGGATGCCCATTACATTGTCAGAGAAAAGATCCTGACACTGGACCCTGATAAAAGTAAGTATATTTAAATTATAAGCCATATAATAATACCTAGTTTTCGAATGAACTAGTGATGTAATGTAACGAATATTCGCATTCATGAATGTTCAAATAATGATATTCGTTACATCACTAGTGTGGACCATAAAAGATCACGTTTTTTTGTCATTGGTATAGAAATTTCGGGTAATCGTTTGTTATACTTCCCAAAGACACCATGTTCAATATGGGAGCTTTCGACACGCAAAACTTTCGGCTGTGCTTTGTCTATTTGTCTGTCAGTCATTTAGTAACGGGGTTAATAGATATTCTGAATTCGTATCTGTGCGTTGCTTGAGATTTATCTAATAGTAATAGGTTTTGTTTAAAATAATATTTATAGAATAATAGAGCAGTATAAGAGGAACAAATTCGATAAAATGTAATTTATAATTTTTTTTTTTTCAACTAAGTGCGGCGGTAAGTTGCACCTTTAAAGTAATTCTATATAGTCTTTATAAGATCTTTCTTATTTTTTTCCAGATTATGGCTTCTTTCTCACATCGGCCGACAACGATAACTCAGGGGTTTGGTTAAATAGTGATAAAACTCTAGAGTATTACATGTTACGCGATGGAGACTCCGTACATTATATGAATAAGATAAGGAATATTAGACTGCGGATGCTGGACGGTAAGTAGCGGGGTTAATTACCGCCATGCCCCAGAATCATTATTTTTTTTATTATAAGACACTTCATAAAAACAGATTAATGATTATTTTCAATTTCAATTGAAATCTTCTATTTCTCTAGACTCAATTCAAAGTCAAAATATTAGAATATAATTTAAACTTTATAAATATTTATATTTCCGTTAAAAATGTTCAGTGCAGCAGTATTTGAATGTAAATATATGATAGAGATCGATCACCTACATATATCCTTTTAGAAAATCCTTTACTGATTTTAAATTCTCGAGAATTTAATAGTGAACTTGTAACCACCACCACCACCATTAAAGAAAAACAAAAAGACGTATAAAAATTTGACGGGAGGTGCGATTCAAATCCAAACCTCATAGAACCAGATCCCAACTAATATCACACTTTCAATTAAGCTAACGAGTACAGCATCAAAAACACGTCATAGTAGTATCACAAATTTTCAAAGAAAAAAAATGACTAATAATATTTTTCTCATTATATTATGTTGATATAACATCGATATGCAAATATATCTTGACCTTGTTACACATTATACTCTAAACAAGGTAAAGTTCAATAACATTGGTCATATAGTCATGTATAGAGCACGTCTACGTAAGCATAGTAACCTTAATTGTATGTAAATAGAATTGTAATCTGAATATCTAGAGTATAGAGTGACTCAGTTAAGTGGAGGCCGTCATGGCGCAGAGGCACTAACGTGTGACTGTAACACGAAGGTTGTGGGTTCGATTCGAAGTAGGGAGTGAATTATTATTTATTAATTAAATGATTATTTATTTTCATTTCATCGCTCTAGTAACAAGACGGAGTCGATTCCCACTGGGTGAAATTAATAAATTTGTTTTTGGTCGTTCTGATAACATTATGCGATAACATTACGCTTTGTCTTGTTATCGCGATAAAATTAACATAATTTAATATCTCGAGTGAGAATCGAACCCACAACCGCATATGTCAATTATGTAATCATAAAAATAAATAAATATATATATATATATATATATATATATATATATATATATATATATATATATATATATATATATATATATATATATATATATATTTATATAAATAATAAATATATTTAATATATATATTTTTCCATATATTGGCTTTGTTTTACATTATACTGTACGAGGTAAGTCTCAATAACATTGGTCGTATAGTATGGCTATAATAGTATTAATGGATAGAGCACGTACTGTTGAAGCATTACCGTATTCTTACGTAAATAAATGTGTAATCAAAATAGTATGGAGTGACTCAGTGTTTGTCTGTTTGTATATTATATTTGCTTCACGCTGTATCCCTCATATAGCAGGATAGGCAGAGGGAATCTAGTGTTAGGACTCCCTGTTCCCTAAACACCACACATTTTATTAAATGTTGCATGTTCATTGGCTAAACTCAACGCCACGCTTTGTCATGATATCAGAGCGACAAAAATGAAAATCATTAACTCCAACTCCAACAGTAAAGTCTCAGCCTATTAAAAAGACATAAAGCCTATCTCAGCCTATTAAAAACTCGCATTTTTGAAAGGAAAGAAAAATGATTCTAATCATAAGCATTTCTCCGAATAGGATTCGAAGCAACAGTCATCGTCATCGTTTAGTCAGACACGTTCCTTTTAGGCCACTGTGGCTCATCGATGTTTATTTTTAAATATACATAATATTATGTCGAACAAATGATTAGATGGAGCGTAATGTTACATTACGTCACTCGACATTCAAAGTCAGAAATATTTGACTAAAAATAGAAAAAAATTAAGGCTTATTGGTAAAAATAATATTTAAACAAAAAAATAATAACAAAAATTCAATACTGCACCTTCATATATGTATTCTTAAACAAACTGAAACTGAGACTATAAAATTTTTTAAATAATACATTTATTCAAAGTACAAAAAATTGAAAAGTAACAAAAAAAATTCTTGATACTTACGTATATGTGTTTACTATCTCCATTCAAATCTAATCTGTCTAAACCGTTATTTCCGAAGTCGGTGTCAATTTGGATATTTATAATTATATTTTTAAAATAATCAGCTAGTGTTGAGACACTCCGTTCCCCACTTATATTAGTTTTGTAGGGAACTATTATTTACATTTATAGAATTTAATATGTGTGATTTATATATTTCAATATTTTAATTTATTTATTTATCGTTTATATACATACATAAAATCATATATACATTTAATAGGATTTATATATTTTATAGTAAGTATTCGTATTAAGTATATTTATTTCGGTTGGGTCGACGGCGCTCGCTGCCGTCGACCCAACCGGTAAGGCGTGCTAACATTTACGCCTACCCCCTTGTCGACGGCATATTTTATACATAACAGTCGATGCTTGCCACTCGATGCGCTTTATATACGTTCCATTATTTTCTCAGTTATTTGTTAATATTATCGTAATTTTTGTGTTGTCTTTTATACACATATTTGTGGTTGACTTTTATATAAACTGTGTCGTGATTTACTATTTGTGTTCAAACTATATGTGCTTTAAAGTGGTGTTGAATATACTGAGTGATAACCGAGGGTAGATTTTTTATTATTCACCATCAACAATACCGTATATTTTTTCATTTTGCTTTATTTCGGCAAAAATTGTAGTTATCCACAAATGTTATTTTGTCTAGTTTGCCACTGACTGGAAAAATAACACCTTACTCACAAATTAGAAGTTCAATGCACGTTGCAATATTTGTATATGAATATATAATTTACTCCATTTTTGGATTTAATTACAATACAAAGCATCATTGAGTTCTTCTGAATAAAGAATATTAATAAAATATATATTTTATAAAATCTATAGTGGCGCAGTGGAACTACTTTCACTGTAAACGTGAAGGTTGTAAGTTCGATTCCCACTAAATGAACCAATAAATTTTAACACAACCAATTGGCTTACAGGCACACTGTGCTTCTGCGCCATTTGCTCATTTTCTTCGCTCTACTGTCGAGACAAAAGTGCGGCGTTGAGTTCCTCCACTCTACAAGCAATGCCTAAAGTTTCCTAATTATAGATATTTAATGAAACAAAATTATATTTTTCTTACAGGAACTGTAAAAACTCTTCAAGTGGACGAATCTAAAATTATTCAAGAACTCCTAGTCTACATATGTGGCAAAATTGGTGTAACTAATCACGAAGAATATGGCCTCGTGAGTATTTTTTATTATCGCTCTTCGTTTAGGTATGTCAGGGTACTTGAAATAATAAGCAATTTTTTTCAGCTTCACGCTGTGACCTGCACCTAGGATAGGCAGATGGAACTGGACTGTTCGTTGGTTTACGAATTAAAAGCAAAAAACACTTTTTTAGAAAAAGCATTTATTTAAACGCTCTAAAAAAGAGAAAATATTTTTTTTCTTTAAAATTTTAGCTATCGACTTATAACCTCATTGTACACAATTTACTCGTATATAATCAAAAAGCTTGTCGCGCAATTTACTTGTGTAAATAAACCAGTACTAATGTCATTATGTAAAATTTGCTAAGTTAGTTTTTTTTTAATTTCAATCTAATTAAATACTGATCATTGGGACAAGCAGTAAATATATAAATATTTTTAAAACGAATTTGAATTGATATTTAAAGCCAAGACCATCATATGGATTTATATATAATAAAAAATGACTTATACAAAATTTAAATACCTTAATATTATTTAAGTGCCGTGAAGACTTAGAGACACCAGAGGAGACAAAATCGAACACAGGCACTTTGACGCTGAGGAAGAAGGCGAAAACTAAAGAGAAGGATGCGAAGCTGGAACAGCTGAGCAAGAAACTGAAGACCGATGACAATGGTAACCTATTTGTTTGATATTATTATTATTTCTAATCATAAAATTCGTATGGAAACGTGTTCGTATTCGTATGTGTACCAATAAAAGGCAAGTTAATTAATATAAAATTTTCATATATAGCATTATGATTTCAGTGGAATGGTTGGATCAGCATAAGACTCTACGAGAGTGTGGTGTCGATGCAAAAGAAACTTTACTTTTCAAACGTCGCCTCTACTATTCGGACCGTAATGTTGACTCTAGGGACCCTGTACAATTGAACCTACTATACGTTCAGACAAGAGACGCTATTCTTAATGGAAAGCAAGTTGTTACTGAGGATAAAGGTATGTTATTATTTAATAAAGTAAAATTAACCCTTTTCCCCATTTTATATTAATATTAAATATGAAACATATAATCTTATTCTTGTATTTATTTGTAAACTTATCTAATTACAATGAACAAAAAATAGCTTCAAAGTAATTCCCTCAACAATTGTCCCTTCTATATCTTAAGTTTCAGTTCCTAAATTTGACAATTCTAGTCTCTATCGACCAAAAAGGCCAAACAACTGCCAAAGATATCGGGATTTTAATAATACAGTATTTAACATTATTTCCTGTACAGGCAACAATATTAATATTAAATAGCTTATATTGTAATAGAAACATCTTATATTGTAACATACTCGAATAGTCAGAGCATGTCCTGTTATCCGTGGCTAGCAAACTTTATTCTCAAAGGTTAATTTATTTTGAAACTAGCTAATCTTTATCTACGTAAATAGTATTCGTCGCTTCTCCTAGAAAACCCTTAGATATTAAAAATATTACGTAGATATCTGTAAGTTTTCATATATAATTTTATGAGTATTTGACTGTAACAAAATCATCATCAACAATTACAAACTTCATCGTGTCGAAATAAGTCTTCAATTCAAATCTATGGACTTCTTAAGATACTTATTAATTTGTTCAAAATTCGTTTTAATTTCAATTTACTTTAACGCTTAATAGTTTATACGGAAATATAAACATAGTTACTATTTTGAGAATGTTTACGTCATGCAATAATTTTCCTTGTTCATTATGAATCAAGTATATATTAATGGAAAATTTAATATGACCTATTTACTTTATATGGTAGACATTTTTTAATTTTCACCTTTACCTGAATACTAAGTTGGTGTAATTACTACACTATCCTATGCACATAATGAACGGCACTATCTCAGAGACGAGGTCTTTTTAACTGGATTTGCCATTATAAGTTTATAACATAGATATATTATATCTTTATGTATTTTTCGTGGCATTATAGATTTAATTTATTTATCTCCTAACTGTAATGTATATCTAACTGTAAGTGTAAAACTTACTGAAGTATGCCATCTCGGAGATATAAAGTAAAAAAAAGTTCAGTCTGTGTACAAAATGCGTATACACAACACGTAAAAAAAATCAGGGAGGAAACTATTTAGAATTCAGTGTGCATTGCAGAGCGAAGAGCCCTGAGCACTGCCTGGGGCCTGTGTTGGTTTAGGTGCCTCATTAAAATGCGTTAAAAATTTATATTTAAATGTAAAATAAAAATAAAATATAGGACTATTATTTCTTTATATTATTATTTGAACACTACATTTTTTTTCTTCAGCTGCCGAATTTGCGGGGATACAGTGCCAAATACAGTATGGTGATTTTCTAGAGGAGAAACACAAGCCAGGTTTTATAGAGAAGTAAGAACTTTAAAAAAGTAAAAATGTTATGAACCTGTTTTTATTTTAATTTAATTCTGACACAATAATTTATTATCCATGTTGGTTCCATAAAATATTGGATAGATTCAATCACCCGAAACACAATATCTAAAATGGTAAAAATAAAATCTCTAAAGTCGGAGCCCACAACCATTGCGGATACAGGCTGATGTCATCTAATCTCATCATGTGATGCTCATTTAGAAGAAAAAAATGTTTTTTTTAGTTTTACATGTACTGTATGCTGCTCATGGCTGAGTGAGACAGATGAAACCTGAAAACGTAGTGTTAAGACACTCTGTTACCATTCAAAGCGGCATCAAATTTTTTTATTTATTTTTTATTCATACATAGAACACCAACACAGCGAACATTTATAAGTTTACAAATAAAAAATACAAATCCTAGAACAAAATACAAAATGCAGCCGCGTTTACAGGTGTTGAGTGCGTGCCGATTTTACGCCTACAATATAAATATTTTACAAAAAATTGTTCAGAATCATAACTCGATAATTATATCTTCCAGCTTAAAAGAGTTCCTACCCGAACAGTACGCCAGCTCGTGGGGCATCGAGAAGAAAGTTATCAAGGAGCACCGCAAGTACACCGGACTGAGTCAGATCGAGGCTAAACACATCTATACTAAAACCGCAAGGGAGTTGCCCACGTATGGTGTCACTTTCTTCTTGGTTAAGGTACACATTTTCTTGCACTTTCAATTGTTACTTCATTAGAAGATTATTTTTAATGTCGTAATTATATTTTAGAAAGATACAAATCTAAAACAAAATACAAAGCGAGGCTGCATTTACAGGCGTTGACTTTTGTTCGACTTCCACGTGCGAAAATGATTTTTTCATTTGCTCTGGTAACGAGATAAAGCGCGGCGTTGAGTTCCGACTCTCAACACGCAATGCTTTGAGAATTCGGCGGAAAGTGGAGAAAGGAAACATCCTATTGGGAAAGAACCTTCCTTAACACTACGTTCCCAGGTTCTCTGCTTATCCTGATGTGCGCAGAATACAGAGTGAATATATGAAATTTCGTGGAAAAATACATATAAAATCTCATTTACAGCCATACGCTTGTTCCTCTGCACCACTACTGACCTATCTAATTTATATCCTAAATATTATATTATATTCGACTGGTTGTTTAAATGATTATTAATAAAATTATTTTAGGAAAAACATAAAGGCAAGAAGAAGTTAGTACCAAGACTGTTAGGAATTAACTCCGAATCAATTTTACGTCTCGACGAAGAAACTAAGGAGATTTTACAAGTATGGCTTTTGACGCAAGTTAAGTCATATCGAGCTGGAAGTGAATCGTTCACTCTGAATTTTGGTGACTACAGGTAAGATTCTTATATAGTCTACAATATAATAAATATATTCTTTTTGTCGTTTTTAAAGTGTAATTCTACACAAAAGTCACAAAAATATTTTTCATATCTGAACGTAGCACTACCCAAACCCTGCTCAAAACTAGCATGTGACCACGAAAAAAATGACAAGAGATTTTCCATAATTATAATTAAAATTGTAGAAATAATTTGATAAGTAAGGACAGCTTTCCTAACTCAAAAACGAGGCAGTTGCCTGGTTACGAAGTGCCTTAACACTAAATTACCTTACTATACATAGGGATACAGCGTGATGCTTAAAAATAATTAAAGATATTTTTTTCATATACTTTTGAAATTAAACTGATTTATTTTATTGGCCTTCAGTGAAAAGGAATATGCAGTGAAGACAAACGATGCTTTTCGCATTAGAGACATATTACAGGGGTATATAGACATTATACGCAAGCGCCTCGCCAAGCCTTACAATGTCCCATACACGGAGGGAGAAGCGATTGTTGAAGATATGGTAGAGTCTTCACGGTGAGTGATTTTTTTTATTATATTTGAACATTACCATAATAAAACCTATGAGAATTATTTTGAAAAACTCAAAGCTGGAATGTTTCTAGTTTTTTCTTCTGCTTCACCATGTATCTCGCGCACGGCAGGGTAGGCAGAAGTAACGTAGTGTTAAGACACTCCCTTCCCTACTTTCCGCCGAATTCTGCGGGCATTGCATGTTGAGTGGCGAAACTCACCGTCTTGTCTCGACACCAGGGCAAAGAAATGAAAATATAAATGTTAATAAATATTTTATTTCCTCGAGTAGGGATCGAACCTACAACCAGTCGATTTTATAGTCACTTTTATGATGTTTCTAGTTAATACTAGATAATTGGTACTAAAAAATATTTTGATACCAGTATATTCAAATTTAATTTATAATTTCTTTAATGATGAAAATTAATTTTGTTTTAGATTGCATAATGTGGTTTTTAATCTTTACGATTCTCTTACAATATATGAAGTAAAAGATATTCTCTACTGGATCACTCTTATTTATAAGTAACTGCTTTAAAGTATACAGTATCGTATAAGATATGTTTTTTTTTCAGTGGCACTATGATGCAGACGGTGATGCCTTCCAAAATAGTAGAACATTCTCTTACAGGACCAAGTCAAATTATTTCCGCGGGCCAAGGTAGCTTACAAAAATACCCAGACTTCATTTGTTTGTTTATTATCTGACAAGAGATATTTTGAAACTTAGATACGTTGTCTTGAAGAATTTAGATTGATATGATTTGAATTTGTATACGCTTGTTACAAGCTAATTATGTTTTTGCGTCTCTTTAAAACTTATGAAAGAAATTTTTATTTCTCATTTTTATTATTGTAAAACAACACTTTAAAAATGTAAAAAACTTGATTTCAGCCCAGCAATCTCAGTATGGCACCAAAATAGTTACAGTCCAAGAAATGATAACGACCAGAAGTACAGATACAACTCAACATGGCATGGTATGATATTTTTATGACATATCTTACGTATATATAATATAGAACACATCTTGTAACTATATAAAATATCCAAAAATCTGAATTTGACTCACCTCAAATTCCTCACAATCAACAGCCCCGTTTACATTCTCAAGAACTTGCAGAACATGGTGTATAAAGTGTTTTTAAGATTTTTGTTTATGTTAAATGTTGTAAATGTTCCTTTTTCCATTTCCACATTACGAAGAATCCATGAAAAATAATCAAATATATGGAAAAAATTAATATGGAATTCACATCTTATACATACATTTGTCATTTACAGCGGGGCGAATTTAGAACTGGTGGTCAGTCGAGTGAATTATGCAAAAGATTAAACCGTCTTAATTCTGAAGGTGTTAAAGCTGTTGTCTTATTATCAGGTAAGAACAATAAAAATAATAAAGTAAGTAAAAAATTAATGGGTCATGGTCCAGTTCACAGGGTCCAGCTGTAAACATCAATTATAGGTCCGAATTAATTATTCCCATTTCCTCGCTTTGGTAACAAGACAATGCACAGCGTTGAATTACGCCACTCAAAAAAACTTAAATCTATCGAGCAGCGAGCCATATTGAATGTTTATAGCTGCTGAAATTTTTGTATATGAAGGAAGGCTGAAGGTTACAATTTTAGAAGATTTACCGTTTATGTAAATGTCTATTGTATTTTGAGGGTTCCATTTCCACTCGGGCAAATTATAATAATTTATTTATCTCCTCTAGTTCCGTAGGGAACGGAGTTAAGAGTACACTAGGTTCATAGTAGGATTAAATCGCCCTAATATTCACTAAGGAAAACAGATATATTCCTAGTATGATCCGCGAGGCCATTGAAATGCAAAAACATCACCTAATTTTAATAGAGAGGACGGTTGGAAGCTTTCTAACACCTGGTACCCACTGATAAAATCTTTGAAGTCTCAAATCCACCATACCCCTCTGGTATGGCAAGACACAGTTAGCTCATTCTGCAGGAGTCCAGAGCAGTACGCGATGAAATTAAGAAATCGTTGGTGGTAGTTTGATATAATAATTATGTCAACTGACAGACGAATGCCATCTCAATCTACCCGTGACCACGGACTACTGCAAAGTGTTCGAGAAGTCGAATTTCTAAAAATGTATAATACCAATTACACGCAATTAATCCGGTTAAAATAGTTTCATTTAAAATAATTATTTTGTTTCTAGATCCTACTAATGAAAATCTTCAACAAATTAGACACATTGTGACTGAATTTGAAGATGCTCTTCCCAGCATTATGAAAGGTAAAACTAATATAAATAGTTCCACATTATTTTTAACTTTTCTTAAACGTACTCCACTTGGGACTTGAATCTGCGTCTTATGAATCGTTTCCAAGAGACGCGGGTTCAAGACCACATATATATTCATATTTTGATAAATTTTCATTTTTTTAAAGTGTTATTAAAACAAAAAAATATTAAAAAGAAATGTGTATAATATGTCATAAAAACTGTACTTACTGCTAGTAAATCATTTGATAATTAAAAATGAGATATTTTCAAATCCATCGCTGTATTACCTAACAAACTAGACCATAACAAACTTACATATAACTATTATTTAACATATTGTACATGCAGGTGCAAATGAAGCAGCTGCAGGTCTAAATAAAGATGAATCCAAGAAACTTCTCGATGAGCTGGACGACCTGTGCGCTTACATGAACACTTTAGCTGCTACCACAAAGAAGAGTGATTTGGTAAGATTGGTTTTGATCTTCATATACAAAGTGTATTTGTGAGCACCACTTTAAATGAAACCACAGTTTTAACTACACTAAAAAAGTCTAATACAATTTTTAAAAAATCCAAAGATGAAAAAGTTATGTTTTCAAGCAAAATAATTAATATTTATTTTGTTTGAAAAAATAACTTTTAATTATCAATTTAGACCTGACAGACTGACCAACGGCATAATATATATCCTATACAAAAATATATTGTATTGTTTTTTTTGTATACCTTCCTCGTTTTTATTTTAATCTATTTACATAGAGGCCCTACTGATAGATTATTTTGGTTGCTCACTTTGTACCTACTTAAAGATATTGGATATTGATCCCAACTTTGTTTAATTAAATACAAAGTTTTAGTAGACTTTGTTTTGTTAATATGTTACTTAAAAAATGTAGGCACAATGAAAATATGTACAACTGTTTTTAACGTATTAAATGTGACACTTCCTATTCGACACTTGATAGTTGCACATACATACAAATACTTAATCTTAGAAAAAGATTAACGTAGCAGGATTTGAACGAGCCTCTTGAATGGCGTGCTGACCACGCCATACGTTCTCTTCAAGCTACGTCGAAATTCTTATACGCATTTTATAACTTATTTATCTTGTTAGAAATGATAGCACTAAAGGCCGGCAACGCATCTTTAGCCCCTCTGGTGTTGCACGGGGTCGTGCTAGTTTGCCTTGTCTTACTCTATCATAAAAATTGATTCAGCGTGGGTTCAAATCCCGCTACGTTAAAATGTTTATTGTAAAATAAGTATTAATATGTAAGAGCTATAAATTTTATATAATATGTCTACATGTCTCTATATTGCTTATTTAGCACGACCCGGATAATTTGATGACAGCTCAGGATGCTGCCAGAAAGATCGCAGAACTATCCGCTCAGATGTGCTTCGCTCTCGATCCTAAAATAAAGAGATGTAGCAAGATTCTTTCAGTAAGTAATTAAATTATGTTCAATACATTCTTTATTCAGTTTTTAATTTCATAGGATAGAGCAAAGATAACATTAAGACCTTCAACACAGACACTATCTCAAGACACCATGCCCGTGCCCGTGCTTTATCTCGTTAGCAGAGCAAGGAAATTGAACATTTTATACTTTTATCGAGTGACAGTCGAACTCAAAGCCTATCGCGTTTACAGTCGCACACTTGTGCTTCTGCATCACGATTGTATCCTGTAAATTATTATTAGACTAATATTAATAAGAACGCTTAAGATTACTTTATTCATTCTTAAAGCGATCCCGGAAAAGTTTCATTTTGGACGAAAAGACAGAAGCATCTCTTAGACGAGCCTCCTTCCTCAACGCGACTGACAGCGCGTGCCAAGCTGTCGAACAAGCTCAAGCTGAAATGGATGAGGTAAATAAACGAGATAATATACTGTACCATACGAGATATATTTTATACATGGCATTGTCATTTTATCATATGCTTATAATGTCATCTTATCTACCGTACTTACCAGGAAAAGATGGGGAGTACCTCTCCACCTTTGTAAAGACTTTACAAAGTTTATTATCCTTTTTCCATTTTATTTAGAGATGGCGTCTGTAGTTGTGAAACTTAACACTGCGATTTTATAAATGTGTAGATATAATATGTCAATATATATGTATAATGTATTATGTTGCCATCATAGTGCAATTAACGATTTCAGATTGTATACAGAATTGTTCTCTTAAAATTAATCAGTTTGCAATAAAAAAGTGAGTAATGTCAAAACATTGAGTTCCTTCCGAAACTTTGAAGTACTGTTACTATTTGACTACACTCCTCAAATACCGTGAAAACGTGAAACAGAACGAGGAATTTTTACACGGACATAAAAGAATTAATGTTTTATCATAACATGCTCTTTGCTAATTCACATCGTAACGGACAATATTGAAATTCTTTTCGATTCATAAAATTTCTTTTAACAGGACTACAAAGGCCCACAACTCAGTATTGAAGAAATACAAGACCTGGAACGAAAGACAACAGCTCGTATGGGGAAATTGAACGCAGCAATTGCCTTACTCATGAATGCTCATGCTGGTAAAAAAATATAATATTACTTGATAGTAAAATAAATCCCACAATTATTAATTTTATTTTTAAATTTGGCTGTTTTGAAAAAAATATTATTTTATTTTAAAGGCTGTCAGGGCAATATTCTATTCGATTTTAACAAATTATTGAAAGCTAAGGCCAGTCAGTAAAACGGACTTGTTGTGGGTTCGATCCTTACTGAATGATGAAATATTTACTTAAATGTATATTTCCATTTCTCCGCTCTGGTGTCGAGGATAAGCGTGGCGTTGAGTTCTGCCACTCAACACGCAATGCCTCCAGAATTCTTTTCTGATTCAGAGAGTCTTAACACTAGGTTCCTCCCTCTACTTACCCTGCTGTGTGTGGGATTGCTGCTGATTACAAACTTTCTACTATACACAAAAGTATACCATAAACTTTTAAACCTGGCGTTATTTTATATAAATGTATAACTTTATTAATATTTTTTCAGATCCCAGGAACATTGACTATGAAATGGCTGTAAATTCAATGAAAACGATTAATGAAATTATGCCAGATTTTATTAAAGGTAATGAATACACATAAAATTAATTCAAATTATCTCTAATAATAGTTTTAAATAAGGTTCAAATCTATCTTGCATTTCAGATGCTAAACCGTTAACAAGTCTTGGAAATGAAGATGCAAATAGAAAACTCCGGAGTCAAATTATCCAAATACTAAACGGTACTAGATCAATGTGTATGCTGACTGGATCTGATGATATAAGTGTAAGTATATAATTAATAATAAATTTATAATAATTAATAATAAATTTAGTCAACACGGAAGCATTGCTTCCAGAATGCGGCGAAAACAGTGGAAAGGATTTGTTTAAACGGGCATTATCTTACCTAATAGACTTTTAGGTTCCCTATGCCTATCTCATATGCTCCACGCCTTTTCCCGCCCATAGTAGTATGGGCGGGAAACAGCGTGGAGCAAAATAAAATTTTATAATCTTTCTTTAAGTATTATTTTGTGAGAAAGCCCTTTACTTTCATCTTTTAAGCATTGTATTTTCAATGGCGACATCTAATTTTTTATTGTTCTATCAATTCAGTAAAACGATATTACTAAAGAATGAAATCACGTCCCCACTCGAGGAGATGAAATATTTACTTAAACTTATATTTCCATTTCTTCGCTCTGGTGTCGAGGGCGGCGTTGAGCTCTGCCACTCAACACGCAATGCCTCCAGAACTCGGCAGATAGTGGAGAACGGAGTGTCTTACACTAGGTTCCCTCTGCCTACCCTGCTGTGTGTGGGATACAGCGTGTAGCTGATTTGATTTGATTTTTAAGTTTACATTTCCACCAACAAAGAGTTTGTATTTTATAATTTCTGTATTCCGCTCCCTAGAACTAAGCCAGTTCCTTCCTCTCCACCTAACTATTTATTGGAGAAATACAAGCGTGCAGCGTACTCTTGCGAGTTCAGCGAAGTCCTTAATGGTGTCAATTCAATTCAAATATAATATAACATTGATAACTTAATTATGAATAATATTGATTATGATTTCACAGAAAATGCGAGATGTAGGAAATGATTATGCGGATATTTCTAAAAAGCTTATTTTCACATTCAATCGTCCTCGTCGTGGTGACAAAGATAACATTAATACGCAAGATAAAGAGAATGAGGTATGTACAATATATTATTTCATAACATTTTTTTTTTAATTAAAAATTAATTTAAAAAAAACGTTCAATTGCAAAGAATTCGAGGTGATATTTGTTACTTCACCAATCTTTTCGTCTACGTCACGTTTGAGATAGTAACTTTATTTAATTAGCGATGCGTTATTGAACAAGCATAATTCAATATGAAAAAATAATTTTAGTAATTATTTTAAAGCGAGAGGACGAGTTAGTTTTTAATTCACCCAGTAATTGTTTTGATATTTTTGAAAATTATTAATTTTATTTTAGATAATGAAAATGGCTGATGAAATTGAAGACCTAGTATCGTCTTTGTTGGCACAATCGAATGAGCTGGCGAACTACGATCATCATAGTCCCGAGACCATCGACATGGGTAAAGCTAGAGACAAGTGTGCTGATTCCTTACAAGGATTCAAAACTTGTGCTAAAGTACGTATCTTATCTTCACATACACCAATAGTAACTACTAACTAGCATGATAGTATAAACACTTATTAATATAAAACAATTCTGTACCCGTTTCGACCTAAGTTACACATGTTTTTTTTAAAATACTACTAAAAATATAACCTTTTCGCTTCATGCTCTATCCCGCACACAGCAGGGTAGATAGAGGGAACTTAGTGTAAAGACACTCCGTTCCTCACTTTCTGCCGAATTCTGGAGGGATTGCGTGTTCAATGACAGAACGCCGCCCTTTGCCTCGACACCGGAGCGAAGAAATTTAAATATAAATTTAAGTAAATATTTCATCTCCTCGAGTGGGGATCGAACCCACAACCAGTCGATTTTACAGTCACACTTTGTGCCGCTGCGCCACGAATGGCCTCCTTTTGCTTGTTTTATAATAACTTAAACCAAAAAAATAGAAATGTTATTGAGTTATTGATTTCATTAAAGTTATTCAGTAAGCTGGCGCTATATATATATAAACCATATCATGTCATATTTTTGTTGCAAGACTGAAATTGTTTATATATTTTTTTTATATCACAGCTTACAGCACCATCTATACAAGAACCTCATTGCCAAAGTGCATTAACCGCAGCAGCAGAAAATCTATCATCATCCATCCAGAGTTTGGCTTTGACTTGTAAACCACTGGTGGAGAAGCCAGGTCGACATGGATTCGCCAAGCAAATAGCTGACAAATCTTTTGATTTGGCAAAAGTTTTGGATAAACTGAAGAGTACTTATGCTAATGTGAATGGTAAATACAACTGACATAAGAACTCATTTTCGTTTCGATACAGATGTATCACATAAACTATTTTAATGAAATTTAATGGAATTATGTGTCCTTTGCCTACTCTAGAAAGTTGATGTTTTTGTAAATGTTACAAGTAATTTAACACTCAGAAGTAAACGTCAATATTTAGTTGGCTGATAATATCCATCATATTTCCTTTGCTCTTAAGTATTCACTCTCGAATGCTCGACCGTGAAAACGTTGAACGTTGCGTTAAGCAATACAAATTCCCAAATTGACTGTCGAGATAATTTATGCTTACAAAAAAATCTTATTGTAAAAGATGAAGATGAAGTTGTGATTAGATCCCTAGATACTCGTCACATTTTATCTAAAAATAGGTTAGAGTGACTCAGTCCATAAAATGGTACTAATGGAAAATTAAAACAGGATAATAATCATTCATATATAAATCCTTTCTCTGTCTATTTATATATCCTTAAATTAACTCACTGCTTTAGGTGATAATCAAATTAATGAAGACGATGAGGCACAACAACAACAACATCAACGACGTCTTCGATTTATGATCGGCTCCACAGAAGCGAAGGATTCTTTGAAACTTGCACAGGATCATTTACATGAATTAATTAACTCACCGGTATGTATAAAATAGCCTATATTTAGTATTATATTTTTTACTGCATACCAGGTTTCGTTCTCCAAATTTGGAACCTTGCCTGGTGGAACCACACGACGTGCTTTGGAATATACTTTTTTTCCTTCTCCCTCAGCATGCGCGTTACAATCAAACGCCATCTCACTTAATAGATAATAATTAAGATAACAAAATAATTTTCATTTAACTGATCATTCTTTATTCACAAATAATGAAATAATTGATCTGATTGAAGTAATTGATTGTTTTTTTTAGGATTCGAAAACAGATAAACTTAAAAATCCAGAAGCTCAGCGCTTACTATCACAAAAGTTGGGACCAATTGAACGCTGCTATTGCTTCTTTACTACAAGCAACTGCAGGTAATGTTTTTATACCGTACATACATCCTATGATTTTTATGTTGCTTGTAACGTTTTTTTGAAATTTAAATAATTAATTAAATTCATCAATTACTATTGTTATGAATATAATGAATGTAAAAAGGACACAACACGTATCTTAGTATATTCAATACTTACGATTATCGTGTTATAGAAAATATTGCATTTTAGTAACAAATAAATGATAAATTACTTTTTTGTGCCTAGCATGTTATAATTTAATACAAATTCTAGATCCCGAGAATGTCGATGCTGATATGGCTGGCGGTGCTATTGACACGATATGCAAATTGGCACCGAATCTCGTCCACGGTAGCGTATATCATATTGGTAAAATAATTATAGTTTCCTACAAACTAAGATAAAACAATAACTTTGATGTATTACTATTTTTAGATGCCACAGAACTACAAGGAAATGTTGATGATGATTCATGGAATAACATAAAGGAAAGTCTTAAAGAAATACTTGATGCGATTCAAGATATTTCCGTAAATACTGAAAGCGGTGATATCGAGGTACTTTTTAAAAATATTATAGCGTTTTCAAATGATCCCTGATAGGGCGGGGAACATATTCCCAAACTTGATATTCATATTTTTTAGGAACTAAACAAAACTGCATCTAAAGTGGCGAAAACATCTGGCAAATTAACTTTTGTTATCAGTCCTCGTGGCAAATCGAAGAAGGCAGACGAGGTATGTACAAATATAATTATGTAATTGATAAAAAAATACACAACCACAGATAATCAAATACAGTCGACATTGTCCTCTACATAATCTTTACTGATATAATAAAGCAGAAGAGTTTGCTTGTTTGTTTGTTTAAGCGCTAAGACCTCCGATTTAGTTTATTTTTGTATGACAGCTGCAATCTTCTGGAATGCTATAGGCTATATAAAATTACGGTGTAAGGTAAACCTTAACTAAAGTTAATCTAAAATAGTGGAATAGCAATAACGGCCGCAAGCATAGTCTCGAGTCACGTGAGGGGAAGAGTCCCTTGCCGCCGATAACATCCTATCATACGGCCACGTAGTGTTAATGATTGTGGGCCGTAGTAATTATATATGTAGATTGTAATTTTAACTGAAAAATGGCCTTATCTAGATATATAATAAAATGTGTTTGCCTGCTAAATGTACAATTTTTTTTATTTAGGTTTTAGGCCTCTCAAAATCAGCACTTGAAAAATCTTCAGAATTGCTATCACAATTGGAACCACTTGTGCAAAACATTAATCCATCAGAACGCAAGCTTCTACAAACTGCCTTAAAAGATACAATAAATGCAGCGGACAATGTTTTAAAGATAGCTGAGGTAATCATTTAGCCCATGTTGCGTTGGGAAAAATAATATTTTTATTTTATTCATTATAGTACTATCGTAAGCGCGGAGTTGAAGGGTTTTATATATGCATATTCCGAGTCCGATGACGCTGTTAAGACCATACCAGGTCAACAGCATTAAGACCATCAGAAAAAAAAAATATGCATATGCTGGTGATTTTTGTAGGGTTGATCCCCACTTAGTGAAATGTTGATATTTCAATTACTTTGTTTATTCTGGTAAACATCGACGCCTCGGAAACGAAAGGAATACAGAGTTTTTAACATAAGGCTATATATATCATAAGCATAAAATGCGTGAATATGAGAAAGTGTACAAATGTTATTGTTCTTTTTATGTTTTGAAATGTATTTAACACTTTGTTATAATATGCTTACAGGTCACCTCACCAAGTATTGAGGAATCTAGATGCCAAGCGGTGTTACTAAATGCAATAGATCGTTTATCAAATCACGCTCGTAAATTAAAAGATTCTTTAAAACTCTTACCTCTACAATCAAAAGATGAACTTATTCGAGAGATATCAGATATCCAATCGATTATTGATAAACTTCAAAATGTAGTGCACAAAGACAATGGTACTTAATATTTATTGTTTTCTTATACATTTCATTTAACTTTCTTTTGAGGCTTGATAATGATAACTTGAGCTCTTTTTCTGTAATATAATAGAATATAATAAATATCAAAAAAAGCAGCAAGAACAAAAAATATTAATAAAAATATTAATAAAAAGCAAAAAAAAGTTTTGTGGTATCAACAATTCATCTTTCTATACCACCTTTTAATAACACTCTACTATTTTCTATCACTTGTCACATTATCCAACATAAAATTTTCTCTTTGGTGAAGAAAAACACTTAGATTTGAGATACAACACTTGAGTTTGAGATGATTCGATCTGAAGAGTAAACCAAAAATTGTAAAGAAAAATCATTAATTGTATAAAATAAATAATTCCTCTATTTATAGGCATGATTATATGTACATTTTCTTAATTTTACAGGTAGCGAAAGTGAAAACGATGAGGAACAAGAAAGACAACGATTGAAATTCATCGCTACGTTGTCAAAAGCTAAAAATATTATGGCACATGCAGACAAAGAGCTACAAGATGCTAATAATCTACCATTACAGATGGTAATAACAAAAATAATATATAATTTGGCTTGAATAGAATATCACTAAGTTTCCTTTGCATAATTGGTACAGGTTGGAAGTGTCAGCTCCACTTTAAATGAAACCACAGTTTTAACTACTCTATAAAAGCCCAATATAAATAAAAGAAATTAAAAAATAATAAAATTTTTGTTATAATATAAAATGCCATTTGCCAAGAACGACGCACACACGCATAAATACGCATACGCCTACGCCTCATTCGAAATCGAGTCTTATGTATTGGTGGCAAAGTTCAAAGTTGATTAACCTTTAGTAGTATTTTTGTAGTAGTATGTATTTACGTTATTGGTATCAATGCGTAACTGCGTCACACGAAATATGGGTATGAATAAACATCGTGAAATGAGAAAAATCCTACGTCTAAACTGTTCAGTTATCTTGATTAATTTCTTTAGGTATGGGTTTAAAAGATATCAAACTATATGCTGTTCCTGTGAAGGGGCGTTGACACTTCCATCCTGTATTTAATACTCAACTATGAAAAATTTCTTAACTTAACAGTTGCCTTCCGTTAACTTGGCTTTAAAAAAAAATTGTAGGACTGCATGCATTGTATTGTAGAAGTATTGCATGTACAACTAAACTAAAATTATGTATTTTTTTATTTTAGACAAAAATAAACAATGTTAATGTACCAGCGACTCGAAATTCATTATCAGAAAAATTGGCCCGATTGAATGCTGCCATAGCTAATCTTTTACAAGCAACATCAGGTATAATTCAATTAGTTTTTGTACATTTTAAAAATTGTTTTCTGTCCCACTTTACTATCTAGATTTCAGTAAAAAGTAAAGATTTCAGTGACATTCATCAATGAAAATTTAATATGCCATTTTCAAACGGATCTTAAACCCATTACCATTACATATGAGCTGCAATGAAAAAAATGCCAAAAGTATTGATACATTGATAATATGTCTGGTTACACAGATAACGAAAGGCCTGATTTGGAAGCAGCTGCTGCAGCTTTGAATACTATTTCCAATATGACTCCAGATATTATAAAAGGTAAAACTGAATAGATAAACTTTCTTATATTTGTTGAGGTTAAAAAATGGTAAATTATTTATATATATATTTTTTAATTTCATTTAAAATATGATATGAATTTGTTGTTGCGATGAACTCGTAAGTATGAATTATTTCGATTACTATAATTGAAATGAAAATTAAATAAATTTTCTAGATGCCAAAACTATTCAGGCTTCTGTTGATGATAATTCATGGGAGGATATTATGAAACATTTGAAGGCTATAGTCGCTGCAACAAGTGGTATGTGTGACAACGCCGAAGACCCTCAGGTTAGTAATACAAAGCAAAATAAAGTAGATAAATAGATAAATATATACATTGTTTAGGGTTCCGTAAGTCAAAAGGTAAAAACAGGATCCGTTATAGGATTACTTTGTTGTCCGTCTGTCCGTCTATCAAAACCATTTAATAGTAACGCGTAGAGGTATCAAGCTGAAATTAATATAAAATATTTTTGTCTGTGTGCTGCTTGATATTTTCTATACATCAAAGGATACAAGCATTTGCATCAACATACAAAATGCAGCAAGCATTTGTATGAAATTTGGCACAAAGTGACAAACTAGCAAGCTAAAAATCACGTCAAATTTATATTTTTAGTTCATTACATATAAAATGAATGCATATGCATTCATTTTATATGAAATGCTCGCAAAACTAAGTTTGTCAATTTTTAAGTTCGTTCCGGCTTCGAAAGCCTCGACTTACACTGAACCGGTTTTTTTAATATTCAGGAACTAAGTGATTCATCGATGAAAGTTGCCAAATCTGTCGGCCATCTCACGTACATATTTAATCCACGAAAGAAAGCAGACAAGGAAAATGAGGTAGAAATCTATCAAATATACAAAATATGTAAACTTTTCTTAAGGGTGCCTAATATCATAAATTAACTATTTTTATGAATTAACTCGGAGAGTGAACTATTTATACTTTCCTGCTCTGGACAAAGACAAAGCCCGTTGTTGAGCTCCAGGACTCACCACGTAATGTCTCGAACTCAAGCGGAAAGCGACTAAATTGAATGTCCCGACCTTAATTCCAACAGTGAAATATGGGAATAAAGCGTGAACCCAAAAATTACACATGAAATGATAGTAATAAAATATTTATTTTTTTTCTAATATAATAACACAGATCACAGTTTAGAGAAGAAAGAATCTTGTTTGTACAATTTTTTTATTTGCTATTTTTTATTTTTTAATTTTATATTTATCAATGTTATTGCAGATTTTGAATTTATCAAAGAAAGCCGTAGAACAAACTTCAGGCTTACTGTCCAATGTATACCAACTGACAGAAAATGTTGGCGGTGAAGAAGGACAAAAATTAGATACAGCTGGTGTAAAAGTTGTAGATTCTGCTCAGATACTTTTGAAAACAGCAGAGGTATGCTTAATATTTATAACTACATTGACTTAGCTTAAACTTATGTTTGAAATGATATTCACGCAAAAAAATATTTGATTCTGCCACCCAATATATTTTTTTAAAGAATACAATGTTTTTGTTCAGAAGTATCTGTTAATTTTTTTTATCTTGTTCATTGAGGCCATTTGCAGGAGCACAAGCGTGCAAATGTAAACGTACAAGGTTGTGGGTTCGATCTCCACTCGAGGAAATTAAATATTTAATATTTTTATATCCTCGCTTTGGTATCAAGATAAAGCACGGCTTTGAATTCTGCCACTCAACAAACAATGCCTCAAGAATTCGGCCGAAAGTGGAAAAGTATCTTAAGAGGACAGGAGTATCGTAACAATAGGTTCCGAAGTTTCCTCAGCCTATCCTGTTATATAAGGAATACAGAGAGCTATAAAAAAATAAAATAACATGTTTATTCTTCAGATCACTGCGCCTAATATGGAAGACAAATATTGCCAAGAAGCATTGATCTCAGCAATAGATCGTCTTTCTGATCAGATGAAGAATTTGGAAAGTATTTGGACTCCTATCACCCAAGATCCTAAAAATGGAAAAATCGGAACTATTCTTAATAAAGACTTAACCGAGGTTCAGTCGACTTTAAACAAGTTAAAAGAAGCATGTCAAACAAATGGTATATATTTTTTTAATATTGCTTATTTTCTTACGAATATTTAAATTATATCCTTTAATTTTAGATATCACTTGTATCACAAACTTACTCAGTTTCTAAAACTAAATGAAACTTTAAATTATTAAACAAAATATACTTTTAAATATACTTTTTAAAGATATCGAAAAAGAAAAACAACTACAGCAGCAAAGAGAGGAAGAAGAAAAGAGGCAAAAAGAAAAGAAAGAGAAGGAAAAAGAAAAAGAGATGCTAAGAAAGGAACAAGAATTAAAGAAAGAATTCTTCCTTAAAAAAATATCGGCGCTACCTATGGCAATAGATCAGGCACATACCGAGTTAATGAATGCAAATAACAGCACAGCCGACGACAAGGTAATGATAAATTACTTCAAATATGACATTATCATAACATTAGTCGAGACTTTGAACAGATTTTTAAACAAACAGTATATGTTCAACCGACAAATATGAAAAAACCATAAAATTGCTGTACATTTCTTTTGTTTTACGTTTTGTTTGTATTCCGCTCGTAGCAAAGTAGACAGAGAGACCCTAGTGCCAATAACCATGTATTCCCTGAACTATCTGCCGAATTTTGTAGGCATTGCCTTGTTACCAGAGTGTGTGACTGTGTAAATAAAGTAAGGTTAACTCATACATTACGTTATATAAAATATAACATATTATATGAGTTAGTGACGTAAGAAATTGTTTAATTTCTCAATAATTTTAGCCCCAAAACAAAGTCAACGTTCCCGCCACGAAGAACTTACTATTACAACGATTGGCAGAATTGAATGCTGCTGTAGCCAATTTAGTGCAGGCATTATCAGGTAAAACTATAACATTTTTAAAGTGTTATTCAAACACTACAAATAAGAAAATATTTTGAAACGAATAAAGTTTTTGAGCTATGTCGAAATAAACGCTTGTTTTTGTTTTGGATTTATTTTTGTTGTTACTATCTCGGAGAAATTTTGACAAATTTTCGCCACCTAAATATTTTATTAAAAATTTTAATAAAAATTTTAAAAATAAAAGATAATTAATGTAGCGATAAATAACTCCGTTCGTCACTTTGCACTCACACCCATTTTTTCAGTAGAGGAAAGCACAATTCAAATAGAATATTTTACTTCATAAGTCATTTACGTTGATTTGAATAACTCATGATTTCATTTTTTTAAATATTTTTTTTTCAATATGTATTTCTCTTTCACAAGATCGTGACAAACCAGATTTTGACACAGCTGCGGAATCAGTACAAAATATTAATAGTACAATTCCAGCTATTGTAAAAGGTAAGAAAAATGTTTACTATATTATATTTCTCATCGTACTTTTTAACCCACTTTAAAAAAAAGGACGAATTGACCTATCAATTCGTCAGATTTTTTTTAATGTATGTGCAGCGATTATTCGAGGACGCCTGAACCGATTTGGATAATTATTTTTTAGTCTGAAAGGGCGTATCTCACAGGTGGTCCCATGGTGATCATGTGAAGATTTGATGATAGGATCTTGGAGAAATCGAGGGAGCTCTTTAAATTTTATAGACACACTTACAAGGATTTGAATGTTTTTTGTAAATACATACATCAAATTGTGATTTCCGAAAGTTTGCTTCACAATTTGATGTACATGTCACATGTCACGTGCAACTGATGATGAAGACCATATAAAGATGGCCTAAGTAGTTTTACTGTAATAGTTACACGGAAAAACATTGTTCAAATTTTTCGCCAGAAATGAGATTCCTCAGCTTCACGCAGTATCCCGCACATAGCAGGGTAGGCAAAGGGAACATAGTGATACGACGAAATAAACATAGTAATTTTATGCGAGCTGATGCGCGGGGGCTACTAGTTTTTAATAATATGATAAACAATTTTTATAGATGCAAGAGGACTTCAAGGTAGTTTGGAGGATAATTCATGGGATAATATTTTAGATAACCTCAAATCACTTCTTGACAAAACTGGTGAAATTTGTGCTAATAAAGAGAACCCTCAGGTATATTTTTTTTTCCTTTAAGTAGAAATAAATGATATTATTTAATGATGTATTTTGGCAACTATTTGTGGAGAATTAAAAGAGACTTGTAAATGTCCAGAAGTAGTTATTAAATTTACTTTAACTTTTCCGCCACTTATATCATCCGTACTTTACTTATAAATAATCTATTATTTACAAATCGTCCATACAAATGTTGCCTAATTACCGTTGGCAGAAAAGCAAATAATTATGTACATGATCTTAATAATGTTTTTCAAAATGATTCGTTTCAGGAATTATTAAATTCTGCAAGTGAATTTGCAAACACCATAGGAAACCTCACATTCGTCTTAAATCCACGAAAGAATATAAAAAAAGAAAATCAGGTATTATTATTTAAATATATTTATTATTGGAGGCCGCTCGTGGTGCAACGGGACAAAGTGTGACTGTAAACCGACTGGTTGTGGGTTCGATCCCCATTCGAAGAGATGAAATATTTACTTAATTTATATGTCCATTTCTTCGCTCTGGTGTCGAGGCAAAGCGCGGCGTTGAGTTCTGCCACTTAACACGCAATGCCTCCGGAATTCGGCAGAAAGTGGGGAACGGAGTGTCTTTCACTACATTCCCTCTGCCTACCCTGCATTGTGCGGGATACAGCGTGAAGCTGATTTTTTTTTATATATTTATTATTTTAACGCACAACTCAAGGAGAGTTGTACATTTGAGGTACATAAAATGTGAAACTTTCAATTATTTGGATATATCGTGTGAGCGATTTTGAGGCCAAGTTGAGGATTCCTATTGGAGGAAGGAAATACAGCGCGGCGTCTTGCCCTTTGAAAATTGTGGGGAGATGGGGAACGCTATATGGCATTTCCCATTCACAGCGTAAAGGTGAAATGTAGAGTGGTTTTTAGGTTTTTTAAACATTTTTAAAGTGTTAATCCACACTTAGGAAAGATAAATTCTTAATGAGAAAACGTATAAAAATTTGAACGTAACGGGACTCGAACCCGCGCCTCCTGGAAACCGACCATACGTTCTGAGAACGTATACTAATATTTTTTTATTTTATCAGATAATAGATTTAGCTAAGAACGCTGTAGAAGAGACATCGGTTCTTTTATCGAATGTGTATGGACTGACAGAGAGAGTTGGAGGGGACAACGGAGAGAAGTTGGATGCCGCTGGAGTCAGCGTCGTTGATTATGCTCAAGCTCTTTTAAAAACTGCTGAAGTATGCCTTTCTGTATAGTTCAATATAAACAAAATATTCATTAGAGATATCATTAAAACTATATCAATATACAAATATAATTTAAACTTCAAATATAACTTCATCAATAAAAAAAAACAAAGTAGATCAATCAAATTATAATACATTCTAGTATATTATTTAAGTGAATGCATAGACCGAAATATTAAAAATATTTTATTTACAGATAACAGCATCAACTATACAAAATTTGCAATGTCAACAAGCAATGATCTCAGCTATTGACGGCTTTTCAGACAAAGCTCAAGGTTTACAAACAACGTGGAGTTCTATCACTGATACTCCTGAGCTTCGTCATACTGGAAGAAAGCTTGATGACAACTTGAAGCAAGTTGAATCTACTTTACATAAGCTGAAACAGGCTTGTAAAGAAAAAGGTATGGCGAAATAATATTTTATATTATAAAAAATGAAATGTTGCGTTTGAAGAATAAGTCAAATGAATTCTTAATCTAATAAAGTATATAAGATAACAGAAATAAAATGACAGTAATTTTTCATTAGATTTGGAGGCAGACGACCAAGAACGACATCGGCTTCAGTTTGTTTCAACGCTACCCGATGCTAAGAGCGCTATCAAAGATGCACATGATGCACTCAATTTTTTGAATGCTTCAACGGTAAATATAAGTCGTTTTATAATTATTAAAATGTTGTATGTTTTAAATATGGATACGCAGATAAATATAAAACAAGTTATTTTTCTTAACGAATAAGAATGTATCAAAAGATCATAACTTCTTTACAGATCTCAAGGTCAATAGATAAAAACAATGTTCCTACAGTGAAATCGTCACTATCCAAAAAATTGGCTCAATTAAATGCAGCTATTGCTGATCTACTGCAAGCTCTATCAGGTAGACTAGCATATATGTATATATAAATTCTTAATATTTGTATAGACTCAAATAAACAATTTTGGCTCTAACTGGCTTGTTTAGCCCGTTGAGCTGTAATAGTATTTCATATGGTTTTGTCAACATGTTTCACTTATTTAAATTCATAGATATAAATAAAACGTGTTATTATCTACACATCGATTTATATTTACAGATACTGAAAGACCAAATTATGATGCAGCTGCTAAAGCAATTAATAGTATATCAACTCTTACACCACAAATCACTAGAGGTAAAATTTATTTGATTTATCATTAACATTTTTATTTCACATACGATCGGCATTGGGTTTTGGCAGTTAATACACAATGTCAAGAAATAGGCTAGAAAGCGGAGAGTGAATTGGCTTAGCTATTGACTCTCCTTCTTTACCTTCCCTACTGTATCAGGATAACGAGTGAAGGTATATTTCCCCTTAATATATAAATCATTATTAGAATCATTCGAATATTTTTAGATACTAAGGACTTGCATGGTGCTGTAGAAGAGAAATCATGGAAAACCATATTGGAGAATCTAAGGGCGATGATTGATACAACTAATGAAATTTGTAACAACGTAGAAGACCCTCAGGTGAGAAGACGCTTATTTAACGTTATTTTTGTGTTTACACCAAATTATTTTCAAACTTTTAAATTTATTAACTTTTACTAAACATTATTGTAATTTTACAGGCTCTTAATGAATCTGCAACCAACTTCGCAAACTCTGCAGGGCGACTTACTTACGTTTTCAATCCACATAGGAATACGAAGAAAGAAAATCAGGTATACTATAAAAAATACTTTAATTTCTTTACTCATCTTTACTTTTACTCTTATAGGTCAATATTTTTGTTCACAATTTTTGTTTATACATTTCTATTTTTTAAGTAAACCTTTTACCCACTACATCGCCCTCTTAATCTATTAGAAATAGCTAAGTGCTGTGACACATTCTAAGTTTACGGGGTACGAGGGCATGATTAATTACGTATTGTATTACGTATGGCTATCCTCAATAATTGGGATATGCCACACACGAATACATTCTGAGATTTGCATGTTCAATCAAACAAGCTTATTAGCTTTTTAACATTAGTTTTAAAATAAATAATTCTCCTGATGCCTTCCTCGGATAAGCTACCGACATTAAATTAACTGAAACTTTCGGAGAAGAAACCTGAAACCCTAGCCTTTTCAGCCGAGGAACGAAGCAAGAACCCAAAGAAAAACTATTGTTAGCGGTATTTGATAAGTGCAAAGTTTCAAATTAATTTGACTTTTCAAAGTCTGTCAAAATCACATTCAAAGTTTCCGTTACAGAGATACATACCGAGCTAATAAAAACTTGTTAAAATGAATCTTTTCTTTTATTCCTAGATACAAGAATTATCAAGATGTGCCGTTGAACAAACATCCTTGCTTTTGTCCAATGTATACAACTTAACAGAAAATATTGGTGGAGAAGATGGTGATAAATTAGACCAAGCGGGAGTAAAAGTGGTTGGCTCTGCTCAAATACTCTTAAAAACTGCTGATGTAAGTTATTCGGAAAAAGTAGTTTTGTTCGATTCATATTTTAAAAAAAAATATTGCACTCTTTTTTATTCGTCAAAAGAGGTTCATATTGAGACGTTCACTGTTTTTTGCATTATTCATAGCAAATTAGAAATTATAAATTAATTATGTATAGCCAATATTGACATATAAGTAAACGTATGTTGTATTTCATGTTTATACTATAACTTTTATAATTATCACACAGATTTATATACATGACAATTATTGTAAAATGAAAAAGACAAAATGTAATAATCACAATATCGATCTCTTAGATAACAAACCCATGTATTGGCGACGTCCACTGCCAAGAAAGTTTATTAAGATCTGTAGACCGACTTGCAAACCATATTGAAGATTTGAAGAAGTCATGGAAACCTATAGTACAGGCACCAGAATACCTCACCACTGGAGACCAGCTCGAAGAAAATGCCAAGATTGTTAATTCAACACTTGATAAAATAAGGAAAACTTGTAAAGATTTGGGTACGATAGTATTGTAATTTATATATTTATATTTTCTATATCATTCCTTTTTTTTTGTAACTCGCATTTTAATGAAAATGTTTATATTCATTAAATTGTAGTCATTTGTATGTTTTTATGACTCAAGCTTATTTAAATTAAAGTTATATATACTGAAAGCATCTACACTCCTTTTACGGTAACTATATGCGTAGGGTAAATACTATATTATACTATATTTCAGCGGGGATAAATCCATATCTAAAGAGATGAATCAATATACCTCAAGAGTTTAGACGTAGGATTTTTTTTCATTTCACGATGTATTATATATCCATACTGTATTTCTTGTGACGCAGCTACGAAGAGATAGATACCAATATCGTAAACACCTACTACTACAAAAACACTACTAAACGTTGCCGATTTGTCTTATCATTTTCAAAAAACTACTAGAACGAGAAAAAGAATATCTCTAGTTCTATTTTACGTAATTCAACATCGCTGCCATTACCTACCATTCGATGTCGTGAATGAGGCGTGTGCGGCATTAGCGCTGTGATGGGTTTATGTGCGTCATTCTTGACAAATGGCACTTTATTTTACAACGATAATTTTATTAATTATTTTGTTCGCAAAAATAACTTTTCATTTTTGGAAAAATCTCTTTTGTTTTAGTTGTATTAGATTTTTACGATAGTTTGCTTAAATAAGAAACGCCATGGAACTAATACAATACATTCCTGTATTGTTAGTAGTTGTTTACGTAGTAAACACTACAAACAAACATTTTTACCACGGTAATTAAGCGGAGTTTAACATTTTATATTACATTGGCTAAACACTATTTCAGAAGATGCCAGAGATACAAAACCTGATTATTTGCTTAAAAATATTTCTGAAGCAAAACAGAAGATAAGAGAAGTAGAAAAGCTGTTCTCAGAGGACAGCATAGCGCAACGAGCTTTGGAATCAAGCAATCAGGTTTGTACTTTGTTAAGACTTGTGAGAGAACTGCTGATACCAATCCTTCTCTTGGAAAATTATATGTGCACTTGTGACTGTAAACGAGACTGGTTGTGGCTTCAATCCCCACTCGAGGAAATTAAATATTTGTTGAAATTTATATTTCTTTTTCTTCGCTCTGATGTTGAGGCAAAGCGCGGCGTAGAGTTGCGAGTGTGTGGGATAGGCAGAAGGAACCTCACCTTCACGCTGTATCATAGCGGGGATATATTGATTACTATATAATGCAAACAAACACTACTTAATGATTGTTTCACACTTACAGACTCCATTAGCAAATGAAAAACCCATAATAGCTAGAAGAATTGATTTGTCGCAAAAACTAGCGAAATTAAATGAAGCCATCGTTTTACTGCTACAGGCTATGTTAGGTAAGTCCATAAATTCGATACATTCTCCTTATTTAATCCAAACAGTGTAAAGATTATTACAAATTTTTTTACAGATCGTGAAAATCCTGATTATAAGAGCGCCGAACTAACTGTTGATGTCATCAAAAAATTGACTCCAGAAATTGTACAAGGTAACATCATTTTAAGGTTCATTAAAGACAAACCTAAAAAGTAGTTATAACTTATTTGCCCATCATATCCACAGAATACAATAAACTTTTTTCGAACACGTCTTGTAAACCAGTTTCTATTTTCAAGTGTGGACTTTAAAAATTATAAAAAAGGAACTCTTCCACAGACTAAATTTGTTACTAATATATTATTTTATTTCAATAGAAACAATTGCCTTACAACGCAATATGGACGACAACTCCGGGCGTATAATGTTCGAAGAAGCTAAGGCCATTTGTGATGCTGCTCAAGCGATGTGCACCAGCGTGGAGAACAATAGCTTAGAGGTATTATGCAATCATTTATTATATAATTTAAATGAGAATCTATTTAGGGTTATACAGCCATATTAAAAAATATTGACTTCCGGATCCTTGAACTTACAATAATTTAAATTTATAAATACTTTAGAATATTTTAATAGTGTCGTTTTTATAAAATATAATTTCAATGTTGTTCTATCATCTCTTAGGACTTGAATAATGGTGCAACAAAGTATGCACAATCGGCAGGAAAATTACGTTACATTGTCAGTCCACGTTCTTATCCTAATAAGGAGAAAAAAGTAAGTTCGGTTGATTATTTCTTTTACATATACATCATAATATAGGACACTAAGACTTTTTCTGCTGTCTATTATAAATAGCTAATGCCAGATTTTCCAGTACACTTTGTACTGGAAATATTTATATAAGTTCAAATTAATTATAAATAACAGCTTCAAGTTGTATTCCGCACATTACAGGGGAGGCAGAGGGAATCTAGTGTTAAGACACTCTGTTCTCTATTTTCCACCCAATTTTAAAGGTAAGGTGTGTTGAGAGGCGAAACTCGCCGCCTTTGCCTCGACACCAGAGGGAAAAATTTTAATATTATGTATTTTATTTTCTCGAGCTAACTAAATCTAACTCACAACCTGTCACGTTTATAGTCACACTTTGTGCCCCTACGTCGACTGGCCCAAAAATAAAATTCTGCACAATAATTGTTTATAACCAATATTGTTTTAAATTTAATGCAGATTTTGGATATTTCGCGTTCTGTCTGTGAGAGAGCATCTCTCATGCTGTCCAGGGTGTCTCGTCTAGCAGAAAGCGTTGGAGGCAACGAAGGAGAGAATATGAGTATTTCTGGAGCTCAACTTGGTGATGCTGCATACGCTTTGTTCTCTGGTGCACAGGTAATTTCATAAAATTTAATGCTTATTATTATATGAAATGTGAGTTTGCCAATAACGATTGTATAATTTTCGTTTTTTTTCTAAAAACGTTTTCGTTTTTGACCATGGATGTAACATTATCCACGCGCTGGTGGCTTTAATTTTTTCATCATTATCGTATAAAAATATTTTTTTATCATAACAAATATTTTTACAACTTTGCTACAACTTTTAGAATGGGTATTGCTGCTTATTAAAAATATCCACTGGATGAAAAATAAAAAATATATACTTTTTGGCTGTTTTTTTAATTATTTTCCTACACATACATATTGTTATAATTATTTGTTTTAAACTGTCCAATAGATAGTAAGTTCTTCAATAGAAGATCGCAACTGCCAAGCAGTGCTATCAAACTCAGCTGACAGACTGGCGAAGCTAGCCCAAAATCTTGGTAAAATTTGGGCACCAGTAATACACCAACCTCAACATCGACAGATTGGAGAACAATTAACACGAGACCTAAATCTTTTGAACTCGGAATTAGATAGATTGAAAGAAAGCTGTAATGATAATTCAGGTATTTGTTTTTAATGCTTAACATTTTCCGCATTGCAGGATAAAGAGTAGATAATTATACTTCGCAATTTTTCTTTTTTAAACAATAAGTATTTTTCTATCTATTTTAAATAAGAGTTTATTTGTAAAAAAAGGGATTTATGTAGATGTAAGACACGTATATTTTAAAATTCCACTCACTCACAACTGTTCACTTTCGCTTATATACGCGTTATATACATTGTCATATCTAGAGACATTTTCTGGGGGAGCCTGGAGTTTAGCTTTGTATAGGAATGTTCGTGTAAATGTTTTTTCTCGCGGGAAAATTTTTTGTTATCAAAATTTGTAGTGTGGGCACTAGACACGGTCCACCCGGACCGTCTTCCTACGCGCATGGTCATATAATTTTTCTTTCGTTATTACGACTTCCGTTCCCCATTTTGTACGAATTTTGTAGGCATTGTGATTGAGTGGCGGAACTTACTGTCACTAGCGAAAAAATGAACATATTAAATAATTATATATTGAACCGAACCCACAACAAGTCGCGTCTACAATCACACACTTGTGCCCCTGCGCCACGATTGGCATCATCGTACGTAATATTACTTAATGTCATAGTAATTCTCCTCTTTATCTTATTGTATATGATTTTCAATTATTAATTTCTTTCAGACATAATTGACCAAATAGATACACAACAACAACAAGTAACACACTCTAAATCTATGAAACCAATACCAAAACCTGTAAGTACATACGACTATAAGTGAAAAATATATTTCTTTTATAACTTCAGCTGTACCCCGCTCATAGCACACGTACACACAGTAGAGAGGGCAGAGGGAACTATCAAGTTGGAACTTAACACCGCGTTCTGCTTCGTTATCAGAACTAGAATATGAAAATATTAAATATTTTATTTTCTGATGTGGGAATGGAACAAATTACCTGCCGCGTGTTCGGTCGCACGCTTATGCCTCTGCGCCACGACTGGCCTCTATATAAAAAACAAAACAAAATTTGAAGCTATATTAAGTTAGATCATTATAAAAGTATTCACCAAAGTATCAATATTAACAATATGTTTCTTAGTTGATGTAACATTATGTTTCTTAGTTCTTTACTTGGATAGATAGTTGAGTGCAAAGCAAATTGTCATTAGGTTTTGTGCGCCTTTAAAAACCATTCTTGAACCACACTTAAAACCATTTTTTATTTCTTTTAGAAACCTCACATGGAAGATATAGATAATTTATTAGACAATATCCAGAAAAATGTTGCCTCTGATGTCAAGAAAAATAAGGCGGTAGAACGATTGCTTGTTGAAGATACACCTCTGAGGCAATTGGCTTCTAAGATTTTGGAATCTGCTAAAGTAAGTTATTTTCCATTCTAATATATTTTAAAAATACAGTTAAGTATTTGCTTATGAAAGATTTAAGGTTACTTAAATTATTTAACTTAATTTAGTTATTTTATGATATACAATGCTTTTATCAGCAACACATTAAATGAAACCATAGATTTTATTAACTACGCTATAAAATACAGGTATGATACGTCACACTAAATACAGGTATTGATAAACATCGGGAAATGAAAAAAATACTACGTGTAAACTGTTGACGTATCTTGATTAATCTTTAGGTACGGGTTTAAAATATTTTTCCCTAAATGCTGTTCCTACCGCTAGGACACTCCGTTCCCTTAGGAAACTTCTGTTCCCTACTCGATGCCGCGATTTGCCTCGTTGTTAGAGCGAGGGGATGAAAATATTAATTCATTCCCTCGAATGAGAATCGGACACACGAGCGTCGCGATTACAGCCACACAGTGTCTAGATGCCTTGCACCACAGCGGTTTCTAAATTGTTAAAAAACGTCAAAAATACTTTTATAACATATTATTACATTTTTGCAGACAAAAGCAGAATGCACTAGCAACTCTCAAAAGGATCGTGAAAAATATTCACGTTTCGCCAACGACTTGGCAGATGCGATCAATAGACTGGACATAACTAATGCTAAATGTCGGGACACACCGTTCGTATGTATTTATATCCTTTTATTATCTAAAATTGTATAAACTCTAGATTACTAAATTTTGCGTAATTGTAAACTGTTAATAAACTTCTAGCAGGCATTTTTTTTTATGAATGTGATGACGCCTCAGTCTCAAGTAACGGTGAACCGCTGAGTCTTGATGTCGCTGAGTCCTGATGGCGAAATCAATACAAAAGAAGTTGAGAGTGTGAGTTTGAAATTTGGCAAGGCAGCGCGAGCACACGAGTCACTGCTGAGAGTATAAAATCTGGAAATCAGTTGAGATCCCAGACGATTGGCGAGGTGTTGCCTCACTTATCGTGCCTTTTAAGGAGGCAAAAGTTCATTGATAGATTGCGCAAGCCATAGGGCTGTGAGTTACATTATAAGCGAGAAGAATGGAAGAAGGCTTATCTTTTAATATTTTTAAACTGTTATTTCACACTTAGGAAAGAAAAATACTTATTAAGAAACCTACAGAGATGCTAACAACATCAATAAGTTGTAACAAGCGTAAAAGAATTTGCTTGTTACAACTTATTGGCTTGGACGGTTTCCAAAGAGGCTCGGCTCAAATCCCGCTACGGGAAAGTTTTTATAGGTTTTCATTATAGGCATCTGAAAAGCTGTTGTTGGAGGCCCAAAGAGGCTTCAGACCTTGAAAAGAGAGTAGTATAGATCAGATCTCATCCCTCCACATGATCACGGAAAAGTTCTTGGCCGTTAACCAAAAAGTTTTTTGTGCTTTTGTGGACTTGGAAAAGGCGTTTGACAGAGTTGGGAGATACTACCCCGGTACAATGTAATGTTATATTTAGGAAGTATGTTAAGTAGAGATGGAAAATAGAGTGATGGAGTTAATTGTGCCTGCAGTTGCTTCGTGCAACTGCTACATGTTACATGTTATTATCAATGAAATTATGTTTATAACGAATATTTTTTTATTATTTCAGGATGCAAAAGATAAGGAGGAGAAAGCGTTACAGTTAGAAAATGCAATACTCAATCTTCAGATACTCTGTCTTCAATCTCGGCAAAAGGAAGGGGAAATGAACAACATTGTAGATTTGATGGTAAGCAAGTTTTTTAGGTAAATGTGAAAAAAAATCTTCCTTGAAAATCTCTCCATCTGAGTGTATCTCTCTCCTCTTCACTCTCTTTCCCCTTCCTCTCGCCCCCTCTCTCTCTCTCTCCCTCTTTCTGACTTCTGTACTTGCACAGTGAAAAAACAAGTTAACAAATAATCAACTACTGGTTGCTGATCAATCTGACTACTAATAAGACAAAGAAATGTTTTACCTTTGTATATTAGCCTTTACTTTTGGAACCTATACTTATCTAGAAAAGCAAAATTGTCAGAACTCAACTCCGCGTTCTGTCTTAAGGAAATAAAATATTTGTTATTTTGTAATTAATCATGTGACACACGATTTCATAATTAAATTGTTTTTTAAGGAATTCCTGGACGATGTAACAGCAGCTGTTGATGACTTGTCTAATGCTTCTAAAGAAACTAAACATAACGAGAAAAATGCTCTACAGGTGCGTATATAAAATAAGATTACCTTAATAATGGACACATTCACATTCAAATGCTTCTTTTTATTTTTTTGACATTTACTACTTCAGCATCACACTTTTACTTTATAGTGTAAGAAAGATAGCAAAAAAATAAAACGATTTAATTGTTACCTATTAATCTAATGGCAGCAATGGATAGTGCTCGTAATTGTAAAGTAAAATTTGATTTGATTAGGTAATAATCACATTTTTATTCTCCACAGGAAATTCAAAAGAAATGCGACAAGATAGCAGAAAATGCATCAAAACTATCTAGTTCAAACGACCACGCCTTGGGCGACAATAGCAACATGTTTGAAGATACGCTTCAGATAGAACAATTTACTAAGGTAACATTTTTCACAATTTTTCCTTAGAATATTATCGTTATATCATTTCATACTCCAGTGGCCAATGGCGCTGAGGCACATGCAAACAGGACAGGTGTGTTCAATATATGTTCAATAGCGCATTCAACACCGCGCTTTGCCTAGCTATTTTAGATCATTTCCTGGGACCTACCCCAGGTGCTCTAGAATTCGGCGGAAAGTGGAAAACGGATGTATCTTAATGAGCAGGAGTATCTTAACAATAGGTTCCCAGATTGCCTCCGCTGTGCGGAATACAGCGTGAAGCATAAAATACCTTCATTATATCTTTTTAAACTATTTAATTTTGCACTTAGCACTCCAGAATCATATTACTCTTTTTTATTCAAATTTCTGATTTTTAGACTACTGATGATGAAATACAGAAAATAGCAGCAATTATTAAGGGTATTGGTGATGATATTTTAAAGAAAAATCTACAATTCAAACTACAAAAGCTTACAGATAGCTGTAATTTATTAAGGTACGTTTGAGTAGTTTATAGACACTTTGTTTAAAATAATTGACAATTAAGAACAACACACACAAAAAGTCTAAAAAGTAAACCAATAATCAGAAAAAAGTTGATAATCTTCAAAGAAAAAAAATAAATATAATCATGTCAACGAATGAAGATGGTACTCATAACAATCACGTTTACAGATACGCTCTCTTACTGCATCACGATGGCCTCAATATATTAATATTTAAAGCCTAATATTTGAATAAAAAATATTGTATTTAAGTTTTTTATGTCCGTAGGTTTGCTGTTAAAAGCAGTATCTCTAATACTGAAAGTGCAACTTTAGAGGAAAGTTTACAAAATATTCAACTTATGGACAAGAAGATAGAAGATATCTTAACGCCCATAGAAGGATATGAAAATGTAAGTACTCGCGTGTATCATTAAAATTGAAATGAAATAAATAAAGTTACAGTTAGTGTTATTCATATTCATCTGTGAAAATGCTGAATGTGTTTAGATATATAAAAAAGTCAATTTGCAGAACTAGTTCAAATTGAAAGGCTCTATAGACTACATGAAGTTAATCGTTCTGATGTAACCCACTATACCTGTGATCAGAATTACGTATAAGAATATGCCATGCGTTATATACAACTTAGCTATTTCAGTTTGACCGCGGGGCGAAGTTGCAAGAAAGATAGAACTGTTGTATAAATCTAGGCTCATAAGATTTATTATAAGATCTTTGTTTTTCACGATTATAAGAAGTAAACCCTTTAACTGGTCACACACACACCCACAGGTATCGATGTCTACCCATGACACGTACTACTGCAAAATGTTCAAAACGTCGGGTTTCCAAAAATGAATAATACTAAATACAAATGATTAATCCGTTTATAGAGTTTATTTCAAAAGATTTTATTGTTTTGGTGTAAATCTATTCCCGCTTGAGGTGAGGAATTTTTTTCATACCGTCACTCTAGTAAAAAGATAAATCGCAGCATTCAGTTCATCCACTCTAAACGCAATAGTAATAATTGTGTAGCAATGTCTCGAAATTTACGGGTGTAGGTAACGGAGTGTCTTTACAGTATACAGTATTCCTATTTCTTACCAACCTTGCGCTTTTTTTAACCAGCTCGAAGAAACCAAAGAGAACTTGGCCGCTATTAAAGAAGCTCAGTCGTCTCTAACAGCAGTAGTGGCATCTGGAAATCAAAATGCTCTACCGAATGCACTCACAAGATACGCGGTTACTATGGCTGGACTTCACAGTGACAAGGATAAGAATTACAAGTAAATATTTATTATATTATTTAATTTATAATATGTTAACAAAAAATATTATTTGCATTTGAAAGTTAATATTAAAATAATAAATGTGTTTCTATTTAAACGTCGCTGCATTTGAACCTGTGCCCTTTGGTATGTATCCATGTGTAGCTAAAGCGTATTAAATCGCCGATAAGTATCAAATTTTTGATTGAAATTATAAATTTTCAACTAAATCCAGATTGAAAGCTCACTTGAAGAAGCTAACAGACGTACTTAAAATGCAAATCGCTGAGAAGAACAGGCGTGTGGTGACCTGGCAAGATGTTAATGATGGAAGCGGATTCATTATTACAGAAAAGATCTTGGAGGTAAAGATATACTTTTTAAATGTTATATGGCCTTTTTATTTAAAGTTGTTAGTAGCGCGTGATAAAGTTAATATCAATATTGAATACTAGCGGCCCAACCGCGACTCCGCCCGCTTGAACTACAGAAACAGAACTGACAACTATTGTGACTTCTAATATATTTTTTAATACTTTAATCTGTAATCTTCTAATATGATTTTTTACTACACTACTCGTATGGAATTTGTATAAGGTTTTTTATTATTATTTTTAATAAAAAAATACGACTGATGTTGATATTTGATATTTATAATAATATACTCTGAGCATTAATAATTAAATAATTAATGCTAATTATTTATTATTATTATACGTATATATATATTTTTGTAACATTACATTATTTGTACCTATGTTATGTACGTGTTATCAACATTTAAAAACACTATTAAATGTGCTGATGTCTAAGAATAGTTTAATTTACTGCTCTAGAAACAGCCTTAAATGTTAAATTATTGATTTGGATAAGCCAAACATCTTACCTAGCCCGATTCAGAAAATAATGCGTTCTGCACAGCGCCATCTATCGGGCTTAAAGTTAAACGCGACGGAGGCTACGACAAAAAGCATTGTGGAATATAATTCAAAGATGGCTTTGAAAGATATGAACGCAACAGTGACCTCTGCCACCATAGCGGTCATGCCCTTATCCTAGTGCAAAATTCCTTACATCCAAATCAATTACTATAAAATTTTAGCATGTACTTATAATTATGTAATTTTACATATTACAATTATTAAATATATATTGTAATATGTAAAATGTATATATATGTTTGTATACATATGGGTGCGTGTATATATATATATATATATATATATATATATATATATATATATATATATATATATATATATATATATATATATATATATAAAAAAAAAACACTCGCTTAACCTTAGATCTAAGTAAAATAATGTAAAGTTAAAAATATAATTTGCTTATTGTAGATATTGATTGTATGTAAACGACAATGTAATTAATATATATGATAAGGATATTAGATATTAGATATAAAAAGTGTACGGACCAACTGTCTGTAGTGTTAAGAAATAAAAAAAAAAAATTAAACTATAACTATTTCGGTTAGTTTTTATGTTAAATTTCGTTTTACTGAATACAGATTATACAGTTCAAAATTAAAGATTTATTATAAGTATAGATAGATATATATTCGCAGTCAAACGCATGCCTTGAGTTCATTCAAATGATGATAACTTTTTTAATGAACCGATTTTGATGAAAAAAATTTTTTGCTGAGAACTTTAAATATTTTGCTGAGAACAAAGTAGTTTCGGTACTTCCGGAGATAAGCGTGATCATATATACAGACAAGAAATTAAAAAATATATATTTTTACTTTATGTTATTCTCTATTATTCACTTCTTTTTAAGTGTCCCTCTATTCATTTCAGTCAAAAATAAAAAAGGTACAGACAAAATATTTTTATTGGTTTATTATATAGACATACCTTTTCTGGTCTAGTTCGATACGGTCGTTAGCCCTAATATTTGAAAAATAAAGAAATACACAACTCTTGAGATACCTGAACTGATATCTCAATATGTATATGGATAACTTATTTCAGGAGCTGCAAAGCTACGGAAATAATTTGGAAATCCCAGAAAGCGAAGATAAGCAAAACAATGCTGTTAAAGATATTCAACTTAAAAAGAATAACGATATAAAACGTTTGCTTACCACAAGCAATGCACCAGAACTAGGAGATGAAAAGTAAGTGAATTTTGTAGTAATAATTTAGGTACATATCAGCGTTGCCAGATGTCCCGTTTTTGTCGGGCGTCCCGATTTTTAGTCCCAAAATTAAAATTCCCGATTGGCAGTCATCCGCTTCGCACGGATTATTTCTAAAAGATTTTAATATAGTTTAAACCTAGTGACGATATTCTATTAAAAAATATATTTTGTGTTGATTGATATCTATCACCATTGTAAGTGTTATTTAAAGTTTAAAAAAGGGATAAACAATCAATTAAATCCTGATTATTTTATTTTTATGTCCCGCTTTATTATTTAATAATATTTTGATTTCTTCGCTATGACACAATACAAAAGCCCGGCATTGAGTTCCGCCACTCAATGCGCAAGGTCTCTGAATAATCGAGTCTTTTGGAATGTCTCTTCATTGTTCTAAAAACGCCTACTAACTATTATTTGACGACATCGGCAAAAGAAATTATCTCAGACAAAAACGAAAAATAATCAGATATATGTATGTTCTTCCAGACAATTAAGAGAAAAATTCAGCCAACAAATTAAGAAACTAAGCTCTACAAGTGGTTCAATAGCCCTAAGTTTCAACGAACCAGAATTCCTTGCTAGAAGTCTTCATTCAACCTTGGAGAGTGCCATACACCTAGCTTCAATTGCACGTGGACTTAAAAATCAGGTAAAGCGCAAAATATCAAAGACTAAAAGTCACTATGTAGGTATAAGCGTCAGTGTTTTGCAAATAAATATCTTTAACAGATTTAAGAAAATCAATATATGATGTTTAAAATAAGAATCAAAGCGACTTTTAAAATTACAATCACACCTTACCCTAAATACTTATGGTTGCTTGTATTTGAAATGTTGTCATTCCCTCGTTCTAATTAAACGAAATGCGACGTTGAACTCCACCACTTAAAAAGCCCGTAGGTTATTGTTCTTCAAGCAACCTTACAAATTTATCAGAGAAAAATACTTGTTCATAAAACATATAAAAAACTTAACGTAGCGGGATTCGAACCCGCGCCTCTTGAAAGCCGTCCAAGCGCTCTAACCAGTAAATCATATGTTCACACTAAGCTACTTATTTATTTTGTTACCTTTGGATAGCGGAAATTTGTAAAAATCTCCCTACAGAGATGGTACAAAAATATCAAAGATAAGATAGAATTATTAAATAAATGAAAACATAAGTACAGTTCAGTTAAATGTATTGCAATTATTCCTTAATGAGGTATATTATAATAACATTTTTCATATCTTTCACCATATAAGGATCCTATTCAAAACAAGAGGATAGAGGAAGCCGCTCAAGAAATGAGTGTTGCTACATACAACCTGCTGAAGACATCGGAATCGGTCAGTCACGTAAGTAACACTATCTAGTATGTAAGTTATCTAATATGTTTAAATGAAATAACAACAAAATTATCTTCAAATATGTGAAGGTATTATTGTATTTGAAGGTAAGTAGTAGTGTTAAATGTGCACCTTTTGGACACTGTCCAACAATAAAAATAGTAATAAAATGTATACTTGCAATTATTAATTAATATTTGTTGATTTTTTTTATATTTATTGTAACTGTACACTTTTTTGCTTAAACTCAAAAATATAGGTATATTTTCGAATTAATATAACTTAAGATTTAATTTATATATACAGCTACCGCATTCAGCAGAGTCGAGAAGAAAATTGTTAGATGCGTGCAGAACGCTGAACGACTCGTTAAACAACTTGGTGAGTAAACAACGAATGACTTACGGTTACTTTATATTCTTCTGTTATTAACTTAGGTATGATAAAGAACTAAACGTGTCCTTTATTTAAAACGCAAATTGACATGAAATATTTGAAAAAAGAATTAATATTATAATTTCAATTTCCTTCTTTGATATTAATATAAAAAGGGACGTTGAGCTATTTCGTACATAGTGCCTTAAATTTAACAAGAAAACAAAGAACGGAGTGTCTCGATACTAAGTTCTTTCTCTTATGCTGCTATACAAAATAAAGGGTGAAGCTGGATTAAAAATAATCATCTTTTGCAGGCTAGAGCAACCACCCCAACTGATTTACAAAGGGATTGTAACGAGATGGCCCGCAGCCTACAGTTACAAAGAAACTTCCTAACTTACGAGTATCCTTTCTGCGCTCTGAATTACGCAAATTGTGTAGAAGCCTTACAGAATCAAAAAGAAGTCATTGGTAAGTACAAATAATGAGAGGAGATCAGTTGTGGCGCATGGACACAAACGTGCTACTATCAACGCGGCAGGTTGTGGTTCCCATTTAATATTTTAATTTCCTCGCTTTGTTAAAGGGCAAAAAAGTGGCAGAGTACCGCCACGCAATCTGTAATGCTTACAGGATTCGAGGAACGGAAGTATGTCAATGGGAACGGAGTGTCTTTACACTAGAATCCTAGGTTCCCACTGTCTACTCTGCTATGAAAGAATACAGAGTAAAGCTAAAAACGTATTTTTCCAGAAAAACTTCGTTCAGAAAAGAAGATGTCAAAATCAGAGTGTAGCAGTGAGCTGCGCTACGTTACTTCAGCAATTTGCAACAGCGCAGAATACGCCACACACAGCGCTTATCTAGTAAGAATATTAATTCAGTCTTTTAGTAATAAAAAAAATTAAAAAATAATAAAAAATACTATATTATTAATATAATAATTGTTACATTTGTGCTTGTTAAATTAAATATTTATACAAACTAAAATGTTTCAGTTAACGCTCTCTGACGAGGATAAAGAAAATATATCCAAACAAGGTCTGGTGGACGTGCAGAGGATGATGAATTTAACGGAGAGCCTTAACGATACTTGTCTCCAGATCATTTGCAATGATGGTGGTAAAGAGGTAATATCTTTGTCGTTTCTTTTAAAATATTTTATATCGCCATCCACGACACTATGTGCTATAACCATGGATTATTGTCGATAAGATTAACAAGAAACAACGTTTAGTCTTAAAATATGGATATTGCTTCACAATTCATATTTATACTCGTTTATTTCATTTCATATCATCATTATTTTGGTTGTAAAAATATAATATTAGATTGTAAACTAGGTATAATTCAATTAACCACAACCAACATATAAGATGGCTTCTGAACTTAATTATTATGTATATTTTTAGATAAGCGACCAACAAACCACTTTAAACAAACAAGTAGACCAGTTGCAAGAAGCTGTAGATGACGCTAGCACCAAAATAAACGAAAACGACAAGAAGAAATTAAACGGAAATCTTTATCGGTTGAAAGATGCTTTAAAAGGACTCAATAATGCTCTGGCGTTGAGAGCTACCCAGGATACGGTTAGTTTCCCTATTTTTCTTTTAAGTACATTGCTTGGTAAATAGAAATCAAATCTCTGACTATATAATATATATATATATATATACACTTAGATTACTTACTCTTTAGAAAACATATAAATTTTTAATGTAGTTTAACGAACCTGCGTTTTTGGTTTGCCTGCTCTTGGGATGCTACGAAGAGAAATATGTTGTGATTTCGATGTATCTCGATGAGAACGTAAGGCTTAGTTGGTCAGAGCGCTTGAACGGTTTCCAAGAGGCGAGGCCAAATTTTTATACATTTTTTAAAAAGTATTTATCTTTCCTAAGTGTGAAATATAGAATACTTATTTAACACTGAAATATAAAATACTATTATAATTAAATATTCTAAGAATTGTAAATTATAATAAAAATACTATAGTTGTGTCGATCGGCACAACTATAGTATTTATTATATATTTTTTGTATCGATAAACTATTTTTCTCCTATAAATATATACTTTTATGTTGATTTACATGTTTTATATATGTAAAGGAAACCGAAATTCTGCCCAAAACCATGAAAGTATTGAATGAAGTGAAAAAAATCAACAATACATTATCAGCACTACAACAACCGAAAGTCGAAAAGGACGCTAAACAGGAAGCCATGGCGAAGGAAGTTATTGATAATACTGGGTAAATATGTTTTTTTTTTTAATATTGTACTAAATAGTTAAAAGTCGGAGTAGTGCAGTTGAACTTGAGCAATGGTTGTGGGGAATTATTTTATTCTTTCGCTCCGGCAAGAAAAGGTGCGCCGTTGAACCCCACTACACTAGATTCTTTGTACCTGCCTTGTAATGCCTCAAAAATGCCTCAAAAATGCCTCAAAAATTCGGCGGAAAGTGGGGAACGGAAGTGTCAATGAGCAACGAAGAGTTTTAACACTAGGTTGCACCCCGCTATATGTGAGATACAGCGTGAAGTCAAAACAAAAGATGAATAGGAAAAGAATTAGTACGAGGAATTAAAGTACAAAAGGGATAGAAGCGAGAACTGGTATGAATGTGTAGTCTAGAACATTCTTCATATTGTAAAGTACCGCCTGTACTCTAACTAATACTTATAATTTCACAGTAACTTGCTAAGCAGTACATCACTAATGGTGAAGAGAGCCTCGTCTCAATCGGAAAGTATAACGTGGTCGACGACAGGTAGTCCAGATGTCATCAAAGCTTTTGAAATACTATTAACTATTATCAGGTACTGTATAGTATGTGTTGAAATAAAAAAATATATATACATTAAAATAAAATTTTATAACTTTATTTATTTTACTTTGTTTCTTGAATGGAGACAAATATTCTTTTGGATTAAGGTGGGTTGGTTTTGGGTTATTTTCATTTTCTTGCTCTGAAAGCGCGTCGAACTAAAAAACAGACAGTAAAATATCGTATCGAAGATATCGTAGCGTAGTCACTCTGTCAGGTGACTGTCACTGTGTCACGCGAATAGATATTTTTTTTATTTCTTGTAAGATATGAAAAAATCTCTTCTAATTTGACAAAAAGTAAAGAATGGAGTGTTGGGCTCTCTCTCTGCCTAACCTGAACTATGTACTACACTAGATGTCTAAAACGGAAATCATTATATAGAGTTTTCTTTCTTTATATTATAGAGAGAAAGGAGCAGAAGCTGGATACTTGGAATCAACAAAAACGGTACGAATTTTAACTAAATACATTATTTGTTGCCTAAAATTTTCGGCACTCTTCTCAAGTGTGAGAAATGTGAAGAGTATATTTCACTTTAAAGTGTATATTTTCATTTCGTCGCCCTGTAACGATACAAAGTACGGCGTTAAGTTCGGCAGAATATGATGAAAAATGAGAAACCGAAATATTTAAATGGAAACAGAGTGTCTGAACACTAAGTTTCCAGTTTCCCTCTGCCTGCCCTCCTATGTGCGGCATACAGCGTGAAACTAAACAGATAATTTTAAAAAATGTATAAAGTACAATTACTGATATAAAATGAGAGGTACGAGAATATAAGAATTACCTGTTTTTGTACATAACTAAGTACTTTACATAATGTTTAATAAATTATAAAATAAAAAGAGTATGAAATAAAATACTATATTTAATAAACTTCCAGGAAACCGATGGGCCAGCTAAGAGTTTCATCCAAACACAGTAAGCAAAATTATACTTTAATTCACAAAATGGAAACGAATACATTTATTTTACCGCTCGGTTAAGATAAAATGCGGCGTTAAGTTCCACTACTCAACACGCTATGTTTGCGCGAATGGATAAGGGAATTGTCACTAAGTGCTTTCTGCCTTTTTTTTGCTAATCCCAGGAAACAGCGTGAAGCTACCAATCAGAAGAAATATAATAATTGTAAAAATCTTATTTTATCATTTTTAATTTATTAACTTGTTCGTTATAATAAATAAACCTTATTTAATTTCAGAGTGGATACAGCATGCAATTGGCTCAAAAAACCAGCGGCTAAAGAAAATGAAAAGAAAGCTGGAATGGAAAGCGCCGGCAATGTTATAGCAATGGCTGAACAAGTAATATTATATTTAGATTTAACTTTTAATTTTACTTTAAAAAAATCACGAAAAAGAAATAAAAAAAATTATAGAGTTTTCTAAATCTAAAGTTGAGTATTACAATATTTTATATTTTCTTATTTATTATATCAATATTAATTTAATTTGTACTATTAAGATCTTATTATTATTGTATCATGTAGTGATGGAGAGTTATAAAACACAACTAGAAATCTATATTAAAAATAATTATACTAATTACATGCCAAAAAAATTCCACTATTTTCCTTTTTCTTAATAATGCTTAGTCAATTAATCCCTTTTTTTAGAACTTAGAAATCTTTATATTTTTATTAATCTCAACTAACTCAATAATATCGTTTTGGATTCACTCTCTGCTCAATTTACAAAATATACAGAAAATAACCAAAAAGTGCTTTCAGCTGAATGAAGAGGAATACGAGTTTTTTTTATTTATTTTGAGTTAAATGAATGTGTTATTAAATGTCAGATGTGTGAAGACCTCAAAGACGCAGAGAAAGAGGAAATGAAGCAAGTAATAGCTGAGACTAAGGAGCTGCTGAATGAGTGTTCTACCAAATACAACAGTTCTAAAGCAAGGTAACTTTTTATATATGTTTTAATGCCGCGCTCTACCTCGTGGCTAGAGCAAAAAAATGTAAATAATTAATATTTCATTTCCTCCAGTGAGAATCGAACCCACAACCTGTTTAAAGTCGCATGCTTGTATTCCTGCGCAGCAACTAGCCTTATTAAAGTTTTTTAAAACATATTTTAAAGTGTTATTCCACATTTAGGAAAAAAAAATATTTATTTATGAAACGTATAAAAATTTAAACGTAGCGGGACTCGAACCCGCGCCTCCTGGAAACCGACCAGGTCGGTTTTCTAAATAAGTATCTTATTAAAGTTTGTACTCAAAAAAACAATTTTTTAATATACTTTATACTTATCCCGCACACAGCTGGGTAGGCAGAGGGAACCTAGTGTTAAGACACTCCGTTCCCCACTTTTTACTTTTCATTTATTAAACAGCCTTCTCATGGAGCGTCTTAAGGAACTGCGCAAGATGCTAGAGCGCGGCGTGGTGACGCGCGTGGTGGAAGACTTCCTCGATGAAGAGCCTCTAGCCAACTTCGAGGCTTTACATAAGGAAAATGGTAGGATTTTTTTTATTTTATCATTTTTCTGTATCTACATTTTTTTCCAATAATAACAATAAGACATATTGACAACATTTTTTTCCTTTTCGGTATAGCTCTCTTGCACGTAGCAGGGTAGACAGGAAAACCCTAGTGATAAGACACTCCGTCCAATTGTCGAGACATTGCCAGTTGAGTGAAAGAACTAAATTAAATTCTATTATATTATTACAAATCCTTTCATTTATATATTTATTCATTTTTCATTGGGACACAATTAAAAAATTATATGTACAAAAGGCGGACTTAACTCAACTACCATTCTCAATCTATAAAAGCAGATTTGAGCATATATGCATAAATAGGTAAAAATATACAAATGTCCCTAGATATTATAATTATGTTAATTTAATTTGTTTTTATTAACAGTTTTGCGGAAAATATCACAGCTTTAGTTAAAATGACAACTTCTGTTGTTTATTTCAAAATGGCCGTAATTTTAGCAAAAAATTATCTTCACTGTATAAAAAAAGTCCAAAAAGTTACACAAAAAAAAAAAACAAAAATCACGCAGAGCTCATATATATACCCCTGGTGGGACTCGAACCCACAATCCCCGGCTTAGGAGGCCGATGCCTTATCCATTAGGCCACAGGGGCTTACACTGTAGTAAGTAAAATTTTGATACATTATGAAAGAAAATATAGTATATATTTTATGTATTTAACTGTAATAGTGTTGATTATAGGTTCGATTCTCACTCGGAGTTATATTTAGATTGTTATTCTATCCCCTCTTCGCGCTCAACAGAGCAGGCAGAAGGGACTTAAGTGTTGTCTCGGAATTGGATGGAAAACATTAAACAAAATATCTTAACAGTAGACTCTATATGCCAACTAACTAATGCTATGTGTAAATATGCATGAATATTGTGTGTTGTGGGTTTGAATCCCATAATATAAATGTTTCTCCGGTTTACTTATCTAAAGTGCGGCGTTGAATTTCCATTTATATATATATAGAGAATGTTTTAAGCCAGTAATATAAACATAGTCACTTAATATTTATGTTATTTATAGATGAAAGGAAGCGTAAATTCTTACTTGAGAAGAAGATAGCTGAGCTCTTGGCACAACTCGGTAGAGTCACCAAAACGGCCAAATTTGTAGCAGACACCGGAGTGTCTCCGAAGCAGGAGTTACTGAAGATTAGTGACCATGTAAGTTTTATAGTTAATTTAATTTAACTTTATTGAATGAGCCTCGATGGCACATTAAAAATAAACTTCATAAGTGCCAGATGTTACATTATGGTTACTTTTGTAAAAATAATAGTTTTATTTATTTATTAATTTAAAAAAAAACAGCCTCACGTTGTGTTTGCCTGTTGTGTGGGTAGGCAGAGGGAACCTAGTGTTAAGACACTCCGTTCCCCACATTTCGTTGAGTTCTGGACGAATTGCGTGTTGAGTGGCGGAACTCAGTGCTACGCTTTGCCTCGACACCAGAGCGAAGAAAAGAAACTATAAATGTGAATAGATATTTCACTACCTCGAGTGGGATCGAACCCACAACCAGTCGATTTTACAATCACACTTCGTGCCTCTGCGCCACCACTGGCCTCGACAATAGATAATACTAATAGTTTTAAATGTATGTTATTAATGCGAAATATTTTGTTTGTAGGTTGAACTTCTAGCACCGTCATTAGTTAAAGCTGCAACAGAAAGGATTCATCGTCCAGACGATAAGGTATAAAGCGTTATTGCATACTTAGGAAAGAAAAAAGAAAAATACTTATTAGGAAAACGTATAAAAATTTGAACGTAGCGGGACTCGGGTAAAAATATATTTCTTAAACGAGTAAAAAAAAAAATTATAATTTATTATATAAAAATAGTATATAATAATATATAATATTATTATAATGTTTTAAATTTCCGTTTTGATTTTAATTCTAAATTCTAAAATAAAATATTGATAATATTAATAATTCTAATTATTAATATTATCAATATTTTATTTTAAGGTCGTCGTGGCTTAGTAAAAGAATATGTAATTGTAAGCGCCATTATTAATAATATATATAAGAATAAGGGAAATGTTTACACATACGTACATAAGTTATTGTGATTTCCACACCCTGTGTCTCAACATTATGTTATCTCTCCACGTTACCCTATAATATGGGACGGCTGCGAAAAACTAAAAATTAATTAAATCTTAACTTGTATACTGTGTTTTCGAAGGTCAATCGAGGTCTCCCCCAAAAATAAATAAGTTAAATCAAAAAAATATATTTGCTTTCTTCATAAGATTTTTTGGCTTTAAATAATTGTATCCCACGCTGTAATTGTATAACATGCTGTATTCCGCACACAGCAGGCAGAGGGAACCTAGTGTTAAGACACCCGCTTTCTGCCGTAATTTTGGAGGCATCGCGTGTTGAGTGGCAGAACTCAACGCCGCGCTTTGCCTCGACACCAGAGCGAAGAAATGGAAATAAGAATGAAATAAATAAAAATTAAGTAAATATTTTGTCTTCTCGAGTGGCGATCGAACCCACAACTAGTCGGTTTTACAGTCCCATTTTGTGCCACTGCGCTACGACTGGCATCGATCAATAAATAAAAAATTTAAATAATAAATTCCACATATTAACATTTCTAGGCTGCAATAGAGTACTATCAGAAGTTGTTGGCCCAGTACGCGGAGTCGCTGTCCAAAGTGAGGGAGCTCTGTGACCGTTCTGTCGATCCGATCGATTTCGCTCAGGCGGCAGGTAAAGTTTTTATTTTTGATTCATTTTAAATATTTTGTTGTTTACGATTAAAAAAGGTGCCAGACTTTGTTAACTAGAGCTGACAAATTATTAAAACAGTTTATCCTCCCAAGTGGGGGCCTATGGCCTCATATTTATATTTAAAAACGTGTATGTGGATTAGTGGTGAAAGGAGAGTCTTGACACTGCTTTTTGACACAAGTTTTTCTCTGCCTACCCCTATGCATTAAGCTCGACGTATACCTAAACACAGACTATTAGATAATTAATTTAAAAAAGCATATTTATTATTTTTTAAAGCATATTTTTTATGCTTTAAAAAATATGCTTTTTAAATTTTTCATCTTATTATTTACTTAATATTTCCATTACTGTAGGTGAAACAATGTATCGCATTAAAGAAGAATCGTCGAATGATCCACATAAGAGCGTTCACACTTCCAAAATCATTATGAAGTAAGTATAAAATTTTCATATACAATTTTTTTACTTTTTACTGTATCACGCAAATAGAGCAGGGGAGGTAGAGTGAACCTGGGAACATAGTGTTTAGACACTCGAGTCAATATATTAAGTATAATATAATCATTATATTAGTATTTTGTTAAATACTAATATAATGATTATATTATATATATATATATATATACCGTTGTCTCGAGGACCTATTGAGATCTATAAGATGATTATGGGTTGAAATCTCATTCAAAGTTTAAGCGACAGCAGGTTTTGATATATAGAATGTTATAAAATATGTTTTTATTTTGAATAGAAAAATACAACATCACAGTCCACTAATCATTATATGTACTATACTGTCAAAATATATTTTTCACAGATTATGTAACAGAGTAATCGACGCTGGAATGAACTCACAGAATGTTAAGAAAGATCCAGAACTTAAGAAAACCCTTTTGGACATCAAAAACGCAGTAGACGCCGAGAGAGGCGATAAGAAGACTAGCGATTGGAGAGACGTCACAGCTGAGGTTAGCGACTTAAAGTCAAAGTCAAATAAGCTTATAAATTTTTTGTTCACATTCGGATGGCAAACACAAAAAACATAATCACAGTGATTTTTTAAATTTTATATTATTGTTATAAATAAGTTAAGTTTTTGATAGTTTTTTTCCCTTAAAAACTACTGACTGCGTTGCAAAATAGTATCTACATACATGTTTCTCAAAATACTAACTTTTGGTCGTATTTTATAGTTCATGCGAAGAACTGGTGAAGTGGAAGCAGTTCTTGGAGGAGAAAACATCTTCAGGAAACAACCGGAACCGGATCAACCTATCTATGTAAGAATTAAATATTTATATATGTCCTCGTTTGTACAAGCTGGCGTGTAACCGAGCCCGTCGGTCCGCAGGCGGCGGCGCTGCACCTGCACGCGGCGGTGCGCGACTGGAGCGCGCGCGACAACGACATCGTGGCCGTCGCCAAGCGCATGGCCGTGCTCATGGCGCGCCTCTCCCACCACATGGACACTGGTCTACCGCATTTTATTACATTTTATTACATTACTGAAGAGTTAATGCATTAAAAAATAAAGAAGCATAACTAAGAGATAGTTAGGCCGATTAAAATATAGGATCAATCCTTAAATGCCATTTTCGTTCATGTAATTGTTTATGGTAAATTTTTAAAAAATAATAAGCACTTGCACTGTTATGAAAGGAATCATAGGTCTATATTTTTTTATTTTGTAAACTATTAGCATATACTTATAAAAGAAACCTGTCAATCTCTATACTAATATAATACCTAAAGCAGAAGAGCTTTTTTATTTGTTTAAAAGATAAGATCTCGGAGGACGCTCTTGCCGCTGATGATATCCACAAAGTATTTCTTGATTGAATGTATCAATCTGTTGGCAAATGCAGTATAATAAAAGTATTATAGGTGGTATGCGGGCGAAGACGCGAGTGAGCCGCTGGTTTAATCTAAAACTTGTGTATTCTTATAGATCGTAAACAAGAACTAATATTCACATCGAACGCTATTGTCAACGAGTCGAAGGAAGTCGCGGCTTTAGCGAAGAAACTTGCCTTGGAATGTTCTGATATAAGGATAAGGACGGTATGTCATTTTTATTTAAGAAATTTTAGAGCCTACTTCATACGCTTTTACAAATAAATTATTAACACTTGAATTCCGGTACTCAAAATAAAATACCTCCAGAATTTGACGGTAAGTAGGCAAGCGTCCTCATGGGAAGGAAGAATCATCTTAACACTAACTTCCAGCATAAAGTATACCCTACGATTTGAACCAAGTACTATCGCATGCGTTCACAATTGTTATTTTTGTTTTTGTACACAGAATCTTCTACAAGTGTGTGATCGCATCCCGACCATCAGCGGACAACTGAAGATGTTGACGACTGTCAAAGGATCTTCTATGGGACACCAAGGTATCATCTATCGCGCTAATGTTATATGGAGAAAATATTAATTTATTAGAGTAAAAAAAATACTGATTCTCGACAGCTGATCATCGAAAATGACATTTGATGTAAACACATTATAAACGCCTTGTCAATAATCAAATTTGCATTAATCCAATCCATTAAAAATTACTCAAGTTGTGTTAAATTTCCATTTTTATGATTAAAATGGAAGCTTTACAAAGCATAGCTTTGGAAACAATGGTAGGAATTGAAAACACAAACGTTCGCATCAAAGAAAGATACTTTTATACTTTTCTATTCTATCTTTCTATAATATATATTTTATAAAATACATCTTTTTTTCTTCTATACAGCAGGAGTTCCTTGAACGACGAAAAGTAATGCGAATTTTATAATAAGCCTTTTGTGTGTCTCTGATTCGATCTTAAAGGTTCTGGTACCTGAAATCAAAGTAGTAATTGCTATAAAATGATTACAAATATAAGTTAACACACATTACTTATTCATTGAACTTCAGATAAATCTTATTGGTCGGTTAAAAACCGACCAATAAATCATTTAAAACTTAAAAATATTGAAATATATACTTTAGTACAATTTACCATTAGACAATTGAGCATTTTATATGTTAGTTTTCAGCAACACTCCACATATTAATATTAATGGTAAAATAAAATATATTTTTTGTTATTTTCCAGACAGCACGGAAGACAAAGAGGCTATGAACATGCTCGTCGGTAACGCTCAGAACCTTATGATAAGTGTACGTACAAATATAATATTATAAAGAATATTATTCTTAGGATCTGAGTACTAACAGAATATTTTTATACTTTTGTTTTACTATATTACCATTAATTTTATTCATTAATGTATTAAGTGCATGCCTCGCTTTCCGAAGCTACCGTCTGTATGTTTATCGATATCGAACGGACCTCCGACCTCCTCGAAAAGGACCTCCTTATAAAAGGTAGGATTGAAACCTTGAAACGCATTTTTAACTGCAGATGGACAGTTAAATGTGTAGCGTTTTTAGGGTATCAATCACCTATTGTGTAAAAAATATTTTTTAGCTTCTGTTCTAAATACTGTGTTTCGCATATCACAGAGTGAGCAGAGGGAACCTAATCTTAAGACACTGTTCCCCCCGCCTAACTTTGCCTTGTGAACATAGCAAGGAAAAGAAAACATTAAATAATTTATTCCCCCAGTGGGAATCGAACTTACAACCGTCGCGTTTACCCGCGCGTGCCACTAATTTAATAATTAACTCCAAACAAATTTTACGCTTCTTAAAAATTGTAATCTATCACTTAAGTCTCCTTACTCATCACTTAGTTATATTATGATTGTTTCCCTTTCCAGGTCCAAGAAGTTGTGAAGGCCGCAGTGAGTGCCTCCGTCAAGATAGCCTCGCAGAGAGGATACAAGATGAAGTGGAGAAGAAGAAACTATTATTAATAGAGAAGGAAAATAATTGAAAAAATCTCGTAGATTATTTTTCTATTATATTATTAATTACAATTGTTATTATCAGTTATATTAAGAGTTCGTTGTGTCGCAGTGAAAACCAGTGGCGTAGCGGGCGTAACACGCGCCCGGTGCAAAATACCTATTCAGCGCCCCCCAGACGAACATCGTATAATTGTATATATAAAATATACTTCCAATTTAATATATTTACATAGTTTTGCACACCTTTTGGCGCCCCTTTGTGTGTAGCGCCCGGGGCATGATGCCCCCCCCCCTGACCTCCCCCCACTCACTACGCCACTGCTGACAACGCATCTGACTGTAAACGCAGAGGGTTCGATTGTTTTTTTATCGATTTCAATTTTTATCAATAATTTATAGCCGCTTAGGCAAGATAAAGAGCGGCGGTTTCGGGTTGAAAGTCGCGACCGAAGTGTCTTGACACTGAGTTCGTTCTTTCGTTCGGAGCTAAAATTATTATTTACTTAAGTATACCAAAGGTTGTAAGCATTTGAATAAATCATTATTTTGAATTAAATTTTTGTAATTCTTTTAATTTCAATATATTTTTCTATCATTTAGAAATAAGTACAAATTGTATTTTTTTATAAAGAATTTATAATAATAAAAAATTTACTGCTTCAAAATTTTGGCTTTTGTTTTATTTGTCCTCGATAAAATGTGAGGAACCAACACTAGGTATTTATTTTCTTGAACAAAAGAATTAAACGTATATAAATAAACAATACAAAAGATGAAATTATGCAATAAAATAAACAACATCTGTACTGTGTAGTACGATCAACCAATATTTAAATTGTTTTCTTTACACATATAGAAATAAGTGTAAAGGGCATAGATTCTTGGACCCAGTCTCTAAAAGAGATGACTACTACACTATAGTAAGATTTGATAGATTCAGTTTGCTAAAAATTGTCAATCTGAGAGCCGAGTTATAAAGAGTTATATTTAAGTCACAGCACATCCAACTCCTATAGAAAAAAGTGATTACTGAGAAAAAAAATTGTAAAAGAAGCAGCAGTTGAAAATATCTAACAAACGGAAAGCACACAAAACGAAAGAAACGAGTGAAGGTGTCTATGTTAACCATCTGTCATTTAAAATATGATTGACTTTAATCGATTCAAATGGATTTCTTTTTGTTTTTTCAATAATTGATGTTTTCCTTATTTATACTGTTATTATAAGCACTAATAAGTGCGTTAAAATACTGAAACTTTATTACAATTAAAAAATATATTACTTTCACAGTACTGTAATCGATTATTTATAGCGATTAAAAATTTAAAATTATTTTTCTCATTAATCTCCGCTTTCAGGTTGTCAATTGAGCTGATTTTTGTTATTCTAAAATTGAAAAAAAAAATCTAACCCATATTCGGAGTCTCAATACTTTGCATTTGGACCCAAGACTCTTCGCCTCCTTTTCATTACATTTCCGTTAGTATAATGTAAAATTGTATTGTATACTAACCTAAACGTTTTACTAAAGACGCAAAGCTCATCGTCGAGTTGCGCCACTCAATACGTAATGCCTCCAGAATTTGGCGGAAAGTGGGAAACGGAAGTGTGTTAACGGAAGCGTTTTAACTCCCAGTTCCTAGGTGCCCCATGTCTGCTATGTGTGGAATACAGTGTGAAGCCAGAAAAAGGAAAAAATCTGAAACAATTCGATCTTTTTCTGCTTCACGTTGTATCCCGCACATAGCAGGGTGGGAAGAGAACATACATATATAGAACATAGCAATGTGCATAGCATACAGCAAATAATAGACAGGTGTATGAGGTTTACAATTTTATATTTAAAAATAGGAAACAGTAAGTATTTTGCTTTGCTTTATTTTTTCTAGCATCTATAAATCAGACCCACCATCAATCAACCTTCACAGCAGTTAATAAATCAATAGTTAACATAACTAAAACCCCGCTTTTTCTAAAGAACACATAATAAGACGAATGTAATGAGCAGAAACTTGGTTTGTTTACTAGTATGCAGTCCAAAGTTCCATCATCCTTCCAACTCCATGGTGACATAGTATTGTATTGTATTGACTTCTAATCTTCACATAATTGTCAAGTTTCATGATGATACTACATTAAGAAGTGTGTAATTCAATTTCTAAAATTGTATTACAAAATTAGTTTGTTACTAACTAACAATTACGAATAAAATAATTTAAAAAATTAAGTTTTTTTAATAACTTAATTTTTTATTGTTTGTTTTTACATTATATATACACTACCACCACATACGTTTTTACATTATATAATATGTATAATATGTACATTCAATTTGTATAAGTATGAGTTTTTGAAATCATTCTTTAAGGAACATTTTATTTTCTAAACACATTGCAGTGTGGGCAGAGTTAATCCAATGTCAGTCACTTCATTCCAAGCACAGCAAAATGTTCAAGACATTACGTGTTAATTGGCGGAATACGACGCCGCGCTTTGTCTCGTTACCGGAGCGAAGAAGTCAAATTAATTCCCTCCCTTGAATGAGATACGAACCCACAACCGTCACAATTACACCTCAATTAATTATATTTATACTATATATTTATACTATATGTTTAAACTTATTTATAATACTTAATATCTAAACAAATAAAAATAATTTATAATTTACTATCACTTCGCACGCTACTACTAGTGCCACTCGAATTCTCTTTGCCAACAATCTGTTTTAATTCATAATCTTGGACCACTTGAAATATTTTAGTCTTCGCCTGATTCAAGTAGTATGGACTAAATTTCCTTAGAGTAGACCCAATAGCTATTAGAAACACGTCCAAAGGATCTGCAGGATTCAATTCCTGATATTCATTATTGAAAGACGAAGAAGCTCCATCATTTGTCTTTTGGCAGTTCGAACTTTGTTTACTTTCTCCATTCTCCCTAAATTCTTGAAAACTCTCCTCTATTTCATCACAATTAGATGAATTTTCTAAGTCCGAATATTCTTCGTTGCATATGTTCGTTTGGGTTTCCCTGTAATATGGCAGCATGAAGGCAAGTTCGTCTTCGTATTTATAGTTGTAAATTCTCTGATTCGGATTTCTTAGTCGATCTCTTATTTTTCTTCTCATCATGTCTCGAACGTTTACCCATCTTGTTTTGCAGACTGATGCTGAAATTAAAATTGGTTAGTGTATTAACCAGAATACAATTAAATGCAGTTAAAATAAGAATTGAGGCCATAATGGTAAGTGCGTCGACTGTGTATTCGATTCCTATTCAATTGCTTTCTACTTTCCACCACCCAGCGGAAAGTAGGAAACGCAATGTCTGACGACTTGTTGTTAAAAAATAGAAGCAGTGAGAACTTACAGTGTAGTTTAATGTTGCAAAAAATATTCACATTTCATGAAAATATTTTATATTTATGTATAAAATCTAAAATATAGTTCAAAAAATATTTCATTTTGTGGTGTAGGTTATTTCCGCATAGCGATATTTTACCACGAGGTTTTTTTTCTCGTAATTTCTTTCGAATTTGTAATCAGAGTTAACGCAATACATTTTATGTAGAAAAATCCTATTATGGATCTCAATGCCGTAAATGGGGGAGTCCAGTGTTCATGACATCTTTTGATACGTCTTCAAGGGGGGCATCATGCCCCGGGCGCTACACACAAAGGGGCGCTAAAAGGTCTGTAAAACTATTTAAATATATTGAATTGGGAGTATATTTAATGTATACAATTATATGATGTTCGTCTGGGGGGCGCTGAATAGGTATTTTGCACCGGACACGAGTTACGCCCGCTACGCCACTGGATGTATGCAGATAAAATTAATTTTATCATCATTTCAATCATCTACTTATCAAGTCACTATCATAAGAATCTCCTGATAAGGCATTATGTTGATGAATATCGAAAACCAAGACCACACACTATCGAACAAAAGAGGCCGTGGTGGCGCAGCATGCGACTCTAAACGCGACGGTTGTTTGTTCTATTCCTGTTCCAAGTAATGAAATATTTAATATATTCATTTCCTTGCCTAGTAAGTAACAAGGCAAAACATGGCGTCGAGTTCCACCACTACTTGTAAATTCGCCGGAAACGGAACGGAAGTGTTTTATTGATAACGGAGTATCGTACCATTATATCCCTAAGTGTCCTCTGCCTACCCTGTTTTGTATGTGATACGGGTGGATAAAAAATAAAATAAGAAAGCATTTAATTTTTTAATATAAACAAGTTATTTCCAAAATAAAATTATGAACCTATAACCTTCGTGTCAGAGCGGAGACATAATAACTATACCACAAGGGTACGGACATGTTCATAGAACTACATATATATATTTACCTTCATAAAACCTAGTGTACATACACTCCGTTTCCTGCTTTCTGCTCAATTTACACATTATGAGTAGCGAAACTCAAAACCGCGCTTTGAAATAAAAAATAATACTGGCTATTGAAACCTTCTCGTTTACAATCGACGCTATCACTGCGACACGACGACCTCTACTTACTTATTTATTAGACAAATGAAAATAAACATAGATACATACCAGGTCTATTCAAAATATCGCCAATTCTCTGCCAAACAACTTCTCTAGTATCATAAAATAGATATTTAGGGTGTTTGGAATTGTAAATGATAGGGTTTTCTCTGACCAGAGCCAGTAATTTTAGATCTAAAGTCTTGTTGAAAGGCAACGGCATGGCGACCGTGACGGGTGGGAGACGACTGCGACGCGGGGCCGATGTTGCTACTTTGGATTTAAAGGTCCCCGTTTTTTTTGCCAAACGGTTATTGTTATTAGTAAATATTTTTTTTACCGTATCTTATTTCGACTATTATTTATTGAAATAATTTAACATATTATATTATAAGCGGCATTATCAATTTAAAGCTAAGGTAAAGACTCAACTTATTTATTTGGTTTACTGAGATTTATAATATTTATTTCATAATAAAAAATAGTAAGTACTATATTATCTATCTATTTACAGATTAGTAAAAAAATAATAAAATTATATATTTATCTTTAGTAGCATATTTTTATATTGGTCAAAAGTTTTTTTCTAATATATAATTATCCTAAATATTTTTTATTTACAACTTATATGCTCTCTTTAAATTGTACTCCATTCGCGCTAACAAAAAAAATACTTAATATATTAGCCTCCTACAATTCTACATAACCAATAAAGTCATAATAACGAAATTAATTCCACGTAAAACATACCCCTTTCACAATAAATACTACCGATAAAATAGCAAACATGTTATACATAGCAACACTGTTCCGACACGAGCCCGGCACGGGACGGCAACGTCGCGTAACTCTGACGAAGCTACGTTATAGTATTAACAATATTTATTCAACACGTATAGTAGTAGTAGACTTTTACTTGTAGTAGTTTTAGGGGAATTTAGAAGTTTTGTATTGGTTTTTAGAAATTTCTGTTATCTTTACCATGTATAGTTTTGGAAAATTGTATATTTTTTTATCCTGTTATCGGTATAATAATTATTAAAAACATAGTATGCTTACTTTTTCTTAACAATCATTTAATTTTATAAATTGTAGCTTTAAAGAATAGTGTAGGGAGCTACAGCTAGAGAGTTTAATGATGAAGAGGGAATTTGGGAACCTACTGTTAAGTGGCTCTCCGGCCTCATTATGACACTTCCGCTCTCCACTTTCTACCGAATCGTAAAAACGTTGCGTGTTTTGTGTAGAAACGCCGCACTTTGAAAATATTAAATTATATATATACTTTGAAAATATTAAATAAATTACCCGCATTTTTGCCGCATACTTGATAATATATTTAAAATGAGGTATAGTTTTTGTAATATTAAAAATTGCAATATTATTCTCGCAATAATAGAACGATAATAAAGTGAAATTAACTCTGTTTAAATGGAGAACTTGTGAGACATAATAAAATTGCAAAAGCTTTCCCCCATGTATGATACGAACCATCGCGTGAATAATTTTAGGACTGTCTCCGACATATTAACGTAGTTACAGCTCGCTTTCTGTTATTTTGTTCTTATGTCTAAAGAGATATAATATAAAAGAAACTAAAAAAATTAAGTAGATTTATCACGAGTATAACGATTTCTTTTGTTTGGCACTACACTACGCATCGCCCAATTTTCGAGGCATTACGCGAAATTCAACGGACGGCCTTTTTCTTGTTACCGAAGCTATTGTATGAAAATAATTCATTCCTCCGAGTAGGAATCGAACACACTACCTTCGAGCGAACGATGTCTTTGATTCTAGGTTTTGATTTATTTTGTGTGACATGGAAGTTACAACAGGCTTTTTATTCATATTTTATTCCTTTATAAAGATCTATTTCTTATATTTCATATTTTGGTTGTGAAATTGTTTATACAGATTGTTTTCATCCTGACCGATTAAAAAAAAGCAGTTTTAACTACTCTCTATATACGACTAATACAATGAAAAAGAAAGACGTTTCGAATTCGGAAAGAACGTAGTGATAAGACACTCCGTTCTCCACTTTCCGAGTTCTGGAGGCTTTAGATTACACTCAGAGTGCTGAGTCAACTTAAGTGGGAGGCCAGTCGTGGCGCAGGGGCACAAAGTGTGACTGTAAAATCGATTGGTTGTGGTTTCGATCCCAGCTCGAGGAAATAAAATATTTATTTACTTTTTATATTTTCCTTTCTTCGCTCTGGTGTCGAGGCAAAGCGCGGCGTTAAGTTCCGCCACTCAAAGCGCAAAGCCTCTAGAAAGTGGGAAAGTGGGAAACGGAGTGTCTGGACACTAGGTTCCCTCTACCTACCCTGCTGTGTGCGGGATACAGCGTTAAGCTGATTTAATTTTAATTCCTCGAGTGGGGATCGAACCCACAAGCAGTCGATTTTAGTCACAGTTTGTACCCTTGCGAAACGACTACTTTTTTATGCCTCATAAAAAAATGGCCTCAAAATTATCGTTGTAAAATAAGACACCATTTGTTTATAATGATGCACACTTAGACCTAGACACTAACTTATCGGAGCGACGACACCGCACACACCTCATTCATGAAATCCAGTCATTAGAGATAATGGCAGTGAAGTTGAACATTGTTTAGGTTTATTATACAACGAGAGATATCCCATTCTCGTTCTGATATGTCTCTCGGCAGCGTTTAGTAGTATTTTTGTAGTGCGGTATCTATTTGTAACTGCGTCACACGATACAGTTAAATAAAACGCATAAAATGCAAATATTAATTCTACGTCTAAACTGTTGAGAAATCTTGATTATTAACTTTTAGGTACAGGCTTAAAATATTTTTCATTTTACACAGTACCCGTAATTGTAAGCGTATTTGATAAAAATAGAGGTAGAAGTACCTACTATGATACGTACAAGCTATATTGGTAAAAATGTGCAACAAATATCTGACAAGTACAAATACAGAACTTTCCATAATATGAATCTGTAACCACCGCTTTCTATCTCTTAACTGCAATGGTGATCACAAAAATATATTTATTACGTACATCAATACATATAAAAAATTAATATATTTTTAATTAGTGAAAGTAATTAAAATAAGTGGATTGAAATTAAAAATAGCAATCAATGTACAAACCGAAGTAGATATACGCCTTATGTACTTATCGTTATAAAATATTTAGCTTATCCGATCGATCGTGCCGACGCGACACGTTCTAGAAACACCGCTACTATGGAAACTCATAGTTTCTTATAAAGCCCTTTTTACGGAAATATGGCAAAAAATTGCAAACGAGCGTACGGGTCACCTACACAATATAACTGCCACGGGTAGGACATGCCTGCATCAATAATTACTATACTACAAATAATAATAAATATAAATTCTTTTAAGCAATAAATTGTAGTTGTTAGGTATAATTAAAAATATATATATTTTTTTATTTTTACTACATATAAGTTTTTTGTGTGTTAAGTGTTTTTTTTTTATTTTTACTACATATAAGTAATTCATTATAAGTTACAAAAAAATAATTTAGCCTGGTTCATGTTTTAAGTCAAATAAATAACAAACATATGGCTCTTCAAAAGTTACTTTATTAAAAAAATATTTTGTGATAAAATTATTATAAAACGAGATTAAAATTATAAGATTATTTATTATAATATACCTTATAACAATACTAACAATCCGATCGCTAGCAAGCTTTCTAATAATCTAATCTAATAATTTCTTCATTTAGAAATGAAGAACGAAGTGACTTATCATTATTTTTATCTATGTATACTTATGCTATGAAAAAAAACTATTCCATATAAATCGATTCGGAGTTGGAAACTTTAATATCAAGAGGCGTGACTTCACTACTTTGTCGTGTTTGAACGATTTGTTGAAGATCATATTCTTGTACAACAGCGAATATTTTACTTTTTGCTAAATTCAAATGGTATGGAGAGAAAGTTTTCAATGTAGCACCGATGCTTAATAGAAAAGCGTCGATAGGATCTGCTGAATCAAATTCAGCGGGAGGTGCATTCAGGTGAGACTCATTAAAAGTGGACGTACTTATAGGATCTACAGTTTCTTCTAGTGATTCACGTTTTTTCTTCTTCTTTTTCACAATTGATGTATCAAATTCCAACTTAATCTTTAAAGGTTTTAAAGTATCATTTGAACTATCGTCATGCACATCATTGCAGTCATCGTTAGCTTCATCAGCGCTTCGATCATCGGATTCGAACTCCTCCTGTTGTATATTCACGTCCTTGTAAAACGGTCGTAGGAAAGATACTTCACTTTCATATTTGTACGTTTTCGTCCGTTTGCCCTGTTCTGAATTTCTTTTCAAAATACGGCGGTATACGTCGCGTATATTGATCCATCGTACTTTGCAATCTGCAGCTGTAACAAGATTTCAAATTATGTTATAAAGCATTAAGTAGATCTTTGTTACTATTTATTTAAAATTAAAAATAACGTAACCCTTTTTTAAATAATAATTAGGGCAAGCATTACGATTACGCACGCGTTGCAAATTATTATAAATTAATAATATTAATGACATTTATAACAATATAAAAAAAAAAATTATAAATATGTACCTCAATTATGAATCAAGAATATTGGCTTTGTATGAATTATTTAAATATTACACTTTAAGTATACAATATAAAATAAATATAACACAAACCCAATTACAAAACAAATACAAATCTTTTAATCTAAAAAAAGTAACAAGTTTCCAACCATTTCTACAAACAAGTTACAATCGAGTTTCGCTAGTAAAAAGAACAAAGTATAACCAATCGTTAATTATAAATCCAACTCACCGGGCCTCTTCAGTTCGTCGCCAATCTTCTGCCACGCGACTTCCCGTGTATTAAAATCCATATATTTAACATTATTATGATCGTATAATACCGGGGTGTCTCGGACTAATCGTATTAAATGAATGTCTAGTTTCTCATGGAATAACATTACGTCGTGTCGTTTGTCGAACGCGTCGTCTCGGTCTGGTCGAAATCGATTGGCTCTCGCAACCGGTGTTGCTATATGTTAATATAATTTTTTTAATTAACGTTATTCAGTTAAGTATATTAGTTATATTCTAGTAATTTATTGATTAACTAATATTTTATGTTATTTTTTATTATTGTATTCTTATAATTGGTAATATTTTATCTTTACTTTTCGGTTTTTTACCGCCAATTTTGATATCATTAAAGTTGTCAAAAGTTATTAAATTTGTTTATAACAGACATAACATATACGAATAATTGATTTTGTAATTAATGAATATATAAATGAAAAAGAATAAAATAAAAAAGTACATAGTAGAAAGATGACGTTAAAAATAAGAAATTTACATTCACAACATTTGTCCTTTGGAACAGGTACTAACTCTCATATTTTAGTAGAGCTAATATTTTATCTAAATTGCATTTACCTATTTTATTTCAAAAACAAGTTCAAAAAAGTTCAGTGGGCTACTGTAACTGCAACTAAGACTATTAGTCTTTTAGTAATAGTTTTATTTTTTCAAAGTTGGGATGTATGTGGAATACATTTTAGACATATCAAAATAAGGTGTCAAAATAAAAAAGAAATTTATAAGAATATTAATTTATTTGTATCTATTGCATGTGATCTACACAGCTATATTATTAAAACTATAAGTCTAAATATATCACTCGCACATTTTAGTTTAAAGCTACTGTTAGTGTTATTTAAATTAAAGTGATAATATATAAATCTATATATATTTAAATTAGGCCTAAAGAAAGTCGAACTATAATACTACATAATGTTTTCACAGCCTACAATAGTGTAATAAAAAAAGTATATAATTAAATAGTTAATTGTATTAATATAAAATCTAATTATGTCTATTATTTCAAAAAGTGGACAGGTCTATGGTCAGGTATTGTTTCTTTATCTGAGGTAAGATCTAAATTTTTTGATGCATTGCATAATGAGTGGAAGGATATAATATAGAATTGAATATAATAATTTCTTACATTTACTGTCAGATACTATCCCACCGCCAGTAACTGTGACAATGTTCTCAGTTTATTAGTTATGTAATAAATACAATATTTAGTCTTCAGGATGATTGGTGAAGAGTGACTCATCACTAAATTGCTTAAATATGAATGAGATATATGAAAAAATAGTAACCTACCCACTTATCTATTAAATACCTCGGTATTCAAAATTACTATAAATAAATTGTGACAAATATATAAGAATTTCAATTAGTTTTAATAGAAATTTATTTGATTGATAGTATCTAAAAAGTGTGGGATCGAGTCATGTGGCATTCAAATTTTTTTTCTCTTCATGTAGTTTGGAACAACACATTAAAAGGTTTTAAAATTGTTCACCAGTAAAAAAAAAACAAAATAATAAAAAGAAGAAAAAATAAAAAGAAACATGTAAAAAAAGCTTTATTAAAATAAATAAAATGTACAAACAAAAAATTAGCAGCAAGTTGACAAACAAATTAAAAATTAAATAAAATGTTATCAAAAAGATTTTTCCATATGTAAAAATAAAAAGCAAATTCTTATGTTACATACATACATACATATTTTATACATTCATGCAAAAATATCTCTCTAATACTAAATACATTATTTTATAAGGCTGTCTATACAAGAATTAGTGAAGCTACAATTTATAATTGCAAAACGTTGCATACGTTTTTATTTTCTTTATTATTATATTATGTTGGATGGTGGAACTTTACACCATATCTTGTCAGACAATGTATATATTATTTATTTAAAAATTACTGTGCCAATCTGATAGTGATTTCATCATGTCCACACAGTATATCTCAAGTCTCTAGTTAGTTAGTTATAAACAGACACGTCAAAAGGTTTACAGAAGAATGGAATAAGGGTTCATCTGTCTACTATGTGCAGTAGTGAGTTATAATTTTATTTTATTTAGAGAAAGATTACTCATTTTTTTCTTGTGCAAACCTTCTCTTTTCATGTCTGATTATACATAAGTAGGGATTGACTATCTGTTTATATAAAAAAATATATACTATTGAGAATATAAACAATATATTGTGATTACCTATCATTTCTAAATTGTTTGTATCATAGTTTGTATACATATTTAAAATATATATTAATATAAATATATTACAGGCAGACCTTGGTTAGGCATTTTAGTTAGAAATTTATAGGTATATAACAAAAAAAAACTATTATCAACTTATATTTGTAGTTCATTTTAGGAAAATATAATAATAACATAAATGAGTACATATGTACGGAAAATAAGTTTGCTTTTATGAGACACGTTGCCGTTTAACTACTTTGCTACAAATTTTCGGAATAATTTAGTTCTCTGGTACCTAGTATTATGTATAAGAGGACTGCCTGTACTAATAAAATTTTTAGCCCTAAAGATATTCTATTGTATAAAGCACTAACCAATGGCACTTTCTTAATAATCACACTCGCTTTCACATTAGACACTATAAAATTTCGATGCAAAATATAATAATTCACTAAACTAGTAGAAAAATCTATTATTAACGAGTTATTTTATTACTTAGGACGATGTAAAGGGGTTTTAGTTTTATTGTATATTTTTTAAGGTAAGTTTTATAAATAAAAAATCTAACAAACTTATTTGTTTTTTTTTGAAACATATAAAAATGTTAACGTTGCGGGATTTGAACCCGCTACGTTCAAATTTTGATATGTTTTATGAAAAAGCATTTTGCTAGCCTTAGTGAGAATTAACAATTTTAAAATGTTAAAAATTATTCTAGTTGTGATTATATATAAGGGAATTTATAATAAAATTTATTATAAAGATTTCGAGTCCCACTACTTTCATGTTTTTATACATTTTCTAAAATATTTTTCTATTCTTAGTGTAGAATAACGTTTTAAAAAATGTTAACAATACTAGATTATATTAACACTTTCATAGTTTGAGAAAATTATATCCTTTTTTCCATAGCAAGGGGTGTGATTGAAATTTCGAAGTGTTCGATTATCCGCCCATAGGTTAAATGGATTCTATATTATCCGGTACAGTACATGTACATATAAACGCTAGACATAGTTATGCATATAAATAACAATTACATAAATAGATTTGTTTCTATTAGTATTTTAAAGCCTATTAAAAGACTATAAGCAAATTTCACATTTTTACATAAATCTTAAATAACCTATGTTAACCATATAGCTTCACTCCATTTCCCGCACTAAGACACTTTTTTCGCTCAATTTTCAAGATAAAGTTAACACTTTATCTACTAGAGCCAAGAAATGGGAAGACAATCAACATGCATCAAAAAAATGTTGCTAATTGTAGTATTATGTATTAACATAATGATTACGATTTATATTATAAGTAATGAACAAAAGCCATGTTATATAAAATTATATTTGTTTTATATAATATCAACAATCTCAATGACATTGCATATTTAAAAAAATATATAATTTGTGTTTGATTTGTTTGATGATTTTTTACACTACAACTACAGTCAAAGAGTCGTGGCCGCCCTGAAGTTAGCTTCTTGAACTGCACCTTAGCTCGGGAAGAAAATAATTAAAATTAAGAAAAAAACCTAAAATCATGTCTGCACACCCATAGTTAACTTCAAGGCGGCCATAAATCGTTGACCATACTCTTTGCCAGTTAAAATGAAACTAGATTAGTCGTTTATCTACTCGTGACCACGGACTACTGCAAAGTGTCCTACGTCGGGAATACTAAATATACGCAATTGATCCGGTTGAATAGTTTCTTTTGAAATTTGTATTAATCAAAGATCGTAATAATGTAAAGTGTTTGTCTTTCGTTTAGATCTGGTACCACGGGGAGCGACGCACCCATCGCAGGCGGTAAGCTCCTTGTTCCGTTCTTATTTTTATGGAGGCTCCTTCTGCCGCTTTTACTGTTTCTTTTACCTGGAATTTTATTATAAAATATAATTATTACGAGAATGTTTTTTTTTATTCTGATGGACTGAATGCTGTTGACCTGGTATGGTCTTGACAGCGTCACCGGGCTGGGAACGAGAATGATATGTTGTTGGTTGTTGTGAGAATGTAATGTAAATTAGGTAAAGTAATACAAAATAAATAAAATAAAAAGAATAATTTAGGAATAACGGGCGTAATGTTATAATTTTTTTAATTTATAAATTGTTGTATGAACTAGTAAATAATTAGATTGACAGACACATCATACACACAATGATCTTTAACATTTTTTTTATTTCATTATAAATTTAGACGTAGATTTCGTAAAATATATTCTGGATTAATACCTCGAACACTTTCGTATGGCTTAATTATCTAATATCATTATTGAATTCAAATATTATCTATTAAATACTACACATATTTTTAATATATAAATGACATCAACTTACACTTTGCATCAGGTTTTGTGCGTTGCCCACAAGCATCTCAGTAGCCTCCTGATCTTCTTCGCTACCTGTATGTTAAATATTTGTATAGTAAAATGTATGAAACTATTTATCATAAAATTGATAAATTTGGAAATTTGAATACACTATATAGCAACGTTATTTAATTTTTCTGTGTATAAGTGTATATATAATTCTTTGAAAGTGATAAATAAGTCCTCACAATCCCACGATTAGACCAAACTTCCCAATAACATACGTTATAAAATCTATAATAGTGTTGACTTCAACAAAGGCATGTATGTAATGTGATTATGTATATATTATTTCTAAAATTATTATTTGTATGTCTCACTAACATACCACTAACCCAAAGTGGGTTAAGAATATGTTACATTTACCCTATCGTTGATATGCAAATTTACATAACACTATATATTATAAAAAAATGTATGTGAGATAATAAAAATAAATATATTTTCTAAGAATAAAAAAAACATACAGGCATAATTGTCACTAGCTTTTTATGTACCTATACTATGTTTCAGCAAAGAAAAATAAAAAGCATTGAATAATGATATATGCCACATTAATATAAAAATATAGTTAATTACAATGAAGAAATATAATATCATCATACTAATAGTGCTGGAAAGAAACAGTGAAAAAAGAGTTTAAATTCTTTATATTTATAGAAAAGTGTGTAAGGGAGATAAATTTATAATAATAAATTTAAAATATAATAAAGAGATTAAATAAATTAAATAGAAATACAGATAACAAATATTATATTAAGCATAGCATATATATAATGTACCTTTGTAGTCCGGCATACCCACTGGAGGCGTTGCGATAAGCGTTAACAGAATTATCGCATCAATATAGCGTTGAAGCAAAATATTATTAAATTATGTTGTTAACCCCTAATCGGGTACTAAATCTTAATAGATAAAAGAAAAATAATTTATTAGCAGAAAAAGAATTATCTTTCTGAGCTACAGTAATAATATATTTCTCAATTAAACATTAAAAGAATTAAATAGTAGGCATTAGAAACTAAGAATCATATATAAACCATAAAATAAAGTGATTTAATTTTCTGCCCGTTTAAGGGTTAAATTTATTAGTTTATTAATATAATAACCTAATATTTATTGTAGAACCTAATATTGTTTCTTTTTAATGCGATAGTTGTGGGTTCATATACTACAATAGGATTTTTTTATATTTGTAATATATATCAATTGCGGCGATGAGTTCCGCAAAATAACACAATGTCCTAATGAGCGTAAATAGTATCTCACTATATTTTCTGTTAAGTCAACATGAATCCAAAACATACCTAAAATATATTTAATATTACTATTAATAATTTTATATTGATCATTTTGAAGCGGAGCGAAGTTTTAAATAAAAAGCTATGTAGACAAAACGGCTAATATAAAAATAAATCTAGTTAAATATGATTTTCAAAAAACATTTTAGTATAAATACAAAATAATATAATTTACCTTGTGCACCCAACATGGTAGCTTTTACAGTAGATAAGATCTTGAGTTGAGTACCGATAGTTGGAATTCTCTCACACACTTGCAACAAGTTCTACAAAAAATATATATATTTAAAACAATATTCCGTAAAATGGTACTACCTGCTATGTGAATACATGGTGTATACACATATCATGGTAGTCAGAGGGAACCTGGGAACCTAGTGTTAAGACATTCTATTCCAATTAATACACTTGCGTTTCCCGGTTACCGCCGAATTTTAAAGGCTTTTTTTACTGTTGAGAGGCGGTTTATTTGCTCTGGTGTCGAGGCAAAACTCAACGCCGAGCTTTGCCTCGACACCAGAGCAAATAAACGAAAATATTAAATATTTCATTTCCTCCCAGTGGAAATCGAGCCTGCAACCTGTCGTGTTTACAGCCACATGCTTGTTAGAGTGCGCCGTTGAGTAGTGACACTCAAATACTAATAATATAATATGTGTAATGTCTTACCGTGCGAATTCTCTTATCAGTGCATTCGAGGGCAAGTTTCTTGGCGAGACGTGTAACTTCCTCTGACGCCTCAGCTATGGCCTTAGCCGTCGCTATCAACTCGCGTTTGCTACCTAAAATGAGAAAATTATATAAATAAAAAAACATTTAAAAGTCAAAATATTTTCCAAACTGAGAATTGATTTTACAATCATTGTATGCTATCATCAAGTACTTACCACAAAAATCTAGAGGCTGATAAAAAAATATATTTGAAAATTATCTTATGTTAAAACATTGAACTAAATGATAAAAAAGAATGTAAGAAAAAGGGTTACAAAATTTCACTACGTTTTGTGCATGCTTTTTACGTCATTAATACAAGATTTCAAGAGTCGAACTGGAAAAAAATTAAATTAAATTTTATTATTTTTTTAAGAAAAATTAGCTCCTATAAATCAAGACAAGAATATAGTAAGAAATAAATAATTCAAATGATTTATGCCTCATACAAATACTTCAAATTTTGCGTACTTAAATAGCGTGGACTCTTAAACTCAATGATTTAAATAATATAATAATTATAAACTATTTTTACTACTATAATAAAAAAAACTATACTAAAAAAAACAAAAAAGGAGCACTTCAACATAATTTTGATGATTTATAATAAAAATATCAAGCACTATTTACATACATACAACTTACCAGTGAGGTTCATAGCCACTTCTATCCATGAAGCAACGGACAGACAACAGTCATAGCATGTTTTATATATATACATATACATGACAAATTATTTATATTAGCTTTGTTTAAATGAATTTAGTGAATGAACGAATGTAAATGAGAAATGGTATCAATAATTTTTTAATAAGCATTTATGATCTATTTTTGTCCAAAAATATCTTTAATCTGTGTGCACAATTTTATTAAAATAATAAGATATATTTATAATCCAAAATAATTAAAGCGAAAAGCGTTTTATAATTTTTTATAATTACATAGACACCGAAAGCGATACGTAAGAAATATAACACTTCATATTCATATAATGTTGATAATATTAATATATTGTGTGTAAAATGAATATAAACAAGAGTCTTGAATCTTTGTTCTGCTATTTTAAATTATGTTTTGTCTAAAAATACTATAATTTTAATGAATATGGCTATATGACTTTAAAGAGATCTAAGAGAAGCTCATGTTTATAATAATATTAAATCTTTCGGCTCGCCCAAGAACTTTAAAAAATAGTGATTTTTTTAATACAATTGTAAAAAATAATGTTGTTATTAACTATTTTTGCCATAAATAATTAATAGACAATTGTGTTATTATTTACTAATACACTGATTATTACGTTTACGTTTTTTAAAATTTCCCACATTCATGACCAAAAGCATATTCACCGGTTTATATACACTGTACAAAATGTCAAAAATGACATCCAATAAAAGAAAAGTACCCTTAGAGTCAGATCTGACAAGGTCTGATAGCCGCGCCATGAGTATCGCCATGCGTTTGGCGGCCGCGATGATCTCGTTGTCCTTTGAGGACCACTCGCGTACAGCCTTGTGCAGGTTGTGGGCCGCCACCTGGAATAAATTGGTATTTAATATTTAAAGTGAAAAAAGAGAAAAAAAAAATGAAATTAATTATTATTGTTATACTTAAAAGAATAAAAGAGGATTCGTGTGAGTCGTGGCGCAGTGAGAGTAAGCGCGATAGGTGTTGCGTGTGGGTTCGATTCGCAATAGCGGAAATAAAATATTTAATATTATTCTCTATTTAATATTGTTCTTATTTTCTTTGGATTGGTAACTAGACAGCACGTAAATGTCTTAATTAATGTGTACTTCTAAAATAGTTGTAACTTAAATACTTTTTAGAAAATAAAAATTTCAACGTTGAGAGTTGAAAATTTGAGCGAGACTTGAATCCGCGCCTTTCGAATCCGTTTAAGAGTCCACACTCTTGACACTTTAAAAATGTAAAAAATAGCTATAATTTACCAAAATCGGTTGACTCGGATGCGGTTGTCTTCTAAATATATCCTCTCCTTCATCATCAGTGTCGGGCGGCGGAGGGCGCGGCGGCGCGCTGAGCGAGGGCGGGGGCGGGCGCGGCGGCGCGGCGCCGCCCAGCTGCAGCGCGGCCAGCGCGGGCAGCGCGGGCGGCGGCGGCGGGGGCGCGTGCTGGCGCGAGAGGGCGTCTTCTACTGATGCTGCTGCTTGGATTATCTGTAACGTAAGCTGGTTTATATTGTCAATCCCATTGAGTCGTCAGTTTTTGGTAAAGAAATGTGTGACCGTTTATCCACATTCACTATATTTTCTCGATGGCGGCCTGCGGGCGTCACGTGTCTAGTACAAAGTCGCACGCACCTCCGCGTTGGCCCTCCTCCAGTGCGGCGCGCCGGGCGCGTCCCCCAGCGCCACCTGCTTGGCGGCGCGCACGGCGGGCGCGATGGCGGCCTGCAGGCGCGCCTGCGCGGCCGCGAGCGCCGCCGCGTACTCGCCGTCCTCGGTGTTGTCGCGCTCGGCGCCGCCCACCAGCAGCACGCGGTTGGCGAGCCTGCGGAGTGTGTCATTCGTGTTTCAGTTCGCATGATGTTTTAAAAACGTGTCCGTCCGTCCTTAATATACACTAGGCTAAAATTTTCGAGAGCTTTTAAACATCAAATATAAACACATTACCTGGCAATCGCTGAAGTATTGTCAACCATCTTTTGTGAATCATTATTTCTGATGGCATCTTCACACAAATATGTATGTTTTTGCATTAATTCACCTAAAAATAAATATAATATAATTAATAAAAATTAATAATTCAATAAAAATGCAACTACGTTTTAAATAAACAAAGGAAACTGAAAGTATTATTATTAGCGATATTAGCGATTGTATACATTCTTGTGCCCAGAATGTAAAAAAATTAAAATGGTAAGATTTAGTAGATTCAGGTACATCATTCTCTCGCTGGTTTTTTGTCAATTATTTGAAGAGTTTACGAATAATTTAAGTTTTGATATATTTCGTACGTAGCTAGATTATTAATAATTACTATTTAGCCAATGAAAGTTTCATAGTGCGCATTAGTATGATTTTGATATTCTCAAAAAATAATATCCGATTCGCCTCGGTCTACCCTATCTCTATATAATACTACTATACTTACTTTATAACTAACACGTGTTATTATTATTATTAAATATATTTTAAATATTATTTATTCATACAAGTAGACAGTCGTTGCACAAGCGCATGACTGTACGCACGGTTGTGGGTTCGATTCCGAATTAGGGGTATGAATTATTATTTGTTATTATTTTCTTCGCTCTAACATAGCGCCACTTAACGCTATATACAAACCTCGAAAGTTAGGCAGAGAGTAGGAAACAGAGTGTCTTAACACTAAGTTCCGTCTGCCTACCCTGCTCTATACGGGATACAGAGTGCAGATGAAAAAAAATTTTTTTACAAAACTACTAAAATTTCTTAGATTTTTATGATAGAATATTTTTCTCCTTTTTATTCCATAACATTCTATCCCAATTGGTATAGGTTTAGTTCCCAGCAAGAGAAACTTACCAGCGGTTCTCACGAAGTCTAGAGGGTCCACGGCTTGGTCACAAAGGTCTCTGCAGCGCAGTATGGCGTCTGAATATTGACTCTTTAGGTTGTTGAAATGCTCTTCTGCTACCTGAAAATTCATGTTATTTCATTGTATATGGAGAAAATGTAGAGGAAACTCGATTATCCGGCTTTCGGTTATATGCGTTTATCCGGACTGTCGATCCAGGAAACAGATGTGTATAAATACTAAGATTCGTTTTAAAGTGTAATTTTAGTAAAAATTATAATAAATCCAATTGCCTTTTTCTCATTCGTTTGATTATCCGGATATTCATTTACCGCGATCCGGATAAATCGGGTTCAGTTTCAGTTTATAGACATTTATTCTCAATAAGACCTAAGCCACTTACTTGAGAACAATACTTTAAAATACAATAGTTCAGTTGTCGTTGTCAACTGTTATATTTAAGTTTACATAAATAACTTATAATAATTATAGATAAAGTTATTGTGACGAAATAGTAAATTTTATACTTACTTAACACATTGCTAATAATTATCGTGGACGTAATTCGCCAATTGACATTTAAATGTGTTAAATGAGTTAACATTTTTTATATGTGATGGTACTTTATTATAAAATTGCGCTCCTTCGAAAGTTATCATTTTTTTACCGTAATTGGTTCTTGTTCTGGGCAGCACCAATAGACTAGCTCGGCATTCACGAATAGAACGTCCACTAACATTTTGTATTTTAGTAAAGGATATATTGCTATGTACGGTTTTATTAAGTATTTTACGTATGTAGATACAGATGTTGTAAACGTACAATTGGCGAATTGTCATTATTCCTGTATTTTTATAAATATTCTTGGTTGATGCTAATCGTGGATAATTAAATATTAGTTTAATGCATTTGTTTTGTGCTCTTTGTACGTTTGATAATTTTGTTTTGGCGACACTACCCCAGACCTCAACCAGATATAGCAAATGTGGCTTGACTAGCGTATTATAAATGACGTATCGCATTCTACGCGGTATACACCTTACAATGTCACGTAGCGATCCCAGGACCGCCGAAATTTTATTTAATATATGATTCAAATGTGCGTTCCATGACAATGTGCTATCCATAATTATTCCTAGGTATTTTTCAGAGGTTTTTTGTTTTATTGGGAGATTATTAATAACGAGCGGTTTGTGCAAGGAAATAGGCTTATTTTTAGCTTTAAAAATTATATAGCATGTTTTAGAGATATTTATAGATAGAAGATTATATTGAAACCATGTATATAGCTTGTTTAAGTCTTCTTGAGCTTGTGCAATTATAGTGGCCATAGATGATCCAAAGTAAAATAAACAGGTGTCATCCGCATAGAGTGTTAGATGCCCATTTAGCCCAATTTCAGTGATATTATTTATATAGATTAAGAACAGTAGTGGGCCTAATATTGAGCCCTGTGGAACTCCGTAATTTACATGAACAGTACTACTTTGATATTTGTTATTACCCATTTTCACTACTTGAAATCTATTATGTAAAAAAGACTTAAACATATTTAAGGCCATGCCAGTGATGTTTAATGCTTCCAATTTTTTTATAAGTAGGGTATGACTAACTGTATCGAAAGCCTTTTTTAGATCAACAAAAATCCCTAAAACATATTTTTTTATTATCAATATTGGATCTAATTTTAGTAACTAAATCAATCATTGCAGACAGTGTATTGCTTTTTGGTCTGAATCCGTATTGTCTTTCGGAAATTAAGTTCATGGAATCCAAATAAGTTTCTAACCGATTGTATATTATTTTTTCTAATAATTTTGATAGGACAGGTAAAACGGAAATTGGCCGGTAGTTGCCTGGGTCCGTTGTAGACCCAGATTTATAAATTGGGGTTACCTTCGCGACTTTTAGCGTATCAGGAAACTTGCCCTGAGATAAAAGTTTATTAAAACACTCAGTTAATTTAGGTGCTATTATATGTTTTATGCACTTCAAACATTTTGTACTTACTCCGTCTATACCAGTACTGCAATTAGAATCTAGATTATCAATTAATTTTAGGATTTCCAAGGAAGTGCATGATTTGAAAACAGCTAACTCATCAGTTAATTGAGGTACTATTTTAGGGAGGGCTTGGGTGGTATTGTTATGAAATTGTTTAGGTATCTTATCTGCTAACTGTGACCCTATTGTGGCAAAGTAATTGTTAAAGGTTTCACATATGTCAGTTGGGTCAGAAATCTGTATAGAGTTAACTACTAATTTTGGAGGTGTATTGTTAGATCTGATTTTATTTACTGCTAGAGAGTTAATTAAATTCCACATTCTTTTCGGATATTTAGCGCATTTTATAAACTCTTTATAGTAGTAAGAGTTTTTTGTGTCTTGAATTTGTTTAGCTACTTGATTTTTTTTTAGCATAAAATTTTTCTGTAAATCATCATCGTGGGGAAATTTAAGGCATTCTGCCCATAATACGTTACGTTGATTAATTTCGTTAATGATGTGTTTATTAATCCAATCGTTTTGAGGTGTGTTTAATATTTTGGTTTTGAGAATTTTATTTGTTTGTATACATGATATTAATTTATTTTCAAATTGCATATAATCATTACTTAATTCATGGAAATTTACGTTTTCTATTGCTTTATACAGATTTTTGTAATTAGTCGCTTTATATTGTATTCTTATTTTTTGTGGAGGTTTAATTTTCTTAAGTTCTATATATATTTGTTTGTGATCAGACATTGTTGAGTTAATTAATGCCATGTGGTATTTGTCGTTCGTTAAATTCGTAGTTACGTGATCTAAAATTGACTTCTTAGTAGTAACTTCTCTAGTGCAGTATTTTTTAGTTATTTTGATTTTTTAGTTATATTGGGTTTCTACTGTATTTCTATACATGATATATGTTGAAGTCAAGAAAGTTTCGGATTTTTTTTAATTTTGAAGTAGAATTTGAATCCACACCTCTGAGTCGAATTCTAATAGTTTTAGACGAATAATAGTGCATGCAACACGTTTCATTTTTTTATATTATATCACTATTTATGTTATACTTTTTTAATAGTTTCATGATTAAACAAGTAAAATAGCGCATGTTTGAGTTTCGTCACTCAATACACAATACCTTGAGAAAACGGCGGAGAGTAGGAAACGAATGTATCTTAATTAAAACGGGGTGTCTTAATTAGGTTCCCAGGTTCCTTTTGCCTATTCTACTGAAGCTAAGCTAAAGCTAAAAAATGCAAATATAGACAAAGAAATAAAAACTTACTTTGCTATCTGGATAGTTGAAGCGTATTTTACCAGCGCAAATTAGTTGCGGTGACAATTTCTCCACCTACGACAAAAATAAGACATCAACACGCAAAAACATATTAAATTCAATTCTGCTACATAATCAGGAATATTACGGATATAGTATATAAAGTATCAATTTCGGTTACGGATGTATATAGGTAGAATAGCACAACTATCAATAACAGATTCTTCAAAAATAAGTAGTTTTTGAGTTAGTCTATTTATTATTAGAATCTATTATAGATAGTTTGTGATAATTGTTATTTTTCTCTAATAACTAATGCTCTTTTAAAAAACAAAACTTGTTAAAACTGTCTAATTGAAAAATTTACGGAATTATTCGCAAATTTTACATCAAATTCGGTTACAGAAACCGTAAAAATTTATGTAGTTTTTTCATTTTAGGAAATTCGATATTTTTAGTTCCGAAGTTTTATAATATTAAGAAAAAAAATATCTTTTACTACTAAATAATAAATAAATAAAAAAATAGTTATTTGGGTAAATATGTATTATGGTGATGTATATTAGATGGACGCCATCGTGTCATAATAGGATAACATCTGACTATAGATGCGGACGGATGTGGATTCGATTCAGACAGGGGGAGTTAACACAAGGATAGGGATAGTGTGAAACTAAAAAAAAACAAAAAAGACAAACCTCCTGAGCATTAACCAGTAGTTGATCAGCCAGTCTCTTATTATGTCTTAAACCAGCCGCTACAGAACTGGCTGCGGCTGCTGCACGGGTACTGAACGCTGATAACGCTGAAGCTCGCTGTTGCAGATTCAATTCCCGATTGGGTACGCCTGGAAAGAAAGATAGTATTATCCATATTTAACGATATAAAGTTTATTGAGAGATCAGTTCTAATCTCAGGAAATACGAGGTTGAAATAAAAAACTTTTTGTTTGAATAGGTGATTTATCATGCCATACATTATTTAACGTCATCGGACACATAGAAAATTTTACAAGTTATTTAAAAACAAGAAAAATATCGGGTTAGAGAACTGCTAAATCAGCTTTTTATGTATACAAAAATAAAAAAATATATACAAAAATTAAAAAAAAAACTAAATGGACTTTTATTTTATTTCATATAGTAGAAAATATAAATCAATTTTTGAAAGTCTTCTGATAATAAACGTATGCTTGTAGTTTTTAAAGGCAATTTTTATATTTTAAATATTATTTATACATACATAGAAATTTGTCTCACCTAATAATTTGCTTAATGGGCTGTAGCAGGTTAATACTCTAACCCGACGACATGTCACGTGTCATACAAACCCTTAGTTACTTCATCCATGGTTAAAAAGTTAGTTTACTTACAACTGGGAAAAATTAAAATCCTAATATTCTTCGTATCTAAATATTTACACACACAAAGACACTAACCCATAGGTGCATTGACAGCGTCACTGAAGTGCCGCAGCGGCGCCGCCACGTCGATGAAGTCCTCCACCACGCGGTTGACCACCGCGCGCTCCATGCTACGCTTTAATTCATGTAGCTTGTCGGTTAATTCCCTACAAAATGTCGAGAAATCTAATTAATAGCATGTTAAAAATAATATTCATTATAGAAAAGCGTCAGCGTAAAGTATCGTGCAATGATTCAAATTAGGAAAGTACATGAGGAACGAAGTGTGCTATCACTAAGTTCCCATGGCAAACTACCAGTAAGTGAACTAAAAAAAATCCATACCTAGTAATAGCACGGGCCTGTTCACTATCCCCCTGTCCCGCGGCGCACAACTCCGACAGCTGGTCGGACAAGCGCTGCACCTCAGAACATAGCTGGAGTACTTCGGCCTTCTCTCGTCCTTGGAGATTATCTGCTATCTAATCGATAAGAAAATGTAAACTTTAAAAAATAATATGTATTATATACATATATATATATTTTATTTCTTATTTTTTATCTATATAGTTATTATTGAGGCCAGTCATGGCGCAGGAACACATGCGTGTGACTGAAATGTGATGGAAATTCCAAGATTCCTTCTACCTACTGACTATATGAGCGACACTGCGAGAAGTTAAAAACAATAGTTATTATTAACCAAGTCTCGCTAAATCAATTAATACATGTGTCAATTCAATTATAATTTTATTTGGGAAGAGAGCGTTTCAATGTAAAAGTTTCAATTTTGATTGGACGTTCAATGTTACCACCGCTAAGAACTGATTTTCGAGCCGGTGGTAGCCTTCTATAGTAGTTTCCACTTACATTTCTATGTAACTTGACAAAAAATACAATAATTTATATATATGTTTTTTTAATATGTAAGTATTTTACTTTCCCAAGTGTGGAATAACACTTTAAAAAGGTTCAAATATATTTTAAAAATAGTATTATCAAACGATAATTCTTAGCAATTATCTTTGGGTAGCAGAAATTTGTATAAATCTCCCTATAGAGATGCTAACAACATAAATAATTTGTAACAAGCGTATAAGAAATTCGACGTAGCTCGAAAAAAAAGTAACGCTTAGTTGGTCAGTGCGCTTGGACGGTTTCCAAAGAGGCGCGGGTTCATTTCCCGCTACGTTCAAATTTTTATACGTTTTCTTAATAAGTATTAATAAAGAATATTTGACGCCCAACTGGAAGAACAGCTACATTTAAATTACTTTGATTTCCTCATGGTGCGACGCTGAGCCACCACTCAACAAACGATGTCTTAAAGATGCGACCTCCTTATCTTGCTATATGTAAGATAGTATGAAGTGGGCTTTTTTTACTAAAGTTATTATATGTTGTCAACCCCTAAAGAAAACAGAGTAGTAGTATTATAAGTTTGACTTGTCCATGTATGTAGAATCTGAAGCATCATAACTCTCAAAAGATGAACCAATAATTATTTAGTCTTTATTCTCAAGTTAATTGCATTTTTATTCTTAACCTGTGTGGCTACATATCCCTATGTAAAAGAAGACAAATTAATCACACATCATTATGTTTCATAGTATCTCACCATTTGTCCTTGCGATACGATGCTGTTGATGGCCTTCTGCCCGTCGGCGCGGGTCGCGGGGTCCGAGGCCGGGTGGAGCAACCACTTGTGGGCTGTTTCCAATCTATAGGCAAATATGTGCAAAGATATTATTACTTGAAACGAGATTGTAGGGGTGTTGCACAGTAATTGATATTTTTTATAAATAACAAACGCGACGGTTGTGGACCAGATTCCCTTTAGGGATACGAATTATCTTTATTCGTTCATAAGCATAAATCACAGTGTTGATATCCACCACCCAACAACGTATCAAAATTTTTTTTAAAACGTAGCAGTATCTTTTCACCGGTTCCCTTTGCCCTTCCTGCCATATGCAGGATACAGATAGAGGCTAAAAAAAAATAAAAACATCTAAATTTGGTAAAAATGGACGTAATGTCTCAACACCACCCTCACCTGGCCGCTATAGTCTTGCCGCCCTGCTTCTCCGCCGCCCGCACGCCCTCGTTGACGATGCCCTCGACGTCCGACACTTGGTGCTTCAGCTCAGAAGCGAGACTTCGGGCCTGGAAAATAAACAGTGTCAGCAGTAACGAGCTAAAGGTCAAATTATATTTTTGAATATTGATCGTTTCAAGGATAATCACTATAGAATATATGAAGTGTAAAAACAGTTATATGAAGTATAAAAAGATTTCTACAAGTAAAATTGAAGCATTCAACTTATATTATATACAACTCACTTTAGACTCCATGCCTCGTCCGAACTGCCTCTCATCGCACAGCACGTCCGCGTTGTAACCGCCAGACCTAAAAGACGCGTGTGTTCAGTATGTGTTTGGAGGGTAGTGGTGGAAACACGCACACTTGGTTCCCTACTTTTCGCCGAATATTCTATGAATTGCGTGTAGAGTTGTGGAATTAAACTCCTTGCTTTTGCCTTGGTTGAATAGCGAAACAATAAAAGTATTAAATATTTCATGCCCAGTGCGGAAATAGAATCCACGACCACAATAGTCTCAACTTGATTTAGGGAAAGTTTATTTTTATTTATTTATTTAATACTTTATTATACCATCTTAGTAATAAAAATATACAAAGAAAACAATGGAAAGGTATGGTGTAAAGGCAGCCTTATCACCACCGGTGATATCTTCCAGGCAACCCTTACCATTAAAAAGATCAAAGAATATGCGAATATTGGCTGGTTTACAAATGATAAAATGTGTATACCTACTGATATACCTACATAAAAAAAAATGACATTCATACATATTACAAACTAATTTACATAGATACCTATCTATATATATAAAAGGACTTGTTCCGACTGACTGAGGTAAGACGCACGCACAGACGTAACCGCTGTGCGTAGAAATGTGAAATTCAGACAGATGTTTATTTTTATAATCTGGACATCCACTAAGAAGGGATTTTGAAAAATTTTAACCCTAAAGAGATGAAATAGGGGTTGAAAGTTTGTATGGATTTTTTTTCAAAACAGCACCGATTTTTATAAAAAATTAAATTCAGACTATTAAAAATATTTTATTGAACACGTGTTTCGTGGTTTTTTTACAATTCACCCCTAAGGGTGCAAATAAGCGGGCGAAGCCGCGCGCGCCCACTAGTATAAAATAAAATAATATAAAATACATACATTTATTGATAAATAAATATATAATTCAATAAACTTACATAGATAAATATATAATTACATGCATACATAGTTTATAACGATAAGAAATAGCTTTTAACTTGACGCTTAAAAATGCGAACTGATTTAGATTGGCGCTCGCGTGGGAGTGTATTCCAAAGGACCGCAGCTTTAACAGAAAAGAAATCACCATAGACTTGTGTGCGGCTGAGTAGCAAGTCTAATTTATTGTCGTCCTGTGATCTGAGGTTTAGAGAGTGGTTGGATCCAAGGAAAGTGAACTTAGTTTTAAGATAATTTGGAGTGTAAGGATGGAAGAGGACAGTGTAGAGGAGCGTGAGGATATGCAGATTACGTCGCTGCCTGATAGTAAGCCATTTAAGTTGGAGCCTGTAATCGGTAATATGTTCGTATTTTTTAAGCCCAAATATGAACCGAATGGCCATATTTTGCAGGCGATCCAACTTGTTGAGGAGAGTTTGTGGTGAGGAGAGTTTAACTACCTCAGATATATGGGGTACCCAAGAGAGGGAATTGTCCATAGTAAGACCTAGGTTTTTAATAGAACTATGGAACTCTAGCATAGTTCCCTCAAACACCACAGGAGAAAGGGATGGAAAATGGATTTTGGATAGCAGCTGACGACTACCAAAGAGCGACTTGTGATTTAGCAGCATTTATTGACAAACCAAAAGATTTGTTCCATCGATAAGGAGATTGGAGTTAAGGGTAGTAATAGCACTATGGAGACTATCGTGGGTGGGTGCCGTAACATAAATTTGTAGGTTGTCAGCATGAATATGAAAAGGTAGAGTAAGGGATTTAGTAATGGAGTTAATGAAAATGGAGAAGAGAAGAGGGGAGAGAATGCCGCCTTGAGGAACACCTGCTTGAAGATCGGAAAAGGAAGAAAATGTATTATTTGCTCGAATACACTACACGCGGCCATATACGAGCGAAACCACTCGATAGCAATAGGAGAAAGATTTAAAGATTGCAAAACAGCAATAAGTACATCGTGGTCTACAGTATTAAATGCATTAGAGAAATCTAATAGAGCGATAATACTTAATTGCTGATTATCGATACCATGTCTAATATCATCGCAGATCTAATCTTAATTTTATCTTCATTTCTCAGTTGCTGTATGGGCTCAACCGTGAATATTTAGTTTCTTTTACCAGAAATGGTCTAAGCGAGGCTTTGAGCTCCGCCACTCAACGCGTAATGCCCCGGGAATTTGGTGGAAAATGGGGGAACTGAAGTGTCTTAAGGGGAACGGAGTGGGGTTACCGCCCACGTCCCCTCTGCCTAACTTGTCGTATGCAGCAGCGGTGCGCACCTGGCCTGCGCGCGCAGCGCGTGCGCGGCGCGCGGCGCCACGTGCTCGGCCGCGCGCTGCGCCGCCGTGAGCACGCCGCGCAGCGCGCGCTCGCCCGCGCTGTTGCGCTGCGCCGCCGCGTCCTGCACACAAGCAAGCGGTCAACGAAAGTGCGAACGGAGTGCCCTATCGTCAGGTTCCCAAGATTCCTTTGCCTACTTGGCAATATACGGAAGCCATAAAATGTATTATTTAATTTAAAAAATCATTACTTCATTAAAAATTTGAAGCCAATCGTGACGCAGGGGTACAAAGTGTGATTGTAAAACCGACCGATTGGAGGTTCGATCTTCACTCGAGGAGATGAAATATTTACTTAAATATATATTTCCATCCCTTCGCTCTGGTGTCGAGGCATTGAGATCTGCCACTCAACACGCAATCCCTCCAGAATTCGGAAGAAAATGGGGAACAGAGTATCTTAACCCTAAATTCCCTCTGCCTACCCTGCTGTGTGGGGGATACAGCGTGAAATTGATTTTATCTCCTTAATTTCAAAACTAACACATATATGCATACAATATTGTATGTACATGGCCATATAATCAGTTTCTCCTCTACTCTTTTTAAAGTAGATAATAACAAAAAACAAAATGCACTTACATTAAGAAACTCATGCGCAGCTGGAACTTTACCGTGTATGACACTTTGTAGTGCCTTTAAAACGGCCACGTTGTCCTTCTCTCCGCCATCTTCTACATAAGATGTGAGTTGTAACACTCTGAAAGTTTAAACATTTTTTACGTATTGACTGGCAGAACTCAACACCAGGCTTTGCGTTCTTACTGGAGCGAAAAAATAAAACATTAGTTATTTAATTACCTCGAATAAGAAGCGAACGCACAACCTGTCGCGTTTACAGCCGCATGCTACACGTGGCGCAGGGGCACACGACTTGTTTCAACCTATATTTTTATAAGATTAACATTAAATCAAATTTCTTACATTACCTTATAATTTCATGTATCTCGTCCGCCATCCGTTGTGCTAAATAATTTCTATTTTCAGCCGCATCTTCTATGCCTTTGCCACCTATTGAAAAAAGAAATTAAAAATAGTAAATAAATCACGAAAAATTTGTAAATTATAAAGAAATACTAATCTTTCTATACTAAGCTCCTTTATTCCTCCATACGTCCGAATATCTCTCTTCTCTCAACGAATGTATATTGAGAGGCGAAACTCAACTTATTGCAAAAGAGAGGAAATTAAAATATCAAATATTACATTTCCTCGAGTGGGAATCAAACCGACAGTCCTCCCCTCCCGCGTTTACAGTTCATTATTTTTAAATGTTTAAAAGTGCAATAGACATTTTTAAAAATGTTTTTCGATTATATATTAATATTAGAGGCCAGTCGTAGCGCAGCGACACGAGGTGTGACTGTAAAACCGACTGGTTGTAGGTTCGATCCCCACTCGAGGGGACGAAATATTTACTTAAATTTATATTTCCGTTTCTTCGCTCTGGTGTCGAGGCTAAGCGCGGCGTTTAGTTCTGCCACTCAACACGCAATGCCTCCAGAATTCCGCAGAAAGTGGGGAACGGTGTGTCTTAACACTGGGTTCCCTCTGCCTACCCTGCTGTGTGCGGGATATAGCGTATAGCTAATTTAATTTTTTTAATATTAATATTAAATGGATCGGACATTCAAGCTTTTTATACATTTTCTAAAAAAAAATTACATGTTTAAAAAAATATTAAAAAGGGTATCAAAAACCGTAACATTTTAAATAGAAACAAACAAACCTTCAGACAATATATGTATATATATCTTCATGGAGCATATGAGAACGGGCGCCAGTTTCTTCACGCTTTCCAAACAACTTGTCAAAGTCTCCGCGTGCGGAGGGTGAGTTAGTTCAGATGCTCGTGATGCCACCTAAAATCAAAAAACCTTTATTGTCTTAAAAAAAATGAAACTAATAAAAAATAAAGTAATAGTACTATTATTTTAATGTTTATTACTTTAACATATTTTATATGTTTTTTCAAGTCAATTAATCAGTCAGGTATTCTGAATTAAAGTTTCGGTTCTGTATATTTTTTAAATTTATATTTAAATTACTATTATTAGTATAATTAATTACTATTATTAGTAATATGGTTTATCCTATTAAAGACATGTTTAAGATTCATTTGTTTTAAAAGTAATATAGTGTAAGTGAATCAGTTTTTACATATAAAATATATGAAAAATTAATAAAATTTCACCTCTCTAGCAGCTTTCGATAAAGCAGGTGAGATGTCTCTAAGGAACTGCACGAGGTCCTCCATCGTATCTATTACTTCTGCTACACCCAAATAGTCCAAAACCTGAAATTAAATAATATTTATAATTAAAAAAACATAAATAGCTCTCCAAGGTAATAAATATATTTATATACTTTGTCGTCACCAAAGGTTCACAGATATGAGTATATCTTAATTTTTTTGTATGAATTTTCAAATGAGAAAACCTAAATATACTATATCCAAAGACAAATAATAAGATTTTTTTATAATTAAAAATAAAATAGCGGTTTCATTTACCTTTTTACATTCCTTTACAATTTTCCTAACTTCAGATTCATCAAAACATAGAAGAAGGGCGGATGTGCCTTGAAGGATGCCTCTGGAACCTTCTATGAGCTTTTTTCTGTAAAAATACATACACAAAACTTAATGGAAAAAATATTAAAGGAATAAGATTGAAGTAATTACAAATATGTATGTAAAAATTTACATAATGTGCATAGCTTTTTGCTTTTTTTTTAAATTCTTAAGTAATTAAGTTAACTTTACATACCTAATATATGATATATCATAATTTTTTTTTGTATTAATTTTCAAAAATCCATAAATAACTTAAATATTAAAACTTATTATCGCTTATTACTTAAAAAATGCAACTCACCTAGCTGGCCCAGAATAGGGGTCACCCCGCAGCATGTCGGACGCCTGCTGCAGCAGCGTGGCCGCGCCCTCGACCCTGCGCAAGGCGCCCGGCATGTCGGCTCGAAGGACCAAATCATCAGATGACTCTATAGTTTCGTGCCCAACCTGTGCACCGTTTGGTATTTTACTCGACTTGATTATTTTTTTACGAGAAATCATCTTTTTTTGGCTAAATTATACGCATTTTCATATACAAAACTTATTTATCTTTAAGTCTTTAATCTTTATAACACTACAAACACTAGACGTTTCACATTTTTAAAACAAGTTTAAGGTTTAGCTCTTCAACTCGTTCGTTAAAAATATTTATGAAATTAATATATGTTACAAGAGAAAACGGTCGACGTTCATATAAACCGAGTAACCTTTCCACGGTCTTGGCAACTTGTAAAGAATCTTGATCTGAACAAATCCTATTTACTTTGAAACGTCATGTTTCCTCTTATAAAAATAAGAGGTAGTGCACATAGAAGCGATATGGAAGATAATATTTTTATTTCAACACTGCCTTTGGAAATCTATATCGGTATCGAAATGAAATCATTTTGGCTAGGATTAAAATATAAGTTCTCGATAAAAAACGGAATACGGAAACTTTTTACTTATGATTTGCTAAATATATATTCTTCAACTAACTTTATTATGAATGGCTATACGCTGAACGAATTATATGGCAAAAAATGAAACTATTCGAAGCTATTGACAAAATTACAAATGCCAATGAAAAACTATCCTCCAGAACCAAAATGAAAAACTATCCTTCAGAACAAATGACAAGGGACATTAAAGCCTTTATGACAAAATAAAAGCGTAATAACAATAAAGAGACATTTTTTTTTAATTTTTAAGACAGAACAGAAGAACTTATTATAACATTACTTTTTGAAATCAACAATAATTAAACTAAAATTATTGTCTTTTTCGTCGTCAATGCGTCGTGCATCTCCATGTATTGTCTCAATCGATAATTAGGTGTAGATTACTGGGGCCTCAGAGTCTATAACTGGAGATTTTCTCTATTATTGGCTAATATAAATTTGAACATATTCAAAATCAGGTTACCAAAATATAATATTTTTTAACAAATTTTACTGAATTATTGAGGATATAGATTACGAAAGTGATTGTTATCAAAAATATTTCTTCCTAGTTATTTATTTTCATAACCTAATTATCGATCAAAAATGAAAAGTTAACCTCATGTTTACCTTAACCAAGTTGTTGACGGCCAGCGACACGGCCTGCACCGGCCGCGCCAGGTCCGGCATGGCGTTGCCATCTTCCGCTTCCTCGTGGAGTATGACCAAGCGGGACACCTGATTACGAGAAATAGAGAATTATAATTAACTTTGTTTTAAAATTTAAATATACGTTATAACGTATACTTAAAATATAAAACATAATAAAGTTTCAATTCAAAACTTAAAGCATAAGATGTTTTTTCTTGAAAATCTTATTTAGTATTACATGTTGTAAAGCTGTGAAGAGTTTTGTCTGCTCCGAGAACGGGAAAATGAAAATAATCAATTCTCGAGTAGGAATGCAACTTCCTGGATCGTAAATTTTAAAAATTAAAATTAAATTAGCTTCACGCTATATCCCGCACTCAGCAGGGTAGGCAGAGGGAACCTAGTGTTAAGACACTCCGTTCCCCACTTTCTGCCGTGTTCTGGAGGCATTGCGTGTTGAGCGGCAGAACTCAACGCCGCGCTTAGCCTCGACACCAGAGCGAAAAAATGGAAATATAAATTTAAGTAAATATTTCATCTCCTCGAGTGGGGATCGAACCCACAACCAGATCCTCCTAACATCCTAGCCTATCCTCTCTAAAAACTCCTAACTTATAAAAATTTATAAAAATGTATAAATTAAATATGCATATATTATTTAAAGTAAAATAATTAATAGAACTGTAAGTCATCAATGTGTTGAACTGAATGTCAGCAACATTCTCGACCCTATTATCTAAGGGAATTCCTGGCAAGTGCACACGATAGCGGCGGTGTAAACAATGACGCTGTGCTGTGCAAATTATTATTATAAGAAATTGTATGTCATTAGACTTAGTTTTCATCTCACTTTGTAATAATTTAAATGTTTTATTTCTGCTTCCCGTATCGTGCGAAGAACAAGACAGGCAGAGGCGACCAGTGTTAAAACACTCACGCACCGCATAATTTTCGAGATATTGTGTGGTCAGAGGAGGAAATGAAAAACGCATTTTATCATGTTACTTAAGCATAATCTTTCAGATATTATACCATCTTAAAATATATTTATAAATAAGATATATATAAATATATTTTAAGATAGTATAATATCTGAAAGATTATAATACTAAGGCCGGTCGTGGCGCAGCGGCACGAAGTATGACTGCAAAACCGACTGGTTGTGGGTTCGATCCCCACTCGAGGAGATGAAATATTTACTTAAATTTATATTTCCATTTCTTCGCTCTGGTGTCAAGGCTAAGCGCGGCGTTGAGTTCTGCCACTCAACACGTAATACCTCCAGAATTCGGCAGAAAGTGGGGAACGGAGTGTCTTAACACTGGGTTCCCTCTGCCTACCCTGCTGTGTGCGGGATACAGCGTGAAGCTGATTTAATTTTTGATTTTATATAACATATAATATATCCTATTTGTGTATGGACGTTAATTATCACACCTATCAAGGTCATTGTGGTGAGCGTCAGCGTTGTGGATTTGCTTCGCATATGGCGAATTGAATTATTTTTACATCCCCGCTCTGGTCAAACAAAATGCGGCGTAGAGTTCTGCATTCAACATGTTACGACTCGCATTGAATGGTTAAATTGGAGAACGAAATATCATAATACTACTCTCTCTCTCTCTCTCTGCCTACCTCTTCTAGGTATATACAAAATACAGCGTGCAGCTGAAACAAAATAACAAATAATACCAGCGTTACAGTATTCCTTAAAAAATCTATTAATTATACCTAGGTACACATATTTAACAAAAGACATTTTACTCTGTACTAAGTCCCTACAAATTGAGCTCAAAACATTTGCGGCCACAGACCACTTGTTAGTCAGAAAAATACGTTCTTTAATGTTTTTAAAGATCGCGCAAAAACTGTTTTTCCCTTTTGTATACATAATTATATCAAACAATTTAAAAGTAGGTTAATATGAGGAGTTATTATGTAGAGGTGAACAGACCGTTTCTGTATGAAAATGTGTGGAGTTCAAATACGCCAGCAATGTCTGTAAAAATGGGCTGTGAGTGGAAAGTGTTAAGACATTCCACGAAGAGTTTCCACGTCACTTTCTGACGGCTTTCTGGAAGCGACCAAGACCGTTTTGCCTTGATTCCGGTAAATTGTCATTGAAAATGAAAGTATAAAATATTTCATATAATGAAAGTATATAATATTTGCCCTAGAGAGTGGGAGTTAAACCCACAACCTCTCGCGTTGATAGTGTAGCACGAGTGATCCTGCGCCACGACTACATTAACATAATATATATATATATATATATATATATATATATATATATATATATATATATATATATATATATAAGTTATCTATCTATCCTGCAATATGTAGGTAATAATGTGAAGGTAGCAAAGAATGAAAATACATTATCATGGTCATTCAACTGTTTTAACATAATAGTAAATATCTAAACGATTACATCATCGATAATTGTTTGTGATCCAAATATATGACATCCCGTGACGCAGTGGTGCTGTGTCGATAATATGAGAGTATCATGATCATGTAGATTCGATCCCCACTCGGGAAAATGAGTATGGTGACTTCGGTGTCGAGGCAAAGGACCTCGATATTTGTCGGAAAATGGGGAACGGCGTGTTAGGTTCTTTCTGTCCATCCTGCTGTGTGCGGGATACAGCGTGAAGCTGATTATTTAAAAAAAATTCTATGTAACAAACATTGCTCTAGTTAACCGCAAATAATGTCACGGGCGACAGCTCCGTGCGTTAGAATAATTTACAATTACTGCAACCATTTCCAAATACATACTTGCAGTAATATAGATATTAATTTTAAGCGGAGTACAGGGTGTCTCGAAACTGATTTCTCTCTGCCCACCCTACTATATGCAGGAGAAAGCCTGAATCTGAAAAAAAAACACCCTCGTGGCAAAGAGGCACAACGTGTAACACAGCGCTTTTATCTGTACTCGTGGAAATGATTTTTTCCTTGGTCTAGTAAGAAAACAAAGCGCGGCGTGGAGTTCCGCCATTAAACACGCAATGTTTATAAAATAGAGCAGTATTTGGGGAACGGAGTATCTTAACACTAGATTCCCTTTGCTCTGCTCTGTAGAATTAACACAAGGAAAGCGTAATATAAAAATATTATTAAATTTCTTTCAAATGTTTGATACGTTACTACCTGATGCATTTTTACCTCTTAACGCAATGCAGTATAATAGACTGCAACATAAAAAACGATTCTCACATATATATTCTACTCTAGTATTCGAACTGATAACCGTAGTAGGGTTCTTATACTAGTTGTAATACTTAAAGACGATTTTTCGTCCCTTCAGTATATCTATACATATGCAAAGCTTTTTCTCAAGAACTAAAACAATCCTTAAATATCACTTATTGCGTTCGTATGAAAAGAAGAATCGCTCTATTTCTTTCTTTATATGCAATCAACTTGGATAGAGATGGGGAGAGTGGGGATCGTTGGTAATTTATAGTACCTTCTACTACTTAGTACTTTAAAGTTAGTTTGTTTGAGTTTACACAAAACTATTAGGTATAATATATTTTTAATGAAAATATACGAAACAATATAAGCTTTTTTCTGTTATTGTATCACTCATTTTGACACGGACAAAAGACGTCATGACGGATTTTTTGTGAACCGACCATAGGAATAGTAATCTCAACATCACGCTGTATCCCGCACACAGCAGTGTGGGCAGAGAGAACTCAGCGTATAGACACTCCGTTACCTATTTTCTACTGATTTCTGGAGGCATCACGTGCTGGGTAGCGGACCACAACGCCGCAATAGCAATCAGCCTATTTAAAAAATTTAACAATTGAAATACATTTTTTAGTCTGTGTTTATGACAAATTGTAAGTGCTAGAGGTAACTCTGAACGCAAGTAAATTAGGTTACACAGAAACGATTAACGTAATCTAATATAAGTTATAGCCTTCCTCGCTAAAAGTATCTGCTATCTAACATATTTTTTTTTCATTCAAGCCAGTAGTTCTTTTCAAAAAATCTCTTCTGCTTTATATTATTAGTAAAGAAAAGTATGGACGTATAAATTTGAAGTTAGGGCAATCGTGGCGCGGAGGAAAGTGTGACTGTAAACATTATTGGTTGTGGGCTCGATCCCCACTCAATCAAATGAAAAATTAACACTAGGTTCCCTCTGCCCACCCTGCTACGTGCGGCATAAGCTTGAAGCTGATTTATTTATTTTATATTACATTTGAAATTATTTAAATTACGTACAAACAAAATACTTGTCAACAGCACATAATTCTATACGTACGCACAGACGTACATATAGAATTATTCTATTTTTCAACTTCATTGGAGCAGTATAAACGGATGCAGATTACCCTACTTAAGCGCGCTCGAACTATTTGAGGGCAAGCTTTCGCAAACAGGGGGAAAATGTTAATACCGTGCATTCGATATAACTTTCCGATTTACTTTGTATACATTTTGAGTTTATTTTTAAACTCAGTTATGAATTCAAAATACAAATTATAAAATGGTAGCTACAAAATAATCCGTGCTCTAGCTTCTGCCACTCGTGGCACAAAGGGAACCTGTGAACAGAATTCGGTGGACAGTGACGAATGGAAGTGTCTTAATGGAGTAAGAGTGTCTTAACACAAGATTTCCACGTTCCCTCTGCCTACCCTGTTGTATTCGGAAAGGTCGAGGAGGTTAATTAAAATTACGGAGAGCTCTCTTCGCGAGTTTTATTAGCACAGATATAATTTAATATAAATTTTTCTTTTAATTCTTAGACTTGACAATACTTATTTACATATGATACCCATAAACAGTTTTGTAACATACAAGAGAAATTGTATAAAATTCAATGACCAAACTTTATCGCTAACTCTAAGTAGCTATCTACTTATGTTAAAAAACAAACTGGTCTATAGTAACCTACTTAGTTATCAAAAAGGGACAACTGAATGCAAAGTTTTTTTTACACAATGTTAAATGTATAGCATAGATAATTTTAGAATTTATTATAATAATAATTTAGTACACTCTTTAGTAGCCCACATCATATATAGCAGTGGTCCATAACCAGTGGTCCGCAGAAGCCTGAATATGGTCCGGGAACGATTTTAATTTTATGACTGAAGATGGTGAGGCGAAGTTTCTGTTTAATAGTCACAGCTAATTTTTATTATACCTACATGCATAGTGGTCCCTGCTATCAAGAATGATATAAAAGTGGTCTTTGATCAAGAAAAGGTTGGGAATACCTGATATATACATATCAATCATTTGGCGAGTTGTGATCCAATCCAGTTACCATATACGGCTATACGCTACCGCACTGCGTCACTATGGCCCATAAGTTTTAAAAGTAACAGAAGTCCAAGGAAAATTTTACAGTCAAAATTTAAAATCTTACAAGCCTGTTGGTTTAAAGCTAAGGTTCCCGTTACTAAGTTGGATATTGTAAGTTTATTTGTTGTATACAGCTTCTTATCGGCGGTATCAGAAAAATTTTGGAAATTAAGGTCAACCTCATAGTAGTCAAAATTTAAGAGGAAAGCGAGGAACGTTATTCATATCGTGTGCGCTAAAATTTGGCGCTCTTTGATTGCCCTGCTAATCGAGTTGAAGAGTGGAGCTGCTTTTTTGTAATAACTAAAGTCTACTCACTTGTGTGAAATAGCTTGTTTTAGACCATTTAGGATAAGGATACGATAGATTCAAATTCAAATCAAGATTGGAATAATGGATTGAAATTTTTGGTTCCAATTTTTTGTTATATAGAAACACAATCCATTGCAAAGCTCAATAAAGCTTTCGCTCCTCCCGCTTGCTTTACTTTGACTACTTTCATCACTGTTGTGCATAATGTAATTGTAGGGTGTAACCCAATTTTTGATCTATTCCACATTAACGGGGTACTCACTTTGCGGCTGGCTGCGCGCCAACTCTGTACAACGCTAAGCAGACTTCGGGAAATACTACGAAAGCTGTTTATGTATATGAAAATGAACAATGGCCACTTTGAAGATAGTAAAGTACTTGAATACTAGTTGTGCATTAATCGAGATATTCTGATGTCAACTTATTTATCATTTTAAATTAAAAGAAAAAATAACTAAATCACAGTTTTGTGTTTAAGTCCTTTTAAAAAATTAACGTTTTCATTTCTATTATTTTATTACATAAAATACAGCGCTGGGTTCCACAAAATAGTATGTATTTTCCGAATTGGTAGAACTTAGTTATGAGTCGCACTCAGTCAAAACTAGTAACATTATTATATATATCGTTGTATTTAAATTTAACTTTCTAGTAATGAATATATCAAAACGAGGATGCCTCTAGTACATGATTAAGAAACGAGTTTTTCTACATACGAAGTTCATTAAAACAGCACTAGTAAATATACGTATGGAAAAAAAATCTAATTCGGTGCCGCGAATGTAAATAGTTAAGGTAAATTGCGTAATATAAAATAATATTTTATTTTGATTAAGCATAAAAACGATGGATTATTATCTCTATGTCAATTTTTACTTCCAGTTTAATTGTTAATTTCCTTTTCTTTTAATCTTAAAATAAGTCAAAAATGATTCTGCGAGTATACTTGTTGTATATACATGGACTTTTATATATATACATGTGTATATACATCATACATGTAATAAGGGACACGAGACAAAATAAAATGTTATGTGTCAGACAAAGCGTTTATAACTATCGCATTCAGCTAAAATCCAACCCTACCACGCTCGTAATTTTTTCGTGCCATAATCGTATTTTTTTAAATTGACTTAATATTTAAAATCAATTTAAAAAATGAAAATCATAAATCATACTTCATAAGTAAAAAACCAACCCACACCACGTGCGGTAGGTTGTTGCTAGTTGCGCAGGCGCCACCATATTAGGTGCGCGTACGCAACACGCCGTATACAGCCTAACTCATTCATTCACAAGTTTTTGTGCGACATTCTATCACGTACTTATGCTCCTTATTTTGTGGACTTCATTTATAAGAAATTGATGTAGATTTTCTAGTATTGATAGCACGTTTCATGTTATTCGAGCTATTGTGGCGCAGTAAGACATCGACAAACTATAAAAGCCGGGATCACACGGCACTATTTTGTGCCGTGTGATCCCGGCCTAGAATTAGATCATCCTGGTACTGGTGGTGTCGTAAGAGGCGACTAAAGTACGTGTAGTAGAGTCACGTCGCCAGCAATGGCAACACGCATGGGCAGACTCGACCGGATCATTACCACCCCCGGCATTTAAAACCGGCGTAGAGTAGTGGCTATATGCCACTGCGTTTCGCATTAGGTAATACCGGGCCCCGGCGCCCAACCCATCTTAATGGCCGGCAACGCACCTGTAGTTCCTCTAGGGGCTCCTCTGGGCGGCGGTAATCACTTACCATCAGGTGACCCGCATGCTCGTTTGCCGTGTCTTTTCCATAAAAAAAGCAATGGTTGTGGGTTCAATTCCCAATTATGGGTATAAACTATTTTCATTCTTGGCTTTAGTAGACAAAGAGCGGCATTGTGTTCACAATTCAATACGTAATGTCATGAATTGGGACGAACATCAGAGAACAGAGTGTGTTGCTAGATAAAAATTATTCTTTCCTAAGTGTGGAACAACACTTTAAAAAATGTTCAAAATATTTAATAGATAGCAAACTCTCTTGCCAGACGATAATTCTTAGTAATTATTTTTGGGTAAAGAAAATTTGTAAAAATCTCCCTACAGAGATATTAACAACATCAATAAGTTGTAACAAGCGTATAAAAATTTCGACGTAGCTTGATTAGAATGTATGGCTTAGTGATCAGAGCGTCTGGTCGGTTTACAGGAGGCGCGGGTTCGGGTCCCGCTACGTTCAAATTTTTATGTGTTTTCTAAATATGTATATTAATGTTATTTAATAAAAAAACAGGACGAGGGCTTATTTAGAGATCCTCATTTTTGAAGTCGGTTAAAATTGAACTCTTTACGTATCTAATCTGAGTATAGTATGTAAGATTTTATACTAAAAAAATATATATCCAGGCAAAGGTTGTCTTTTACTTATCATTTTAAAATCCATAGTACACCTAATAGTCTAGTATAAAACTATAGTCTCAATAATTTTAGTCACAGTATTCGTAGGACTTTTTTAATTTAACCTAATTCTTGAACTATGTTTGTATTGATAGGAATTACCTATCAATTGTACCGACCTATTTATGAACTATTTAAGACTAAATGCCAATTCTAACGTTGTATTGTCATCTTAGCCCTATTTCCTCTAAGATGACATAAGAAACAAAGTCCATTTGTTTTTTATCTTCTTCACGTATATCTTTCTCGCACATACCATGTGGAATGTTAAGACAGTTCCGTTTCCCACTTTACGCCGAATTCTGAGAGTTTTTGCATGAGAAGTGGAATCGACCTCTCAACCTGTCGCATTTACCCGCACATTTGGGCCTCTGCGCCACTAATTCAAATTTAAGAAGATCATCTTTTATTAAATGGTATAATTGGCACTTAAATGTATAAGTATAATCTTTTTTATTTTATTTAGTATGGGTTCGATCCCCAATCAAGGAAATAAGATAATTATTTAAATTTATATTTCCATATTTCCATTGGCAAAGAGCGGCGTTGAGTTCTACCACTCAACACGCAATGCCTCCTAAATTCGGCAGAAAGTGAGGAACGGAGTGTCAAAACACTAGGTTCCCTCTGCCTACCCTACTGTGTACGGGATACAGTGTGAAGCTAATTTAATTTGTTATAATTTAATCTAACAAAGTAATTTTTAGTTTACGTGTTATACAACGTGTTTGCAATTTAATGTCAATATCTAATAATAGATGTAGCAAAACAGCTTTCGCTCTCTAATTGAACCCATATTGGTAAATGTAAAGATAAAGATGTCGTTGACACTGTCTTGTTACAGTAACAATGCGACCAAAAAAAAAACCAATAACATGTTGGTTTGTCACATCGCCGCACACACCGCCCAATCTCTTAAGCATTGCGTACGCTTAGTCCAGCGCTTTGTTTTGTTATCAAAGCGAGGCAATGAAAATAATTCATTTATCCAAGTGGAAAGCAAGCTCGTCACAATCATCTAGTTTACAGCGTAGCGTCTTGCTATACCACAACAGCCTGGCTAGTCACAATACCTACAAACATCACCTACAGAGAAGCTCCTGACATTTCAGATATTATATTATACTTTCGACCTACTCTGCTGTATTGTGACTTTATAGCAAAAAGGTCACATGAGTGCTCGCATCTTTTGATTGCTTAGAAAAGTATTTTTTTCTATGTTCATAGGGACCGCAAACTCAATTTTTTATGTTAATTTCAGCGTGATACCTCCACAATTCCTCCTCCTCCGATCTCGAGATTCACACTGTGTTACTCATATTAACCTAATTCATAAATATCATAATAAAACATTAGACTAAATATCGAACCCACAATTATCGCCGTCAAATACTCACATACGGTGCGTGAACAACTAAGCTTACTTTCATTATAATATAAAGCGCCATTGTACGAGCTTTCACTTTCGAAGAGTAACCATCTAGCGCTCGGCAAACATCCGCTTACAGAGACTGAGAGCTTTTTACTATTGGCTTTGAGTAGTTCACACATACAAATGTATCAATATAATATTTTATTGTTAGTTATTAGTAAGAACTTAGAATAAGAGTTTATTAACAAAAAAATCTAAGCTTTTTTCCTAATCTAAAGATATTTCTTAGTAGGCAAAGGGAATCTGGGATCCCAGTGTTAAAACACTCCATTCGTTACCAAAGCGAGGAAATTAAAATATTAAATATTTTAATTCTTCGAGTAAGAATCGAACCCAGAACTTGCCACGACGGGCCTTGCCGCACGTTATATGCAGGAGTAGACACTAGACAAAAGGAACCTATTTTTAAGATCTCTTAAGGTCCTCAAGCACCGGTTAATTTTTAAACACTGGGTTCTGAATGGCGAACATCACGCTTTTTTTTGCTCGTATTTAAGATATAAATTCTCAACAAACTGCCTGCTTGCCCTACTAAATTGAAATTATATCAATTCAAAGGGCTTCAGATGATGATGATGGCCATGACTCAAATACATTATACATACATACGTCATTAATAACTGACTCATAGCAATTTGTGGTCAAAAGCCATAACGTAAAATAATTTATTGGAAGACACCTCGCGGTCATACATGGTATGGCATGGTAACATAATCATTAAATAGGAATAATCCCACACTTTATTCGAGTCAAAGTAACTTCAATACGTGCATTATTTTTAAAAGTGAGTGACTTTTTACTAAGTCTGTCACTCACTATCTACATAATATCCATAAAGATATAATTTTTATAACATATTTAGAATTCAACACGCTAGAATAGAATTGATTTGAAATTGGAGGATGCCTCCAATATTCAACAGAAAGTGACGAAACACAGGTACCTTCTACCTATCCTGCTAGATGCGGGATACAGTATATTATAGCTAAAATTTTTTTTTTATTCTTACATACTTCTACAGATTAGAAATAAACTGTGTAATAAATCACTATTAAGCTGTCGTAGCCTGTGAAATGGCATCTGCCTGATATCGCAATTTGTGGGTTCAATCCCTACTCGTGGGAGTAAAACATTATATGATTTATTTCAATAAAGCATGTTGTTAACATTAGGTTCTCTCTGCCTAACAAGGTGCACATTCATAGTTATACGATACAACTGTCGAATATATCGTGCAGTTCTCAGATCTAAATAAAGTTTTTATAAAAATAATAAAAAAGTTGTAAATTCTAGAATTTGCAACACAAGTCTTTCTATATGAATTTCAGGTTGCTTTTGAAGGTAGACAGTCATACCTAGAAGCCATTTGGCAAACGTCCAAAACGTTCCTTTTGACAATTTTACTTTGAAAACATAAGCATTTATTTTATAATACATAAAATAAAATCTAGTAAGATTTGAGGCCAGTCGTGGCGCAGTGGCACGAAGTATGACTGTTAAACCGACTGGTTGTGGGTTCGATCCCCACTCGAGGAGATGAAATATTTACTTAAGCTAAGCGGCGTTGAGTTCTGCCACTCAACACGCAATGCCTCCAGAATTCGGCAGAAAGTGGGGAACGAAGAGTCTTAACACAAGGTTCCCTCTGCCTACCCTGCTGTGTGCGGGATACAGCGTGAAGCTGATTTATTTATTTTAAATAAAATCTTTTCTAGAAAAATAAGTTAATGACAGGACTAAATGACGAAAAAAAATTTAATAATCTGTATCCAAACCTATTCACAGCAAGTACCTACACTTCAAGTATTTTATTCATTCATTAAATCAGAAGATGGTGTATTTTAAATAGCAACATATAACTGTTTAGAATTAAAAGATTTGAATGTCATGATTTTATTTCTAGTGTTAATTTATTTGCCTAATTTTGATCATAGCGGCGCAGTGGGAGGGTAAATGTATGTCGAATTTGATATTTGTTGGTCCATTCGACCGATGTTTCGCAATGTCTCGAATTCAGTCAGAAAGCAAAAAAAATCGTCATCTTTGCCTACCTTGTTGTGCGGAATACAAGTGGGTATGAAACTCAAGAATTTAATTTTAATTTCTTGATTGGTTTCAGATTGTCTTTTTTTACAATTTGCTTCACGCTGTATCCCACACATAGGTAGGGGAGACAGAGGGAACTTGGCAACCTAAGTGTTAAAACCGGCTGCACGAGTGGCCTATGTTTTTCATTGATCAACAAAATTCTAAACAATACAATAAATTTATCATTCTCAAGATATCGCTACATTATTTCCATAAATTATTATTTAAGTCTATCAAAGTTGGAAAATGACGTGAAAGCCTTTTTATTACTGCAGTGCCTTACGCCCTTGAAGACGGACGCAAAGGTTGGGCCGCCGCAGAAACAGGGCGGGTCTCCCCTTCCCTGACGTTCATTTAATTGGTACAGCTTTTGAAATGGTGAATTATAATGTTATACATTATGATGGCGCAGTTGATATGAATAAGAGATGGTTGTAAGTTCAAATTATCACTAGATGCAAACATCGTTCCAGCGTCAGCAGAAAGAGAAGTGATGTTACAACAGGAGACGAAGTGATGTTATAAAATAATAAGAAACACGGGATTTTACGTTTTAATGTCCACGCAAGCAGAATTGCAGACAATGACTAGTGTAATATAAATGAATCTGTATATAGCTACCAACTGAAGCGTGCTTTCCAATCATAACAATAGATTTTGATGAGGTTCCTTATCGCCTCGACTTCATGTGTAGTCACCAAATTGAATCAGTGTCCTGCACTAATCAAAATCAATGTACAAAGTTGGTCAAAGGTCAATCTATTAAGAATTATTTAGATTAGGAGAGGATAGTTAAGAATTATATATTATGATATAGAGGTATTCTAAATAAAACCATATTTTACTATGAATTGGGTCAAAAATATCAATGATTTTTCTGTACAGTATTGCCTCGAAATATTTTTTCGTTCTCAGTTGTACATTAGCTTGTTTAATATTTATTTGTTGCTTTAAGAACGAATTTTTACATTTAAAAAGCGTGTAAATTTGAACGTAGCTGGAATCGCAGGTTTCGAGTCCTGATTCGATCACATCGTATAAATATACGATCTCTAAAAATATCAAACCAAAAATGATTCAATCTTTCTTTTTCAAACGAACTTTCTATACTATGTACTCACGAAGTTAGCATGAATCACGATTCGTACAAGGACTGCAGTCTGAAATAACTCGAGGGGAGCAAGCAAGGGCGGATCCCCCAACGTCTAACTAAGATCCTGACACTCATTTATTTGTTCCGGTATTTGTTGTATTGGCTTGTGGCAACTTTTTACTACAGAATTTTTGTACGTTAGCAATGAATGTAAAATGTTTATTAACCTGTACATATATATGTGTTATTATATTATATGTAAGTCGTCGCGTAGAGGCACTGGTGTGCGATTAAACGTGACAAGTTGTGGGTTCGATTCATATATAAGGAAATGAAATATTTTTATTTTCTGCTGTGGTATCGAGACAAAGTGACGCGTTTAGTTCCACCACTCAACACGTCAAGCCTCCAGAAAGCCTCCAGAATTCAGCTTCGTGCGAGATATAGCGTATCTAAAAGTAAAAAAAATAATTAGAAAGTATTACTAATAAACACCTAAGGCATAAAGTGTCACGAACTTTCGGGGTATTTGCCAAACTAAAACTTCTCCATCATATTAGGTGACTTTCAAAGGCCCACCTATGAGACAAGTGCATAAAGTTCTAAATGTGACAGAACAACCTTTGCATGACTCAGTGATGAAGAGAGAGCCTAGCTTAAATCATTTTCGTCTCCACTCTAGCATATTGTGACAAATATTGAATGGCAATAACTACTTAAATAGAACATTTCCATTTTTGACTTTCTTTTAATATAATAAACAACATTTAAAGATTGATTTTTCTAGCTTTACATTTTATTCGTGTAGCAGAATTGACACAGAAAAATTAATGTTAGAGCTCCATCCTCCATTTTCCGCCAAATTCTCGAAACAATGTAGTTGAGTGGTAAAAAACAACGCCGCCTTTTGTCATCCATATAATAAGAGATGTTAATAAGTATAACCAGATGCCTATTCTTATATATATTGTAGTTCGATACTTAACCTAATTAAGAAAACAAGAGTAGCTTTCAAGGTCTGTAAACAATAACAACCACTTTTAAACTTTTACGTAATTGCTATTTATTAATACAAAAATAATTAATTAAATATTTTATTAAATAAATATTATATTGTTATCTTTTTATTTTTATCGTCAGGTCAAGGTTACAGGAGATCTTGTTAGATTGCCTTTTTTATTGACTGAAAATTTGGAATTAAAGCAGCAAAGCTTGAATTTCAGAAAAAGCTCAAGCTTTATCTACCAGAGCGAATAAATAAAAATATAATAATTCACATGTGTAGCTATTGAACCCACAGCCTCCCGCGTTTACAGTACGTTTTTGCCCCTGAACCAAGACTGTGGCATCTTATAATAAATATAAAGATTAGAATTGATAAATTGAACCCACAAATATAGCTTGGCTCATGTTATTCGGGTATATCAGAAATTTGGTAAGACGTCATTTATATCCCAATTTGGATATGAAAACGAATTCATAATATAGTATACTTTTAACGTTGTTGGTATTATTCCTTGAGGTTTAGGTCAAGGGTAAATTAATTGCGAGGTCAAGGGTAAATTAAAAGTCTTGGCAACAAGTTACATCTGTTTCGTACACAAGTAAGCCTACGAACAAATATAAATTTACGTATCACTCTAAAACCAATTGTTATTATTTACTAACTAGCAACTCGCTCGCGGCTTGGCACGCCTGAACTACGATATATTTATTTAATAATAAGAATTGTTTCGCATTCTTATAACATTATCATTTTAGAGAAGATGTCTATATATTGAAAACCTAAATTACAACAGCTCAATATAAAAAAATTGTAGTAATGTTGTCGAATTAATTGGTTTATTAAACATTTTTTATGAACCAACAAAAAACTCAATGTTAAGAGAAATAATATTATAGAGAAGCCAAAATATTATAGAGAAAACTGTACTTAAATCGGTTAAGCTGGTTTTGAGATAAGTGTGAATAAAAGCACAAACGCAACGCACGAAACACCTAACCGACAAACAGAAAATATAAAAAATCACTGTTTTGGGTTCTATTACGTTGGTAAATGCCAACAATATTTTTTTTTATATATTTTCAATGTACAGACAGCGATCAGTTACACTTTTATCTTATGTATATAGATATAGATTTTCATTTTATAGCCCTGGTAATGTTTTAATTTATATTTCTAGAATTATAAATCTTTATTACACTGGGACCACTGTTTAATAATACGGAAAATAAATCGAGACAGTGTAGTAATTAAGTGCGACTTAATTACTATATAGATTTTTAAAAAGAAATTTTAATAATAAATTCGAATTGCATTCATAAGAATAAGTAAATTATAATATTAATCTATAACAATGGATAAATATATTAAATATAGTCGCAAATAGAAAACTATATCTGATTGACCGTCCATACATCCATCCCTGTTCAGTGATCAAAGATAATAATCACGATTTACTTTGATCTCTGAACCCTATGTGATGTTTTTGTAATCAATATCCAAATGGCAGTTATATATTAGAATATCGGTATCGTCATTAACTCTAAAATACATAAATATGCCAAATCATTATTTTTTTTTTTAAAATAGGAATAAGAAATCTAATGAAATACATAAATAAAGAAACTGTATTCCATTTTTCATCCAACTTTTAAGATCGAGGAAATGAAAATAACTCATTCCCACAAGTGGAAATCGCACTCACAACATTTACAATTAAACAGTGTGCCGTTGCGCCATGATGACCTCCTAGTTTAGTACCAGATGTATCTACAGTCAGTTGTGTCAGCCAGAAACAAAAAAAAAATCTTGCAAGCTAACATTAGTGTTACACAAGCGTCACAAAACGGCAACGTGACAAAACAAAGGCGCTATTTCGTCGAGTTTGTACGACGCGTGGGTGTTCCGGCCATATGGCGGCGTCGAGTACAGGTGGATGCGAGTCAAGGTAGCGAGTGTGAGATAATATTAATATTATGAAATTGATTTTTTAAAAGCTATATATAAATAAAGTAATAAGACAAAGTATTAAAATCCCTTTTTTCGTATTTCAATTGGAATTTCGAGAAAACTCTCTCTCTCTTAATGCTATCCTAGTTGCTGTATTTTAATTAACGTTTTCTTTTTATTCTTTCCACCTTTTATAGCCTTGTCTGAAATGTCAGAGGTTTTTACAAACACAACCACCAAAACAGTGTGTTTATTAAAAATTTTGCATGAGTTATATATTTACGGACAAGCTTTATAAGGAGAATAAGCGAATAATACGAAGGTAAAGAGAATACTACATAAATTTGGTAATTCCAGTTAGGTTTCAATTAAATTCTGAACAAATACACGTAATTATTTGTTTTAAAACGAAAAAGGTAATAGTGCACGTTTACCATTAATAAAAGTTGACTGAAGTATAATATTATTTATATGTAATATTGTCGTGGCGGTTGTGGGTTCAATCCCCACTCGAGGAGATGGAATATTTACTTAAATTTATATTCCCATTTCTTGGCTCTGATGTCGAGGCAAAGCGCAGTATTGAGTTCTGCCACTCAACTGCAATGCATCCAGAATTCGGCAGAAAGTGGGGATCGGAGTGTCTTAACACTAGGATGCCTAACACTACTACCTACCCTGCTGTGTGCAGGATACAGCGTGAAGCTGATTTATTTATTTATGTAATATTTTTTAAGGTTTACTATTCAAAATCATTAAGCCATCGATGACGCGTTAGATTCTCCTGGGGAACTTTTTTTTTCATATCCTGCTCTGTTAAGAAGAGTGAAGTCAACACCGAATGTCTCTGAAAAATGATGAATGCTGTATCTCAGCTCTAAGTTATTTATGGATACCCTGTTCCATCCGCATTTTATACATATACAGCATACAGCTCGAAATTTTAATTACAATTTTTAACAAAAAAAAACCGACTTCAACCGGATCTCATAATCAGAACCTAACCAGAGTGTATCCTTTCCAATAAATAAAGAATCATCGAAATCGTTCGGCGAGATATTCAGTTGTTCGTCCATTTGTCGTGCACATACTTAATGCAAATTTAAGACTTACGTGATTTTTTCATGGATATCATTGTCAAAAATGGACCAAAATAAAAAGGGGGATGGGGATGTAATAATAATAAAATAAATAAATAAAGCCTTTATTCGCTGACCAATTTAAAATTACTGTTTTTCAGTTACAATCTTTTTTAAAATAAAATAAAGTAAAGTAAGTAAAGTAGTAGAAATTAAAAGATTTATAATTAAAAATATTTAAAAGCATATAATAAATATTAGCTGCCAGTTTTTTGGTCAGGTTGTCCCTCGACATAGGCCTCCCCCATTATCTTCCACTGTTCTCTGTTCCAAGTTAACCTTCTCCATCCTTTTGGTAGATCGTCTTCCCATCTTTTTATTTGACGTCCTTTTTGCCTTTTTCCGTTTCTAGGATACCATTCTGTTACGGTTTTTGTCCATTTATCTTTTTTTGTTCTCATACAGTGTCCAATCCAGTTCCACTTCAATTTTTTTATTCTTTGTATCACATCACTAACCATAGTCCTTTTCCTTATTTTTGAAGTTGTCCATCGATCCTTTAGCTTTATATTCAGCATACTTCGCTCCATGTTCCTTTGACAAACCATAAGTTTTTGATTGTTTTTGTTTGTAGCAGGCCAAGTTTGACATCCATAAGTGAGGCATGGCAAAATACATGTGTTGTACAGCTTGCTTTTTTTTTTTTTTTTTTTTTTTTTTATGGAAAAGACACGGCAAACGAGCGTGCGGGTCACCTGATGGTAAGTGATTACCGCCGCCCACGACCCCGTGCAACCCCAGAGGAGCTACAGGTGCGTTGCCGGCCTTTAAGATGGGTTGGGCGCCGGGGCCCGGCATTACCTGATGCGAAACGCAGTGGCATAAAGCCACTACTTCACGCCGGTTTTAAATGCCGGGGGTGGTAATGATCCGGTCGAGTCTGCCCATGCGTGTTGCCATTGCTGGCGACGTGACTCTACCACACGTACTTTAGTCGCCTCTTACGACACCACCAGTACCAGGATGATCCTATTCTAAGCCGGGATCACACAGCAGAAAAGTTGCTCTTTACTGACATTGGCATTGATTCACTCTTGAATATTTCTTTTAGTGACCAATATTGTTTCCATGTATTACTTATTCTTCTATTAATTTCTTTTGAGTATTGATCACTAACAGATAATACTTGTCCTAAATATATATATTCATCTACATATTCGATAGCCTCTCGATCTATTTCGATTTTTTCCCTAATAGTATTTGTCATTAATTTGGTCTTCGTTGGATTCATAGATAATCCTGCTTTCCTACTTTCACTATTCAGCTGTTGCAACATAGTTTTCAATATACTAGATTCTTCCGCAAAAAGAACGATGTCATCGGCGAATCTTAGGTGATTTAATTTTACTCCATCTATATTTAATCCTAAGTTATCCCAATCTAAATTTCTAAATATATTTTCCAATACTGCAATAAAAAGTTTTGGTGAGAGTGGATCACCTTGTCTAACACCTCGTTGGACACTAAACTCCTCTCCCGGTTTTTCTAGTTGGACCTTTGCTGTAGAATTTTTATAGATTTCTTTTAAAATTCTTAAATATTTTCCGTGTATGCCTTGATTTTCTAGCGTTTTCCATAAATAATTATGACATAGGGAGTCGAAAGCCTTATTGTAATCGACGAATGCCATGTAGTAATATTGTCCATATTCATTAAACTTTTCTATTATTTGTTTCACTACATGTATATGGTCGATGGTAGAATAATCCGCGCGAAATCCCGCTTGTTCTTTTGGTTGGTTTTCTTCGAGTTGTTTTGTAATCCGACCTAGTATTATTTTTGAAAAAACTTTGTAAATATTAGACATTAAACTTATCGGTCTGTAATTATTAATTTCATTTTTATCTCCTTTTTTATGTATTAGAACTATGGTAGACTTTGCCCATTGAATTGGTATTTTTTCAGTAATTAATATTTTGTTAAATAAATGTGTCATATGTTTAGATATAACAGAGAGAGATCCTTTTAATAACTCATTTGAAATTTTGTCTTCTCCAGATGCTTTGCCACTTTTTTGTGTACCTATTGATTTTATAGTTTCTGACTCTAATATGCACGGTACTTCTTCCTCGTTAGTATCTTTCACTATTTCTTCTATTATTATCTGATCCTTTTGTGTATACATTTTTTTGTAAAATTCTGTTGCCACCTTAGCTATTGATAATCTATTTTCTGTCAATGAATTAGACTTGTTCCTATTTTTAATTTTTATGTTAGGTATCCATTGTGTGTATTCTCTTAATTGGTTTAAAGCTTTCTTAATTCCTCCTGTTTTCTCAATGTGTTTTCTTAATATATTCAATCTCTCTTTTTTCTTGTGTTTCTTAATTAACATTTGGATTTTTTTACTAATGTTTGCAATATTATGGTGGTTGTCTCTCCTATTATCTAGCATTACTCTTCTTTTTTCCATTAAAGTAAGCGCTTCTTCTCCTAGAGTGTTTTTGTTGTCTATTTTAGTATTCAGTTTATTTAGATTTTTTAGCTCTTTCTCCAGAAAATCATACTGTTCTTGTACTGTTTCCTTTTTTTCAATGTCACCTAATCTGCTGTTTAAGTTGTTAAGGATATTTTGTGGTATAGGTGCTATTATTGTTTTAAATTTATTTGTAGAGATAATACGTTTTCTTGATTTGCCTTTCGTGTATTGTATAGCTCCTCTTAACATTCTATGATCTGTATTGAAATTTAACCTATTTAATACCCCTACGTCACAAAATAATTGTTGTTCTCTTGTAAGTATATAATCAATTTCGTTTTTGTCTCTATTATTAGGAGACATCCATGTCCATTTTCGTGACTTTCTTTTTTTAAAAAAACTATTAATTATTTTTAGATTATTTGCAAAACAGAAGTCTATAAGTCTTCTTCCATTATCATTTCTGTCGCCACTAGTATAATTTCCTAAGACAAATTCATCTTTGTTTAATTTACCTCCTACCTTGGCGTTGAAGTCACCCATCATGATTATTTTTTTGTTATTAGTTTGCATCAAGTCTGTCAGATCGTTATAAAAAATATCTTTTGCTTCTTTTGTATCTTGTTCACATGGTGCATGAACCTGAATGATCGTAGATGGTTGGTTGGATTTAAGTAAATGTATTTTAAGCACTGCAATTCTATCTGATATTCCTTGAAAGCTGATTATATTATCTTTCAGATATTTTTTTACTAAAAAACCCACTCCATGGATTCCCTGTTTTACGCCATAAAGTAAAAAATATGTTCATTGTATTCTCTTATCTCTTCTCCTATCCTTCTTACTTCACAAAGACCAATGACATCCCATTTTATACAACTTATGGCCGTTTCTAATTCTTGTAATCTATAATCTGTCATTAGCGTTCTAACATTTAATGTTGCGAGGTATATTTTGGTATCTATGTTTTGAGTTCTTTGATATAAGGATGTATTTTTGGGGGGTAGCGGTCTTACATCCTCACGGGGACCAGCCGGGTTGAGGACGTCCTGCTTCTGGTTGCTAATATCTAGTTGCTATTTGGTTTGGTTTGTTAAATTACAAAGTGAGTTTGATCTCATCAAATCAAAGGCATTTCTTCTGGTTTCTTTTATTACCGAAGTTTGGCTTGTTGATTTCTTGGCCTGGTTCTGGTTTTCTGGGGAAATTGATTGGTTTCTTTTCCTTTTTTCTTTATTAACATTTCCATCTTTTACTACCAGTTGATCATATTTTAAATATGCAATGTTTCCTTTTGCACGTTCTTCTATTAATTTTGATTTTAATTCTCTTCTTTTTTCTAATACCTCTTTGGGATAATCTTCAGTAACATATACGTTCTTTAGGCTCTTTTTCAATTTCAATACCTCAGTTCGTCGCCAGGTATTTGCGAAGGTAATTAAAATAGGTCGTATTTTGTTTTGCTTGTTAGGACCGATACGGTAAATTTTTGATACATCACGCGCATCCAGGATAATTTTCAAATCTGTTTTGAAAATTTTTTGTACTTCTTGAAATAGTTCTGATGAAGAATGCTCTTTTTCTTCCAAACCAAAAAATAAAATATTGTTCTTTTTCTTTTCTTTTTCTAAATATTCTATCTTTTTCTCCAAAATTTCAATTTTATCTTTCATAATTTTATTATCTTTTAGTAATGGTCCTAAATTTTCGTGAATTTTTTCATATATTGATTTTGTTTGTTTTTCCATTTCTATCTTCATTTGTTCGAAAAGAACTTGAAATTGTCCCTCCATATTTAATTTTTATTTTAATTTATTTTAATTTTGTTATAATTTTTATTGTTAATATTATTGTTCTTAATCTTCTATTCTTTATTATTATTTTTTCTTTTTATATATATATATTTTTTTTGTCTATGCTTTCGTTTTTTTTTTTTTGGAGCAGTGGCAACACAGGCTAGTGTCGTTAACTTAAATATGAATGACACTTACTTTGAATGTCAACGTCTAGTCGTATAACCTTACAACCGCAAACCATATACGATGATAACTTTTATGTTTCTTCAATATATTTTCACTGTTTTTATTCACCAAGGTTATAAATTCCATATATTGGTCTATTTTACTGCGCAAATTCTCAGGAAAGTGAAGTTAAACCACTGTTTCACTATTATTTTGGACAGACGAAGTACACGGCAATGTTTACAATTTGACAACCGGAAGCGGAAAAAAATGGGGATGTATCAGCTTTCAAATAAAAAAAGAGTAATCAAAACAGGTTCAACCAGTCAAAAGTTTTGAGGTAAAAAACATTAATAAATACAAACAATCGAATTAATAACCTCCTCCTTAACCGTCCTCCTTATGGAAATGAGTTAAAAATACATTTAAGGGATATATTGTGTAACTGTTTGTTATAGCTAAACCCAAAAACTAAACTTTATGCCAAATAGTCTCCATTACATCGTTCCAAATAATAATAAAATTCTTTTTATGTTAATGAACATACCTATACAGGTATCTACATCTTAAATATTATTACTATAAGACTTTATACATATACAATACTAAATTACATGATACTTGAGAAATTGCATAAGGACGACTCGTGGCGATGCACCAAGAATATAAATGCCACGGCTATTGTTGGCGATTCCCATGTAACGATGCTATCGGTCTAATTTTATACGCTTCCGTGACTGTGTGTCAATTGTACGTCCACTTGTTGTGGTTGATGGACAGTGTGAGAAATAAACAGTACTATAATCGTAGTACTGTAAACATATTAAATATTTTCTTCCAAGTCAACAAATTATGAAGTTCTTAGCTCCATTGAAAAACGGTATGAGGTTGTCATGCCCCAGTCCAACAGTCAGATTGTAAAGGTCGTTCGTTGTGGGTGCGATCAATTACTCGGCACCATGAAAACACCTAAATTATTTTAATTTTCCTGCACTGGTAGACAAAGCACAGCGTTGAATTCTGCCACAAATCTTACATCATCCCATTTTCGAGTGGACAAAAAGGGGGGAACGGAGTGGGATACAGCGTAAGAATGTTTTTTTTTAATAATGTTGTCGAGAAGTGAAGTTTATTAGACCAGTCTTAAAATGGAGAAATGGCAATTGATTAAATGTTTCGTGCCTTAACCCAAAAATGTGAAATAAATGTTATATATATGATCTATATTAATTATAAAATAATTTGTCCTTAAAATCATTATCTTCGTAACTTCGTAACCCATAACCGAACCGAACCGAAAACGAATAACAAAAATCAACCACAAGTCTTACTTGGAAGTCTAAACCAGTACTTGACTTAATCACGAGACTAAGCTCTCGAGACAGTGCAGTGAAACCGGCTTGTTTATTATAAGTCATGTGTGCATCAAAGGCGGTTGCATGTTTTTGTTAGTCTTGAATCATGACAAAATATCATTATAACTTCCTACTTCGACGGTATATTTGTGTTGGGTGTTTATAATCAGCAAATTTGTTATATTAAGTCAAAACGAAAATATTATAAATATTTAATTTTAAGAATAGGCTGTTCTTATCTGATTTTATTTCAGTTCATCCCATATCAGCATAAATGAGTGACACAAATCTTCCAAATTAAAGGGTAATTCACGTACAAAACAAATGAGCATATACCAGGATTCATAATACGTTTTAGCTACATACATACATATATTTAGTACATTTAGCACAGTTATGCAGTTCTATTCTCGGTCGGTTCCCGGTGAATCCAACCGGTTAGCGAGCAGTCTGAGATAATTGCCATCGTTGATGTCGCGAGTCTGACGGCGCTTTGTGATCCAATACTAGGACATCCTCAAATATTCCTAGCCGTTCCACTTTACTTTATTTGTTTTGTAGTTATAGTGAAGTAGTAGTGGGAAGTGTTTGTATGAGATGATTGAGAAGATTGCGGGCTTTACATCGCCATGATAAGAAAAAACGTTAATATAATACGTATAAAACATTTTCGTATTTTATTTGGTAAGACAGTAGCGTTGATCAGTCACCCAATCCTCAATGTCTATGAAGTAAGCTAAACAAGAACTGGCTAATTATTATTATTAAGATCTCTCGATCTCTGCTGCAGATACTTGCAATTTAGCAAAGGTATAAAAAGTCAACATAGAAAATGAAACATTCTTCTAAAACCATCGGCATTCCGATGAAAAAATATTGAAAGCCATTAAAATCTATTAATGATATCAATGGAAAAATAACTTTTAAGATTACGAAACCATTTTATGTTCAACATGTTATATTTCGGCGTCAGAAGTCGTTAGGAAAACGCTGAAAGCGAGAGGCCTGGTATGAGTCAGCGAGTAAAATTAGCAATGTTGTGAACTAACACATGCTCTTTGTTAGAGAAAATAATTTATGTGTTGAATAATTCAATTGACCAATGTTTGGACTGTAGTAATTGATTATATTGTGGGACAAAAAGACATATTGTGTAAACATATTCTAACAAGCATTACGCATACTTTAGAATTATTCTGACATTCTCATCTGAAACTTTTTAACTTTAAAATCCTTGATTGACATATAAATAAATAATATTTAGTCTACGAGGACTAAGATGAGCTTTGCATTTGCGTAAGTGTTGTGTATATAGTGTAAAGGCTGCTCAAACATTAAAATAATAATAAGATCTTTCATTTTCATTATTATTACACATTTTTAATGGACTAATAAATCTGATCTTTAAGGGTTTCTGGCTCTACTTTTCTGATCACTCACACAAATGCAACGCTTAGCTTAAGCCTCCATACATACCCTCCGGAACATCCTCATTCGCGTATGTGACTTTCCGTCACTTGCGTTTTTGAAGAATAACCGAGGTCTCCCGTCTTTGTGTAACACTTATAGCCTTAGCCATATTTATAAAAAAATCATACATTTTTTATTTAAAATGTACATGTTTTTTACGTAAGCAACATTAATTATTTTCAAGAATTAAACACAACAGATCGTAGTGGCGACCTTTTGCGGCTTAGATTGATACGTAGCCTACTTACTATATAATAGAGAAATTGATATGTGTTATAAACAAATTTTTTTTAGCTGTATCCCGCATATCATAGGAAGATGCATATTCTAGAGCCTAATGTTACCTAATTGAATATTGTTTTTAAAAATATTATCAAATTAATAATGAAGATTGTTTTTTTTTTTTAATTTCAAGGTCAATCATGACATTCAACATTAATGTGCAGAGATATTTTCTCTGTTTAATAATGAAATTTTACATCCCCATAACAAAACATTGTTCACTTAATACCTAATAACGGTCAATGTAGTTATCAATTTTGTAATATTTTTATTTAAAACACCTCAGCGACCTTCCCTTCGGCACGTGAAGGGCGTCGAGTACATAAATAGCGTGGTCAGTTCACAGTTGTAAAACGGATGTGACCATTGTAACTCAGCCCTAATTACCCTAGAAATGTGGATATCATGTATAAGATGTTTCTTGATACTAATGAATGATGTAACTTTTGATGTGTTATTTTTGAACTTTATTTTTTGTAATTTATTTTAAGTTTGCATCACGATTACATTGATTTCGGTGGAAAGAGCGGAACCATAGTGTCTTAATGAGAACAGAGTATCTTAACACTAGTCCCAGGCTTCTTCTGCCTACCCTGCTATGTGCGAATACAGAGTAAAGCCAGAGCTTGGTGGAAGCCAAGCTACACCTACTACTAAATCCAAGACATCGTGTTTTAATTGATGTAAAGATTAGTATGCTAGGTTTATTTATTTGTGTAGTTAACTAACTGCACATTGCTGTGGTAAATTAAAGAGAAATGAGTTTTCAAGATATTCAGAAATCAACAAAAAAAAAAATTAACTAAATTCATTACCGTTAGCATCAAAACATATCAGATCTGCATCAAGCTATCTCAGACAAAACTCCACGATGTGTTAAGTACAAATAGTTCTAGGCTGTCTGAAACTTCCTATGTATATATAATAAAGCAATTAAGAAGAAATTCTGAGTTCATATTTCAGAAAATCATTGACAAAGTCTTTCATTATTTTACAAAGAAAATTTCTTATACTCAACTAACTCAAGTACTCGAAGGTTAATAAATCAATGCGACGTTACAGTCCATAAAATATTGGCCATTATTCTGATATGACTTCATTTCTGAACAGCTGTTTAGTTTCCTGTCTATACATTTAAATGTAGTTTCCTTATTTAAATTAGTGTGCATAGATTGATATTTAATTAATTATTATAATACATAGAATGCAAAGAAAATTAGTAATAAATTTCTCTTTTAGTCTAGATGCCAAGAAGTGAGTAAGTGAGTCTTACTGGGAGCTTCTAACTTAGTATAAGTAACACTTTGTTATTGGTTTAAGTAATTGTTTGTCAATTTCTTTCAAATAATTGTTTATTTGATAAATGTCCAAATTTTTATGTCTATATTATCTATATTACATAGAAAAATAAAAAAATATTAAAAAAATATGTATATTATTTATTTAGAAAAAGATTAATATTTATTTGATTTTCTCTATACAGAACCTTCTTTATATAACTAAATTAGTGTGATAGATAATATGATTAAATCAAATAAATCAAGAAACATCATTCATATCAGCAGTAAAGTAAGAATAGAATTAAAAACCCAAGGTGTTTTATTTTATTACACCATAAAAATAAAACATATAAAACATATATTGTCATGTAGGTGGAAATGAATATAAATTATGTTTCATCTTAAGATTTTGTTCTTACAAATATATCATATACATATATTCATAAATTTTCATGCCATTCAGGCACAGCAACACTTCTGACTGCCAACCAAACCTGTAACTCATTTGAGAGGAATGAATTACTATTATTCTCTCACACTTGAGGTCAAGTGTACAGAAGGGGCATAAAGTGTAACTGTAAAATTGACTGGCTGTGGATTCACTTTGACTCTAGGAAATGATATATTTATTTAAAATATATAATTTCACTTAACACAAGGTTACTTCTGCCTACTAAGATATATACTAGATACAGCATTAGACTAAATGAGATGCTGCAGGTAGAAACAAATTATACTTTGTTATCTACAGAAAGGTCTACCAAAATTATGTTAGCAAATGCATGTGACATCTTAAAGTATCTACTTTAACTTGTATGAAATACATTTGTGATACATTATTATAAGGCAGTGCAATTTTTTTTTATACATTTGTTTTTTTTTTTTTATTTTGAGGTGTTTAATTATTATGGAGAATAAAATATAATATTGTTGCTGCCTACCATTTCAAATAAAGGAAACAGTTGAAAATGTTATATTAATTTACCTTGTAATAATTTTATGCTCAATTTTAAAGCAGAGCGTTTTTTTTTTGTAATATTTTAAGTAGAAAGAACACCATAAGCCTTACCAGTTAGCATTTAAAATGTAAATTTATTACAGAGGCATTTCAAGAAACATTAATCTGGACATAAAAAACACCTTTCGCAGAGTATGTCAATGCCAAATATAGTGATTTCGATGTGTTCAAGATAAGTTTACGACGATGACATAATGCAGGAACGCGATAATGTAAGCAAACATAAACAGTAAAAATTAGTTTACGCCCATGCAGAAAAAAAATTATACTAAGATAAAATATTTTTCTTTAATAATTGTTTTGTTTACATATTTCGTAACTAAATATAAATATGGCCTACATATTTTATACTTTTATAAATTAAAACCTTTTTATGCTGTATCGACAAATAAAATCAACGTAAAATAACAGACTTTATAAGATAAAGTAATGATCTTACAAGAGGTTAATTAGAATAAAATCGAGAGTATAACTTCTATAAATAGCATGACTCACCTGTTGAGCCACCGGCTCCAAAATACTTTCAATGATCTTTGTGTGGAAGACCGGCATGATTGCTGTTTTTAACACATAAATACCATTAAAAAGTAACACAACACGGCATTTACGATATTAATAATAACACAAAAAAAACGAGAAATACAACCAAACGACGCGGCCAACTGAAAAATACTGTGTCAAAAAACGCGACGAAATTTTAACGAGAATACTGTCAGTGTCAAATGTCTGATGTGGTATTGTCGGCTGTTCCGTTTAACGCTTGCTGCAAGTTAACAGTAAAGACAATATTTCAACAAACATTTTTTATGTACAGTACGGTGTTGTTAATACATTTTAATTTACCTTTTATGGAAACATCATGTAGGGTAAAATATTTTAAATAAATTAATCAAGATACCTCAACAGTTTAGACGTAACGTATTTTTTCATTTGACGATGTTTATCCAAACCTGTGTTTCGTGTGACGCAGATACTACAAAAATACTTATTTAGAAAACGTATAAAAATTTGAACGTAGCGGGACTCGAACCCGCGCCTCCTGGAAACTAACCATGATACGTTCAAATTTTCATACGTTTTTTAGTGTGGAATAATACTTTAAAAATGTTTAAAAATACAAAAATACTACTAAAGGTTAAACAACATTGAACTTTGCCCCTAACATGACTCGATTTCGGAGTGAGGCGTATGCGGCAGGTTATGTCTGGTCGTTCTTGACAAATGGTGTTTTATTTTACAACGATAATCTTATTATTTTTGTTTTTTATCTCTTATTCAATATTGGGCATTATTTTTTATTGTACTAAGCTTTTATAGAGTAATGGTGTTGACAAAAACACTCTGTATATACTTAAATCTTTTATTATCCTAGACTTAAGTAATAATTTAAGACTATTTCAAGTAAATCCTATTAAGTCTTTAATACGTGCCAAGAGGTTGTATTAAATATAACAATACATAAAGATAATTGTAAGCTTTGATCTATTTGAATATTATAATTAAATATTAAGATAATTTACTAAGTAAAATTGACTAGACGTTCACATTACAATATATACAATGAAATAAAAAAATAAATATATAAAAAATGTTTAAATATTTACAAGAGAATTAACAATTAAGAGATATAGACTATTTCGATATTTTTTTTTTACTTTCTATAAGTGAGGTGTTAAATTCTGTTACCTAACTAACAATGCGTCATACAAGCAGGTACTTTAGAACGAAGTGACGTGACATTGTAACTTTTTTTATCTCATAGCCCTTACAGAGCAAACTTAAAATAAAATATAACAACAAAATTAAAATAAAATATAACAATATTTTTATAGTATCTAATTAAAAATATATAAATTTATTAAATTGATTATTTCAACCAATTTCAATATAAGGTAAGCCGGTTAAGTTTACAGATTAATCGATATTATACAATACAAATTATGTTAGAAGCTCTGATAATCTTTTTTTTACACATTTAGAATCATTCACAACGAAATGCCACACCAAAATTGTTTGACATGTACAAATCTTATACAATATTTCAATCGTTATTTCATTAATATTATGCTTAACGACGATATTATATAACAACATAAATACAACAAATTGTGCACATTACACTAATATTGGAAAAATGGAGATTCTTTTTGAAAATCGCCTAGATCGCTAAGAGTCCTAATAATACTATTAGGTACCTCAATATTTATTCCTACAATAAAATCTAAGACTAACGTTAAAATGTACATTTTAATTAATAATTTCATTTATCTTAAGACCCGTGTTCGAACTTGTGACCTCCGTTTTACATGGAGGAGTTTTATAACTTTAACAAATCTTTTTATTTACTTTTCTATATTGATAAGACAGTTTTACCAAATATCCAATGTTTTTACTTCATAAACAGACAATTAAATTACCTACCTTCATCTACTCAACTCAAAATTTCAAACTTCACAAAACCTTATTCTCGCCAAAGGTAACGAAAGGTAAGTAAAGGTAATCTACAAATATTCAACAATATCACACTTAATAGATATATTAGGGCAACTGACCCCATAATTTAAATTAAGTCCGTGAGGTTGACTCTTATGTCTTTCTGTTAATAATTTATGAAAAATTGGTAAAATGGCGCATTCAAAGAGTTCCGATTCAGAGCTGGCAGTGTACATTTTCCTTTCTGCTGATTCCTGTCGTTTGTCTCGACTGTATGTGGAGGATTTACGGTCGTCACGTTTTTTGGTTGTTTTGTTTGGTGATTCTGTCAATGAAACATGTTTTTGTATATTTGTAGTATAAATGAATTTATTTCGAAAATATACCAAGATGCGTTGTTGTTGCAAAATACATATAAAAAAGGACCATTTTACACACATGAAAAACATTATAAATAATTGATGATTAGACTAGAATATAAAAATATAGTTAAAAATGAATTACTTCAAAATAAAATATTTATTTTGATTAGATATAGATAGTTGATAGACATTTTTTTAGTTGTGTTCCGTCTTCTTAGGCCTTTCTATATGTTTAATTGTAAAGAGCAAAAACTTAAATTAAATAATAAAATAAATAAATAAATCAGATATTAAAATAAATTAAATTAAATAATATCCTATCAAAATGACATTATAAGGAACACACAAAAATACTCACCAGACTTGTGTCTCGACGCGACATTCGGACTACTCTTGTGGTGGTCAGGCCTGCTCTGGGCCTGGCTCAACCGCGGGGAGTCCCCAACCCCTTTGGCTCTCTTCAAAGGCTCCGCTTCTTGCCTCAATCTCTTCGACGGAGAATCTTGTCCCTTACTAACTCTTATTGTATCGGGATCTTGGATTCTTTTAGGGGATTCCGGTTTTTTAGTTATTCGTATAATGTCCGGATCTGGTTTGAAATCTTTGGTTTCTGGTCGCGGTTCTTGTATATTTTCAGGTAAAGGTTTAGGTTGATCTTCTCGTCTTCTTTGTGTTTGATCTCGTTTATTTTCTCTTTCTTCTTGGTATGTTCTCATCTATAAATTCAGTATAGCATGTGTTTAAATATGTATAGTTATAAGTATAGTTCGACTCAAGAATCAAGATCAAGTATAAGTCAATATTAGAATCAAATTCTGAACAGGTTTCTCATAATAATAAATACCTGAGCAGCAGACTGTCTCCTCTTCATTTGCATCTGATGTGGGGGCGTGCTCACTGGCTGCGGGAACTCAGAACCGCGACGCTATGAAATAAAAAATGTACTAACTTAATTAGTGTATTAATTACAGTTTTATTTATCCAGAAATTATCATTGATTTACAAATATTATTATATTGAATTAATACTAATAGATATTACAACCCATAATTATATGAGATAAGTCACTTGGTGCTCACTTTTATTTATATTTAAGGGAAATTGGTAGTAGTGTAACAAAACTTTGTATTTGTCATTTAGATGTGACATGATAACAATGTCTTAGACTTGAAGTTTAATGATTGTGTCGTAAAGACATTTGTTATATATAGATATTCCAATTTCCTATACATTTATATAATAAATAAGAAAAAATCATATTTCATCACTTACTTTCGACAACCGGTCCGTCATCCGCAGAGTATCGGCGTCTCTATAGCCTTCTGGAGTGCTGACGCGATTCGTGCCAACTATAAGTAGAATTAAAAAATACTTAAAATACGAATATATAGGAAATGAATGACAGAGAGCAAAATTAGGCCACATTTTTATATATTTTAGATTTTTTACTAAAGTGTAATAAGTAGGTTCAGCAGCAGCAGTTCAACGATAGATGTTTTTTTATTCTTTTTTCAAAAAGTTAAAGTTATAACACTCCGTTCTCCGCGTATCACCTAATTCTCGAGATATTGCGTGTTTAGCGGCAGAACTCAACACCGAAACTAACTAAACTAACGTAAACGAAATAATTGATTATCTCAAGTGGGAATCGAACCCATAACCAGCGCGTTTGCAGGAAGACGCTGTGCCACAACTGCCTCTAAATAGAAACAATTTAGACAAAAACAAATCTTAGGCTACAGTAAAAAAAGAATGAAAGTTATGTTATATAATAAAAGATAATTCGAATCGTTTTAGTTTTCAGTATCTATTTATAAACAGGCTTTTTGCTTTAATGTAGACTACATACCGTGATTGATTGAGGCGTTTGATGCTCTTCTGTCCATACTCTTAGTCTCACTTTCTCTGAAACGTACATTTATATTTGTATTACCATTTTCACGCTCTGGAGGCTAAACAAAACGGGGCGTAGAGTTCCGCCACTCAACACAGAATGGCTCCAAAATTAGGCGAAAAGTGGGGAACGGAGCATCTCAACACTAGGTTCCTAGGGTCCCTCTGCCTCCCCTGTTATGTGCGGGATACAGCATAATGTTTTTGTATATAAAAATTATACATGTGGCCCCCGCATCACAACACATTGTAAGTACCCGAATAGTATACATTTTGATATTTTCGTGATACTCAGTGTAATAACACAAAATTTATGATTTAAAGCAAATTTGTAATATATTATAATGTTATCTTTCTTAGTACCTGTGATGGTGAGGAGACGACTGTTGTTGTCGACTTTTTTCCGAAACACTTCTTTGCATCGGAGAATGGGCATGAGCTGAAAAAGAAAATTAATTTAATTAAAGTTATTAAAAAAAACTGAAAAAAGAAATGTACATTACATACAATGCATCGCGCTTGACCGGTTCTTTAACAATGAGTTTGAGGAATTTTACTAATAGCTTTCTTCTTTTCCCCTTCCCTCGATACAAAAGATATATATATAAATAATATTTACTAGTCGTCGGTGACTTCTGGCAAGTGTACTGGAACGTGTTAGTGTCCCACAGATCACTTTGCACTACTATGAAGTTCTCCTTTTTTCTTCGCTCCGAATCCTTTCTTTGACCTGAAAAATATAAAATAAGAACTAGTATCAAGAAAAAACTGGACCAGCGCGAGTCTGGCTCGTCCACCGAGGATTCCGTACAATTAGTGCGTCATAAAAATGAATAAAATATAATATGCACACCCAAGCCCTTTCATCTGATACTTCACTTGGACTAGCGGCTTTAATATTAAATTTTGCCCCCATTTTAAGGCTGTTTCAGAATTTAACCACATAAACCTTTTTCCTGAATTTGTAAATGCAAGCTACCAAACTTTATAATTCTAGGTCAACCGGAAGTACCCCCATTAATTGTCCCTTCCCTTTAAAGAGATTCCCTTTAAAGTGTCGTCTTTACAACGATTGATGTTTTTGAAACATTTTTTCTAAAACGTTATAGTGACTGTTAACATTGACTTACAAGATTTTCTTCGTTCTGCAGAAGAGTAGTCGTGATCGATGTCTAGTATATCTTCCGGTTCTTGTTTAGGTTTTGTGGTAGGCACATCTCGGTCTTGACATTAAATATTAAAATAAAAATATTTATTAGCTTTAGAATATACAAAAAGTAATTTCTACATATTTGGTTTCGAGCACACATTATTCTACTTATTTCAATAAGTTTATTATGAACAATTATACATGTGTATTTCTATATAAATTCTGATTTTCCTGACTGCTAAGGAAAGGTTATGGTTTTCGCGCGTATCTTGTATGTATTTATATATTTATGTATGTAATATTCTTTATTACTTCTTATCTCCAAAACTGAACGGATTTACATAATTGAGGTATTGTTATATTCGTCTTAACAGCCCAAGGGTTCTTAAATATGTGAGGTAAAAAAATAATTATAACGACTGTGGGACGCCAATGGACTAAGTAAAAAATATATTTTTGAATACCACAATATGGGTATAACATTCATTACATTTATTTGTTTCACAATCGTTACTTTTATTTCAATTTTTTTGTTTCACTCTGTATCTAATGTTAGCTACTTTGTTTCCGAGTTAGTTTTCCTAGATCATTGCGTGTTGAGTGGTGGATGTTAATGCCACGCTTTATATTATTACCAGAAAATGAAAACACTTGATTATTTTCAGTGCGAATAGGACCCACAATCATCTACATATCCGAACCAGATTTGAAAAAAAATATATGAATATCTCTTACCATTGGTGTCAGCCAGCGCCGCCCCGCCGCTGGACATGCGGCGGTGCGCGCGCGGCGCGCTCTTCACGGGCTTACTGTCCACTGGTTTTGTTGTTTTCTTTTGTAGCTCTGGTGTCTGTTGAATGATCATAAACACTTGTTTTCATTCAGTTTGAATATATTACGTATTGCACTTTCAAATCGCATTTAGTAGTATTTTGTATCTTGTCATCTTCAATCTTTTGTATCGTGTCTCTGTAATTTTTCTTTATTTTTAACGTATTTAAAATGTTAGTCCACGCTTAGGAAAGAAAAAAAGTCCAAGCGCTCTGACCACTAAGCCATATGTCTTCATCAAGCTTCGTCGATAATACGTTTTAACACTATGTACCCAAGGTCTTTCTGCCTATCCTGATATGTACGGGATATAGCGTGAAACTAAAAAAGTAAAAAGTATTTAATTTACCTTGTTAACTTTAGGTGTGGCTGCTTTCGTGTACAACGAGTCTTCGCTCTTCAAAGCAGGAACAGGTTTCGCTTCTATTTTGGTTGTTTCTGTTTTAGGCTTCGGTGGTTCTGATGGTTCCTGATCAAGCAAAATCATCCATATCTATATTAAAATCTAAACTGTGTTTTTCTAGGTCGATCGAGGTCTCCCCCTCTCTCTCTTACCGCTCACTTTTCCGCCATAAATCTTTTTTGCCATGTCATATTTATATTAAAAAAAAAAAAATCAGCTTCACGCTGTATCCCGCACAATGCAGGGTAGGCAGAGGGAACGTAGTGAAAGACACTCCGTTCCCCACTTTCTGCCGAAGTTATATTATTATATTTATATTAACTTGTCATATTTATATTAACTTATTTATAAATATAAATATCTTTTTAAAGTTACATATATATGATTATGGGGCTAGTCGTGGCACAGAGACACAAGGGTGTGACTATAAATGTGACAAGTTGTAGGTTCCATGTTAATGTTTAGATTGGAACTTAAGTAAGGCTTTATTCATTTTATCATAATTTTACAAAACAAACCTCAGTAGACCATCCATATGGTAGTTTAGCAAGTTGGTCTTTCTCTGGCACGGCTTTGGAAGATGGTGGACTAGTGTAGTCCAAGTGATTTTTGAACGAAACATTCTTAGTTTGTTCCTTTTTAGGCTCTTTTACTTCTTTCACTGGTTCCGGAGGAGCTGAGGGCTTTGGTCTGTATATAAATTAGATAAAGATATTTATAAAAAAAAATTAATGAAAAAAAAATGTCAGTAGAAAACTGGATTATATTTTTCAGACTTATATTGCCGAGACTTTCTTAAAGATGTTAAAAATTTGATAAATTTAAATAACCAGATGTTTTGAAAGACTAGGGAAATAAAGTAGATTATAAAATAAGATAGAAAAGACCGTAATTTTTTTATTTTATAGTTTATAGTTACTAATTTACTATTTAATAATAAATTTACGTACTATGTAATTTAAAAAATCTACTAACTTATCGACATTTTGCTGCGTCTGCATACTGATATACTCCGTTTCAGCTCCCGCAGAAGCACTGAGGCTGCATACCGATGTGATATCGCTGGTCTCTGCAACGGGGTACAAATCTATAACAAGGTTTAATGTACGAATAAGTTCGTGTTTTGGTTATTTTGTATGGGGGAAAGTAGTGATTTGTTACTTCGTTAGTTTTAACTTTAAAGAGGTTTGAATTTGATCCTCTTGGAAAAGTTAAGATGAATTGAGAAATATCTATTATTTATGTCAATTTAGCCTCGCTACCAGAGGAGAGAAAATAAAAAAATAATAATTTCATCGAATGGGAATCAAATCCAAAACCTGTCGCGTTTACAATCAAACGTTTGTGCTCTTGCGCCACTATCGACACGATGGTATCTGATTAATAATAATTAATCAGATAGCATCATCGTTCCTTATAAGCTAATATCTCTTGGCATTATAGTCTTAGTTAATTAGATCAGAGATAAATGGATTAGGATTAGTGATTAGGAATTGATAGTATCATTGCCATCACTGCGTCAGTGGTCATTGGTCAGTGATTAGAAGTTCTGAGTTTGTTCTTTAATTTATATAGAGATATATATGTTTTTTTAGCTTGAAGCTGTATCCCGCACATAGCAGGGCAGGTATAGGGAATTTGGGAACCTAGCGGTAGGACATTTCGTTCCTATAAAGACAGATCTTTTCACATTCCCCACTTTCCTCCCAATTTAGGAGGAAAGTGGGGAATTTGCGCTTTGACAGATCTGTTTTGTATAGTATAAATTTGGGTAGTATAGAGTAAATGTTTAATCAGTTCCTTGAGAAATATACCCCATATATTATTTTCCAGGTGTATAAGGAATACTCATCATCAAAACAATCATTAATTACATTTTAAATCGAAATAATTAGAACATTTTTGCAATATTTTTTAAATAAAAAGCGAAAAATGGTTTTAAAAAACGTAGACGTAACGTATATTAAGACATTAAACATTTAACAATATAGTATAATATTTTCTCACCCGGATGACTTAAATTCTCCCTCGGAACAGGTAGTCGAGTGCGCTGCGTCGCTGGCGACTTGGAATCTCTAGTTGACGACTCGGAGCTGGCGTCGCTGCCTAGTTTACTTAATAACATCTGTAAATAAGTTATATTTCGTTTCTTTAATAGTAACCGTCGATTTCAGTGACTCAGTGGAGTGGATGGAGGAGGTCACGAGCTGACCTGCAGCTCGTTGTCCTTGGCCTGCAGCGTGCGCCGGTAGCGGTTGTTGTACTGGCGCAGCTCCTTGAGGCGGCGCTCGAGCTCGGGGCCCGGCGAGCGGCACTCGTGCGGCGCGGCGGGGCGCAGCGTGGCGCGGATGCGCGCGCCGCCGCCGCCGCCCGCGCCGTTGCGGCGCAGCTCCACTAGCTACCAATCATTGTTACCATATTAACCGCGGACCGGATTAGTCGCGTTATTTAGGTTTATACAACCCGACGTTGGAAACCCGACGTTTCTGTACACATTACAAATATAATTGTAGGTTAGATATAATAATTATGTCAACTAACAGACGAATGCAACCTCAGTCTACTTATTATATCAAGAAAAAGAACTTATTATATCAAGTAAATGTTTTTATTTTTTTCTTATAAGGGTAAAAAACCCAATTAATAATTATCGAGAATATGTTGAGATTGGGGATTCACAGGTAAAGAGAAACAAATTACAAGATCAAGAATAAATTCTTTACTTTCAGTATAGAAATATGGCGTACTGAGTAATGAAACTCTAGTTGCTCGTCTATCAATATACTATAAACGATTATATTTTTTATAGTTATAAAAAAATACTAAAACACCAAAAAATCAGAGAGGTGCACTCTAATATTTAAGTTTAAATATATTATGAGTAAGATCGAAGTCGAGTAAATTAAAACAATTTTTTTAATCGAATGGATGTCTAGGAAATGAAATATTTCTTTGATATTTTCATTTCCCTTGCTCTGGTAACGAGCTAAACCGCGGCGTTGAGTTCTACCACTCAACACGCAATGCCTCCAGCATTCGGCCGAAAATGGGTAACAGAAGTGTCTTAATGGGAACGGAGTGTCTTAACATTAGGTTGAGATTCGATCTGCCTGCCCTATTACCTTTCGGAATACAACTTGAAGGTGGTACATATTATTAAGATAATTTAAATTAATTTCTTACCTTTGGTACAAAAACCAAACACAAAGTGGCCGTTGTACAGAAAATGATGAATATTGCGATCAACACAAACAAAGCATCTTTATGATCAGCCAACACCTGTAAAATTATATGAACTATTTACGTCCCTTTCATATTTAACAAGATATACGTATAGCGACGCTCAATTCTCCACTTTCCGCTGATTTTTTTGAAGCCTGGAAAAATACGCTTTTTTCGACAGAAAATATTAATAGGACATATGTAATGAGCACAAACTTGATATGTTTACTAATAGCCAGTCCAAGGTTCCATCAGCCATCTCCCAATTCTGTTATCAGACCAGCTCCATGTTACCATAATATTGTATTGTCATTTAATCTACATATAATTGCCCAGTTTCATGATAATACAAAATTTAGTATTGTGTGTGTGTAATTCAAATTCTTATATTTTATTACGTAACTACTTTGTTACAGCCCAATGAAAGAGAGTATATAAAAGAAATAATCTTACCAAAGCAATAGGAGCTCCCATAATGCACATAATAAGAACATTATAAACGGAAAGTCCAATATGTTTAGAGTCGTTCAACGCCGGAATCGAAACATGACGAGTTTCCCATGCAAGGAAAGCACCGAACACCTGGAAATTATGTTTAATTGAATCACTTATGTTATTTTATTAATGCTGTTAATTATTATGATTTATTTATTTCCAGAGTTTCATTGTTCCGACCACGTGAACGTTTGGCTTAGTGGTCAGAGCGCCTGGTCGATTTCCAGGAGGCACGGGTTCGAGTCCCGTTACGTTACAATTTTAATACGTTTTATAAATATGTATTAAGATTCCTTTTTTCCTTAAAAGATATAGAATCCCTAAAAATGAAGATCCATTGTAAAAAAATATCTTCTGCTATTAGATTATCTATGTCTACTCTACAAAATTAGAAAGAAAACAACACATTTAAAGTATAATATCTGCAAACCTGCAACCTGCATCCCTGGGAATAGTACTAGATTCGAAATTCTCCTTCCGGCCGCACATCTCGTATGTCAGAAATAAGCGAAGTAAAATGTCTCTTTGAAACAAGCTAACTTTTTACAAAACTTGCGTCCGTCCCATCATGACCTTCAGAGAAGAGAATCGTTGAAGAAATTCTACAAACGCCTAGTCAAGACTCCAATTCACTCATTGTCGAAGCGTACGCTCCTCACACACACTCAATTCTTCGACTCCCTCGTAGCGACCTTCTAGATCCCGACGATCGAAAACGCCCAGGCCCATAGGCAAGAATCATTCCTCAGTCTCACAGTCACTCTCCGCACTCTCCGGCGCCATAAGAGGCGACGAGGCCAATCCTATCTCACGACACAGCGCGCGCGTGACCCGCGTGGCCCACGGTCGAAATCCCCCCTGATTAGCGAACGTAGGGCATTCCCCTGCGATCGCCAACTCTTCACCGTCACTCACACACTTCACTTCACTCGTCCAGCAAAGCTTGTACTTTTTCTTCACTCAGCTACTCTCGGCCCTCTCAAGTCAGGTATAGTTCAGGTCACCAGCAAAAAAGATCATTTGAAAAAAAACAGTATAATATGTCATATATATATTATTTAAACTTACCAACAAAAGTCCTTTATAAGCGTATATAGCTCCTATGAATATGGGCATACGTTCAGACTGACAGTACTCGTTCTCTTGCACTATCACTATGTCTTCGCTTGTGGGATGCGGCTATAAAAGAAAAAGTTAAATATTTATGTTTATATAGTTTAATAATGTAATGATGCTGTAGAGAAATATATAAGTCTGTGACTTTCTGTGACTGTCAGCGCTTTGAGTATCTAAAAAAAAATATGTAGGCTAATATAAGAATCAGCTTCACGCTTTATCCCGCATACAGCACCCTGCTGTGTGCGGGATAAAGCCTCTGGCTTTATCTACTGCTAACGCTCCGTTCCGCATTTTCCGACAAATTTTGGAGGCATTGCTTGTAAACCCACAACCAGTCACTTTTATATTCACACAATTGTGCCCCTGCGCCACGACTGGCCTCAATATAATTTTAATTAATAAATTTATAGTATTTAATAAAAAAAAAAAAATTTAAATGTCTATCATTATGTCATCTATCTCTCTTTATGCTTTGCTCATTATTGAGATTTGAGTGCTATTGAAATTTATAAAAGTATGGATGTTTGTTCCACTTTTACGCAAAGACTACTGAACAGATTTAGTCAAAACATCAGGTTACAACATACAAAATATGTAAATATTTTCTATAATTTGGGAGCTATAATATTATAGTAGTTTTAAGCGGGTGAAGTCGCGTTTGGGACGCTAGTATAATATGAGAAAGAAAATCCTCACATAGGCCTCCATCTGCTTGGTAGCTCTGTAGAAGGGGTCCGATATCTGCCACGTGGTCATGATCGCGAAGTCGACGCACAGCAACACGCCCACCACCATGAACAACTGGTAGTCTTTTATTACCTGGGAATATATTTTTTTTATTTTCACTCTAATATTTTTGTAGTAATAGAATAAAGGACAGATGAAGAGACAATCATTAAATACTTAGGTTAAGTTAATCATTGAGATTATATTTGTGTATTATTTCTGTTCGGATTTCACTGCGGAACTCAACACCGCGTATTGCCTCATTATAAGAGCGAACAAATAAAAATATTAAATATTGGGTACAGTGCAGGCAGATTCTCCCACTGGGAATAGCAACCACAATCTGTCTCCTTTACAGTCATACGCTTGTGCCTTTGCACCACGACTGGTATTTTCAAACACATTTAGAAAATTATTTAAGCAAGGCAAAACTCAAATGTAAAAAGCACAAAATATTTAGTAACCAATTTTCACGTACTTTTTACCTATCTACTACATCAAATCTCAACAAAAATATCAACAACAAGGAAAAAAAGTGTAAAAAAATAATTTGAGTGCTTAGTCATTAATAATAATAAAAATGACAAACCTTCTTATTCAATTTAACATCTGTAAATATAGAATGCACTCTCCAAGTCTTAGAGAACATTGCCCCGAACGCGAGACTGAAGCCCGCCATTAGAAGCCACGCTCGCGCCGTGCAGATGTACGGGAAGGCAGCTGGGATACAGTATTAGATCAGATTAGTGATTTTTAATATTGTAATCATATATTACAATTTTTATTTATTTTACAGCAGATATGAAAAATATTATAAAAAAATTTTTTGGTATATTATAATAATATATTTGATAACATTCTAAAATATTTAGCATATACTAGGATTGTTGAAAAATCTGTTAATGTTATGCTTGTGGTTATATTAATAAATATATTTCAAGAGATTTTTTGCTACTACTACTATTCTAGGTACTCTCATTCAAATGTTACTCACTAATGTCATGCTTTATATAAAACAGCGATAAGCAATTCGGCGTGGTGATACAAATGATTGAAAATGTACACTTTATCGAACGGAAGTTAAGAAACTGAAAATACTCACACACGCTCGATTGTAAAGCTTGAAAAAGAAGACAAACCAAAAAATCAATAAAAGCAAAATGGATAGGAAGAAACCAAAACTTGGAAACATGCTGTCGACTCCGATGACCTAGAACACCTAGGCCTTTCTCAGAATCTAACAAAGGGGGGTTCCCAAAGTTTGGTCACAAGTTCAATTCTGCTCAGGAAGCTAAAGCTGGGGTTTTAAATCATTACCTCCGCGCGAAACTCCCTGAGAAAGACCTAAGAATCAATGAATACGATGAGATGACGTGCCTGCTGAGCTGCATGCGAATCGAATGTGCTACTATTGAACGTTCACTTTAAATTCTGTTTCCACAAAATTACCTTTATTCCGAAAGATAGAATGAACAAACATACACATCAATAATAGTTATATAGATTTATTGTAGCAGACATTAAATAGACAGAGTTATTAAGAAAAGGGCTAAGAAAAATCTTCTCTCCTAGCAAGGAGATACAAAATTTAAATCAAGCCTTTTCAGTCATAGCGGCTTTGTTGAATTTTATTTTTTCCCAGGTGTAATGTATTCCACATGTCTCCTTATTTGTTAATATGCAATCGATAATCTGTTGATTATTGCGGTCATATCCATAAAATTAAAAAATAACACGATTTAAGATATAACCGACGGATACGTGAAATAAAAAAGGATTTAAATTTCAGCTGAATCGGTTACCCGGAATGGCTTACAAAAATTAATATCAGATAAACATACATTCGGACAATTAAAAATTAGCAAAAGGCTGTGAAACCAATTAAATTGATAACAAAAATGAGGTCCAAATTGGAAGAAACAAACACAAAAAATATAGATAAAAAATTGTATTACCAATGCTGCTTAAGCTGGAGTCGAGTCCGAGGAAGATGACGCTGAGGTAGGTGAGCATGCAGCCCACGATGATCAGGTTGTTTAAGTGGGGTGATGACATTTTTATATACCTGATTGGTAATTTTATCAAATTAAAGACCTGATTTATTTTATTGTTACAAGTTGTTGAAAGGTTTAAGTCACTTTAAGATGATTGATTTGATTTTAAACTGTTCTTATAATATTTTATTAATAATTTCTAAACGCCATTTTTTTATGTCTGATTGTAATGATTATTTGCTTTTGAATATATGTTAAAATGAAATTTAATATTTTATAATCACACTTGGCCACTTGGCCGCTTTATCTTCATAAAAAATCCTTGATAATGGAATAACTTTCGCTCGTATCGTATTTTTTTAAACATTTTTCAAGTTAAAGTTAAAAGTAAAGTTATGCCACACTTAGGAAAGAAAAATACTTATTAAGAAAACGTATTAATAATTGAACATAGCGGGATTTGGACGCGCACCTCTTTGGAAACCGTCCAGGCGCTATGACTTACTAAGCCATACGTTCTTATCGAGTTACGTAGAAAATCTTATACGACTGTTAGTGATCAGTAGCTGTCAATCATTTAAGCTCACCTCTGATTCCTATAATGTATATTCATAGCAAGAAATCCAGTCGCCAGCAGTATCCCCAGTACCGAACAAGACACCAACACTGCGTATATCGTTATGTTGACTTGCGTGTGCTCGATTAGACGGAGAGTTCGGTCTTTTGGGGGGTTCCTGGAGGTTTTAAGAAGAGAAAAATGTTTTTATTATATTGAGTTTTAAAATAGTTTTTTTAATATTTTTAAATATAAAAAAAACAATAGAATATTTACTTATTACTTTTTGTTGTGCAAAAAAGATTTGTTAATATGATTATTGACTGTTTTTGACAATGCAATTTAATGTAATATACGTAAATATTCTACAACTCATTTCTACATACTTTAGTTATTATTTATTTCGTAGCTCTTTATTTATATACATACAACTACAGTAAAATACATAAAAAAAGATGTAAATATGTTATTAGCAAAAAATATTAATCAAAAGGAACCTACTTCCCAATCCACCTAAAAGGTTCCCCAGTACCCAGATCGAGTCGATCTCTCTCCGCGCAGTACTCCCCCACCTTCACCTCTCCCGTCTCCCCCTGAAACTGCTTCAGGAGGATGGAGGCTTTACGCTCGTTGTCATAGAAACGGACTGGACCCTGGAATTCGTAATAGGCTTTAAATATATAGAGTATTTTAGTCTTTACCCCTTTAAATGAAAACATAGTTTTATTACTCTATAAAAGCCTAATACAATTTTTTTATATATATTGCCTTAGAATATAACAAAAATGGATATTTTATGAATGTCAGATTGGAAAAGATAGTAAAATTTGAGGCTGCCATGACGCTGGTGCGATCCTTATTCGAAAATGAGGAATGAGAGTGTATTAATGGAAACGGAATGTGCCCTCTGTGTGACTTGCTATACTTGTATGCGGCTCAACAAAAAAAAATCGAAGAAAAGAAATTCAACTCACAGTAACCCCCTCAAATGTGACATTGCTTAAAGCATCCAGAAAGAGTTGCTCCCACTCTTTATCTCGATACCGAAAGTCCTGTACCGTCTTTTCTTTGTACTTCAATTTGACACGATGTGCCACTGTCTGGATAGCAAGCGCCATTGCCCAAATACCTAAAAACAATATTTATTTTTTTACCAATAGAATCTACTTAGTATGAATTCACGCTGAGGATGTCAAAGTTCATCAGATTGCAAGGTGAGGAGCTCAGAACAGTACTTGTATGTGCCACAGTTATCTAAGGGAATCTTCAAAGCCGCATTAACGCTCTCTCCTACTGTCCCAGCTCCTCTTGACACTGACACTAAATTCTAAATGATTTTACTGGTGCTATGTGAAGTAAGTTTTTGAAATAAATTTATGATAGTTGTAAGTAATATCTTAAAATTTTATTTATAAATCAATACCGGTCCATATCAGACCATATGATTTTATTTGTAAACCATAGGAAGAGATAGCGTTAAAAGTTTGATTGAATTTACAAATCTGCTTAAAATTTAAAGCGGTCTTTGCTCAGAGCCAACTGTACACACGTCGCGTATTTCATTTACATGATTTTTTTTCAAATATTTTCAAAAACTCAATCATAAAAAAATATTTTTTTTTATGTTTCATAAAAAAGAAGGATAAAAAGAAAATAGAAAGTGATAATCCACCTCTACCTACCGTCATAAGTGTATCCGTGGAATCTGGAATATTCTATACCACGTCTTCTGTCGTACTCCACTTGATAGTCTTTAGCAGTCTGAAATAATAGATAATATATGGAAAGAGAAGAAAGAAAAGAACATATGTGCTAAAAATATTTAATAAGTAGGTAAATACATTATTTTAGCTTCACGCTATATCCCACACATAACATGATAGGATAGTATACAACGTAGCGACAGTTTAATTTATTTTGTCCAATAGTGAATATAAATAGTAAAACCGCTAATATTTCTTTCAATACAGTAGTATCTACTATCTATACAATAATAGCGTACCAGATATGAGTAGAAGTTAATATAAAAACTCACAATCCCAGACACAGTAGTCTCTCCAGTGGTAGAGAGTGGTAATAAATCAGTCAATATCGTGGTGTCGAGCGCGGTGCTGAGTTCCCGCCGCGAGCACGGCGCGCGCCGCGTCCACCACTTGTTGCTGTACGTTCCCAACAACAGCCAAGTGTACGCGCGGCCGTACATTTCCAGCCTTTGAGGAGAAAAGTGTCAAATGCATTTTGTATTTTTTTTCTATTTTAGTTTAGATATCAACTGCCTTAACTTAAGAGCCAAAATTCTTAGTCTATTGGTCTAATAAAAGATTTTTGGCAAATTATTTAAGGATTAATCAATAATAAAAGAATATCCTTGTATGTATTTTTTTATATATATTTTATGTTTAATATTAAAATTTAAAGAAAGCTAGTAGTAAGTAAATATAGATAAATCAGTCTTTCCATTAGTATAAAGTGATAATAAGTCAGTCAATATAACAATATCCAATGTGATACTAAGTTCTACAGACCAAGATACATAGTTAAAAATATAAAATCTCTTACTTATAAGCTTCACAGAATATATTCAATGCCCAGGTCTCGTTAAAGTTGCCCAAGATTATTCTAACGTCCTTCTCTTTGAGTTTAGACAGCGCTGTCCTGACTTCAGTGGCAAAGCTTTGAGATTCGTCGACTAGGAAGTTGGCTGAATCTAGATCTGCCAGTAAGCGATTATGTGCCTAAAAAACAATATATATATATAGGTTTCTTATATAAATGAATTGGTAGTTTGAAAGAAAGGGAATAAATGAAATAATATGTCTATCTTCATTATTCAACAAAACAGCTTCACGCGGTATCCCACACACAACACCCTGTTGTGAGTGAGGCAGAGAGATTGGTGTTAAGACACTCTGTTCCCCACTTACTGCCTTAATCTGGTTATGGCTGGGCATTACATGTTGAGTGGCGGAATTCAACGCCGCACTTTGACTCTACATCCGAGCGAAGAAATGTACATATAAATTTAAATAAATATTTCATTTCCTCGAGTGGCGATCAAACCCATAATCAGTCGCGTTTACAGTCAATTTTGTGCCCCTGCGCCATGGCTGACCCCATCTTTACGATTACTTTTTTTGATAAAAGATGTTTAAAGTTAAATTCCATACAGGTTGAATACATTTAATGTGAAATGGTAAATGTTTGTTCGGAACCGAAAACCAACGCTTTAAAAAACCCTAATTAAAACAATCTTATTAATGGTGTCGATATGGTGCTACGAATCTGTATTATATTGAAAGTTTAAAAAGCATATAACTTACCAAAGCATATCTAGGTTCGTTCTGGTAAATAGTACCAACTCTTGTCCAATTAAAATGTTCCAAGAGTCTAATACGAGGCATGTTAAAGGCGTTCTCTGATGGCACGATACGGAAGAAATTGGGGAATGCTTCCTTTGTGAACATTGGATGTGTGTCAGCGTATGAGAGCTGCAAGAAAATGTTACTTGAAATTAACAAGTAAAAATATTGCTTGTTCTTTTAGTTTTCATCATTTAAGTGTAGTTCGTAAAAACATTTTTATATTTACAAAAGAAAAAAGAGTATAAACTATTGTGTATTGAAGAAAAATATTAGTGTAATCATGTCTATTAGATGTTTTCGAAACCGTTTCGTTTACGGTTTATTTTCGAAATAGCGAGCTATTTCGTTTCAGTTCGTATTGGTTAAGATCAATACAAGCTAAAATTGTATTCATAGCTCAATTAATTTGGTACTAAATTCGATTCTAAACCTACACTACTGCTAACCTATAGTCCTAAAAATAACGTTTACGTATTATCGTTCTGCTTCCATGACATTCTGTAGGGAACTGAGTTTCCTACCATTGTCTGCATTGGTCATAAGGGAGGAGATAACCTACCATTTTATGAATGATCTTTGTTTATGTCAGAAACTAAGATACTACCTGTGTAAGATGCCAGTGTTTGGAAGCCTTAGCTATAGGATCGGTAACGTGTGTGCAAGCGGCACCAAACAGCATCAGCTTGTGTGGCCCGCTGTGCATCATGTCGAAGAATGACTTGACGCCCACTGCTGCATTGCACTGGTGACATTTAATAGTACAATTCATTCATTGATACTATGAATACTTCATTTATTATATAAATCTATTATGAGCGAAATGATATCGGAGAGTAAATAGAGGTATTTTTTATATTATACAGTTAACAACGAGGTAGTCCGTTGTTGTAATTAGTTATAAAAAAATTAAATATTGAAATTCTCTTATATTCCCAATTTGGTTAAGATTTTCTGTCTTATATTACTTGTATGTAAATTACAGGTATGTTACCTCAGTATCATTCCACCACATATGGAGTCTGTAGTTCCTCAGGACGGAGTCGTGCTCGTTGACGTGGTCAAGCGCCAGCTTCACGCTCGGCATCACGCCTCGACCTACAGCGGTTTTAGCATAGCTTTGGTACTTAGCTCTTTGGGGAAGAGGAAAATTTAAAAAATATAATATTAGAGTACTTACTACGAAAAACCTCTAGAATTTTTTGTTAATATAAATTGAGTTAGATATTTCTTTTCACACGGGAGGAAATTTAGAACAAAATATTGCCAAAATAGTATACAGAAAACATTCATGATTTCTTCCAGATGCATAGAAATCCTTATACTAGGTTAAGTTCTATAAAACAGAAATTATTAATACTTAAGTAAGGTTTTCTTTTTTCAGAGTGAATAAGTTATAATCGTAGATTCGACCCATATGCGAAAAATTTTCATCAAAAGTTAAACACGTTTGAATAAGATTAAAATATAAAATTTGTAAGTACTAATAATAAAACTTTGCCGAGATTAATATTAATTCTCCAGATCAAAAGCTTATTAAGCTCTCGTCATTTAGTCATATAGTCTCATCAGTTACAGTTAGTTGTTCGTAATATCTCCATAGCACTAGTACACAAGTTTGCTACTCTACAAGAATAAGAGATATTAATCTATTTAATGTATTCTTCTAACATATTTTTTAACATTACGTCCTATCCCGCACATAGCAGGGTAGGCAGAAAGCACCTCCAGAAACTTAGTGTTAAGACGTTTCCGTTTCCCACTTTCCGCTGAATTCTGTAGACATTTCGTGTTGAGTGGTGAAACTCAACGTCGCTTTTAATTGCTTATCAATAACGAAAAAATTAAATTTATTAAGTTAATTTTCATCTCCTCGAGTCGGAATCGAGCCCACGACCTTTAATTGGTCACATATTTTTTCCTAATTCTAAATACTTCCTAAGATTGCTTAAAGCATTATCTAAAGATACCAGTGTTCGAGTTCTCCACCCCCTTGCCGAACGGGAAGAAGCCCGCGATGTACACGTCTGTGCGGCGGTTGAGGATTGCGTCCAAGTTGGGTTTTTGAGGCACACTCTTCACTTGGTTGAGGGTTAATAGGATAACCAAGAATTTCATGGTTTCTATAGAAAATACAAATAGAATCTGTAAAATTTTAAACTGTATTCCTTCCACGGAAGTCGGGCTGTGGCTGTCTGACTTTACGTGTTGGTTATGAATTCGATTATCTTTTGAGCAAATATCTAGGATTTTTCAACTTAAAGAGAAAACAATTAGATAAAGTTGAGGATTAAAATAAATACTAAATAGGGTCGAAATAGGGAAGTAAGATAGCACTGCAATTTTCTTACCTACTAAATAAACATGATGCAGGATGACTAAATATCAAGAGTATGTATGAGCTTTAGCAGTGATCTTTCTTCGCTTTATAGACACGTACTCTTTGATATATTGTTATATTGATAAATTTGTTTTTTTTTATACATAGAATTAATAAATGAACGCTAAATAAGTAAAAATATATTGTTACTTTATAGATAAAGCTTTATTAATTATTAAACTTTATTAATTCAGGAAATCTTTTTTAATGTTTTTAAAATGTTAATCACACCACACAATAAGACAAAAACAATTATTCATTTATAAACAATATATTTAATATATTTATTGTAATGTGTAATATGGAATGCACAAACTCTCCCTGCAATATAACCTACAATAATGCATACACTATATCATGATTGTGTTGTAATTAATAATTTAATAAAATATCAACAGCGAAATTCCTTTAAAAAATCATACTTTAATCAAATTAAATACAATAAACTTAAATATTTTATTTATTAAATAATCTAACGCCCATGCCACAATTATAACAAAAAAAATTATTTCAATACTACAATAATCAACATCTTACCTGCCATCGTAACAAGATCTTGCCTATAATCTATTATAGATATATAGATATATATAATAAAAAAAACACTATATCCAACTGTCAGTTCGTCACAAAACCTTCACTGTACAACTCATTAGAACTTCAGATATTAATATATACTTGTTACAACTCATCTCATAGGTAAGGCGCCTCACTGAAACCACAGTTTCAGCCTGAACAAGATTTAACTACTTTTATATACATTTCAAAACCTTTCAACTCTTATGAAAATAAAGAATAAGATTGAAAATCGCTTATCACGTTTCTTTGGTAACATACACAATAGGTATTATGTACTATATTAATTCTAAATGGATTTATATTTTAACTTGAAGGTACAAGGTTCAATTTTAAATGCACATGTGATTACATAAGGTAGAGTTGCGTGAACCAAGTTGAGCAAATAGACAGAATTAGGCTTTGCCGGGGCGAATCGATAGAGGGTGGGCTTTTTTATAGTGCTGGTCGGAATTTATATCGACGTTTTTATGTATTTTAAAAAATAAATTGCAAATAATTTTGAATTACAAAAACAGTTATAGAGCAATGACAAGGAAGGCCTAGGCGATAATTAATAAATGTTAATAAAAATGAGAGACGATATAATATGTCAGGTGATGTTGGCGGCGACTATTATATTTAAAAATAAGATGAATATTTATGCCTCGCAAGTCTGGATTTCCCAATCCAAGGAATATATATATATTTTAAATTCATATAACATAAATATATCTACTAAAGCTTAGTCTAAAAACTCTAATGTGAACATACACCGTGCTTAAATGCGACACCTATCATACATAATATATACAAGTAAAAAATTCTAATTTATTTATTTATTTTTATTATTTTCCTATCAATACACTTCGTAAATGGTAAATAGCGTGTCGATTAGCGGAACTCAATATTGCGCTTCGTCTTGTTACCAAAGGAAATAAATGAAAATTTAACAACAACGTTAAAATGAACGAAACAACGTTGTTCAAACATTTTGTTTTAGCATGGATTAGAATTTTATAATGAACTTATAGTTAGTTAGTAAATTGTTTTCTATGTTGATTTAAGGCATTATGCAAATAGCGATAAATTTAATGTATAATATAGAGATAATGTATAACAGACATTATCGAATATCGACTTTTTCAACCACTAATAAAAATTTCCCCGCGCATGCGGTTCACTTATGTGTGTTCTACGCATGACGAGACAGTCCCAGTGCGTCAGCATTGTATCAAAAATTCATATTAATTCATCAAGTTTATTCGCAAAATATGTATTTTATATTAATACAGCAAATATGTGGAGAAGAAACTGAAAAAATAAATATTTATATTTTATATCACTTTATCACTTTATATTATAATATAACTTTCAGAAAATAGGTAAAAATAAATTTGTACTTAATATTTCAATTTGAAATTTATTTAGTATTATATTTGTTAAAAATTTTATAACTTTAAATAAATATTTTTAATAATGTATTTAGAACTTAAATATATTAAGGCGGTATTATTCAAAAACAACGCGATTATTAATATTTTCGGTAAAATAATATCAACTATTTGTGCTTATAAATAAGATACAAATTCTGAAAACTTTTATTATAATTGACATTTCCAATGAGACGTTGCCATTTATATAAAAACACTTCGTTTCATCAGACAAATCAGTATTTAAACGTAGTTAAGTATTAAAAAAATATACCTCGAGTATTTAATATAAGACATAAAAATATTTAAATAATGTTTTATGTCCTTCTAGTTTCATTTCAATTTTTATTTTGTTTAAAATTAGTAACGGAATTAATATTTTTTTGAAAATTGCATTCCTTTACACGTATTACCAAAACAATTTGAAAAGTTCCACATAAGCTGAGTGACGCTGACAACACCGTCAGAATACGTGGCCCGTAGGTTGTGTGTGATAGATGTATATTGTTTATATTTTTTGTCATTGAATTTCGCTAGAATATATAGTAGAAGCCGTGAGTATTTAATATTTAATTACTAAAGTATAATTCTACATCAAAATAATAAGAGATATCATTGTTGATCTAGGATAATTTTAACATCAAAAATTAGACAGCAGCTGTCAAAGTAATGTTAAGATGATTTCTTTGCAATTTATTTTGATTTCCTAAGTGTATATTACTTGAGATTTAACAAATTATTTACCTTAGGTTACTACAATACCCTCACATTACAAATATCTAATTCGAAATAGTAAATTCATATCTAAATTACTTATTAATTTGAAGAACAGTTGTTAACTATATTTACCTTATGAATAAGATTTTAGCTTTAAAACTAATTAAAATTTATTTGAAAATATTGTTATAAGAATTATACATCAATTTAAATGTGTGTTAGTCTATAAAAAAATCTTATTAAAAAAATACTATTAAAAACCCTAGTAAGAAAATTAAAATAATATTAAGATAAAGTATTTTAATGTCTGTCTAGGCATTTAGATATTTCTATTTACACAATTATTTTATAGTTAGTTCTGAATTACTTAATTATTATTTTACTTATTTGTTAGTTTTTATCATCATTTTTAGAATATTGTTAGATGCTATTAATGTGTTGAGCTAAGCATATAATTAACTGTTGCATTATGTATAAATAAATTATATTTTTATTTATTGATATCAGCAACTCTTATGCTTAAATATTTTTTTAAAAAAGTTAGTACAGTAAAGTATGTTAGCTTTTTATTTTTATTGCTTTATACTATATCCTGCATATAACAGAGTAGAGGGAACCTAATGTATGTGTAATGTGTAAGACACTCATTGTGGCCCTCTGCTAACATGCGGGAAGTAAAATGCTGAAAGCTATTAAGTCAGATAATGATGATATTTATTGATTTCTGAATATATATTTTTCAAATAAATTTATGTTTTACGCAATTGACTTTGTATTTATTTTTAATATATGTGCAACAAATTGGTAGTGCATTTTTATGGCTTTGAAACCATTAACTGTTTTAAACAAGTACAAGCAAAACATTTACATAGGTTCTTATTTACATTATTTTAATAACATACATTTTATTCTCTTGAAGGGAATGCTTGGTAATTCATCCAATTTCCATCCAATCTATTTTGTAAAATGTCCTACAAAATAAATTTAATGATAAAGTAAATGGTTCCAATATTTCATATTGTATTATGGTTTTACTCTTAGTTAAATGGCAGTTATGTTATATTTATATGATTTCGTTTTTTTTCAGATAACTAGGCTTCAATCAAGATGATGAACCCACAGTATCCACCCCCTGGGCAAAATAACAATGCACCAAGCAATCCACTGGGATTTCCTCCATCTTCCCAAGATTATAATGGCATCCAAAATGCTAATATTTATAGCCAGATGCAACTGAATGGACCTCAGATGGACATGTCTGATAAGATGCAGAATCTTAATTTAAATGGACAACAAGGTGCAAATATACCTTCAGCTCAGTTACCACCTGGTCAATTTCCAGCTTCTAATTTCCCACCAAGTTCCAATTATGGCGGACAGTTGCCTCCTGGTATGAAACCTCCATCTCAGCAAGGCAGACCCCCTGTGAGCAGTGCCCCTCAACAATTTACATCTATGAACCAAAACTTCTTACCTCCTTCGTCAACTCCAGGACTTCTATCACAACCACAAGGTTTTGCACCCAATCAACAGTTCCAGCCTCCTACATCTATGCAACAGCCAATTCAAAAACCACAGTCAAGTCAGGCTCCATCTGGCCAAGGACCTCCGTCACAAGGTCCACCCCCTGCAAGATCTGGTCCTCCTGATCAGCCCAAAGCTAGTTTGCCTCAACAAATGGTGTCTCAATCAGGGTTCCAAGGTCCTCCTGCAAGCCAATCTAGTATGCAGCCATCTCAAATGAGGGGGCTAGATCAACCAGGCTTGCAAGCTTTCCCTGGCAGAGGACCACAAGTGTCTAGTATGCCCTCACAACCTGGTCAAGGATCAGGTTTCCCTCCTCAATCTTTGACAGGCCAGGGGCCTCCTAGTAACCCACCAAGTTTTTCTCAATCTGCACCTATGCCTAGTCAGCCTGGTTTACCACCGCAACCTGGAATGCCACCACAACCTAAATTACCCCAGTCTAACCAACCTAGCATGCCACCTCAGACTAGCAATATTGGACAATCTAGTCAGCCAGGCCTTCCTCCTCAACCAAATCTTAATCAACCTGGACAACTCCCACCACCCGGCGTGTCATCTGGTTTACGACCTCAAAGTGTTCAAGCACAACCAGGTCTTAGTCAGTCAGGTTTCCCTCAGCAACCTCAACAACCTGGCTTGCCTCCACAACCTGGTATGCCACCTCAACCTGGTATGCCCCTTCAGCCTGGTATGAATCCCCAACCTGGAATGCCTTCTCAACCTGGAATGCCTCCTCAACCTGGCATGCCACCTCAACATGGCATGCCACCACAACCGGGCATGCCGCCGCAACCTGGCATGGCACCACAACCGGGCTTGACACAACAATCGGGTATGCCGCTACAACCGGGCATGCCACCACAACCGGGCATGCCACCACAACTGGGCATGCCATCACAACCGGGCATGCCACCTCACCCTGGTATGCAATCCCAAGGACTACCACAACAACCAGGTCTTCCTCCTCAGCCTGGAATGCTTTCTCAAGGGCTTCCAACGCAACCTGGGCTCCCACCGCAACCTGGAATGCCGCCTCAGCAATCACAATTTAATAACCAATTCCCGTCTGTGCCTGGATTACCACATATGCCGCCCCCATTGAGCCAACAACAAAGGCAATTCCAAGGACCCCCCGGAAACCAGCCAGCATTCGGAGTACCACCTGGACAACCGCCTAATGCACAATATCCTGGTAAGTCAAATAATCACACCAATCAATCTGAATTGAATCTTTTTTATTTTCCAATTAAAATTTGACTGTGCTTTTTATTTCTGCTTACTAAATTTTTAATCATTAACCAACCTTTTCGGACATTTTAAAAAAGTACTCATTCCACTTTAAACACTAACTAAATTTGAATGTAGTGAACCAGTGCTTGTTAGAGGAATTAAGTTTTGTGTTGATAGGATTATAAATAAATATTCCTATCAACACAAAACATAATTTAAACGTGTAACCAGCTAAGTATGATATTTGATATGAACAAATATCTTAGTGTTCAGAACATTTGGACGGTTTAAAATAAGAGCGGATTCGAGTCCGATTGCATTCAATTTTTTTATCGTTTTGTGACAATATTTTACTAAATATCCAAGGTATGCCCCCACAACCTCAACAAATGACGGCAGGTTACCAACAAGGATCAGGTTACCCGCCATTTCCTGGACAGCAACCGAGTTACAACGCCCAATATCAGCAACAGCCGCAACAAAAACGGCTGGATCCTGATCAGATGCCAAGTCCTGTAAGTGATTTTTTAAACAACTTGAAATAACTTATTCTTATAGCTAACTAGCTAGGTTAATAATATAAAGATAGATTTTGTTTTAATACGGCCTGTTTAACTTTATAACAGTAATGTGATAAAATAAAATAGCAAAAGCTTATCAAACTTTTAAATAAATCCAACCAATAAAATAAATAATAAATAAAAGAGGACAGTTGTGACGCTCTGGCATAAGGGTGCGACTGTGACGCTTGTAGTTTCGACTCCCACTCGGAGTAATGAATTATTTATATAGATTTGACATTTTCACTCTCTTGGTAACGAGGTAAACCGAGGCGATGAGTAAGCCAATCGACACGCAATGCCTCGAGAATACGGCGGAAAGTGGGGAACGAAGTGTCTTAATACACTAGGTTCTCTGATTCTCTCTGCTTAGCCTGCTAAGTGCAGCTGACAAAGTCAAGCTAAAAAATAAATTATTTATTTATTACTTATGACGGATATTATTGGCTCCTCTAAGCAACCTATGATTATTTAATGTTTATATGGACATAAGTTTACAAAAGAGTGACACAACACTAATTTCTTTTTGTTCTATACAAAATACTTACTAAAGATATTTTTAAACAGATCCAAGTCATGGCCGACGACCAACAAAATCGGGGTGGAGTGTTTGTGACGAACGAAAAGGGATTGGTGCCGCCATTAGTGTCTACTGATTTTGTTGTTGATGACAAAGGAAATGCTAGTGAGTATTCATTCATTGGACACTTAATTTACCTCCACGCTGCATCCCGCGCACAGCACGCAGGGTAGGCAGAGGGAATCTAGTGTTAGATATCAAAGTGAAATTAATATCAAATATTCAGGTCTACAGTTCTTAAGATCATAGAAAACATTAAGCTTCTATGTACACGCAATCATCTTTATGCATCGTTTTGTTCTGCATTTTGTGTGAAAATCGCCGAGTAACTTATCTTAACTTAGCTTCACGCTTTATCTCTAGCGGGGTGGTTAGAGAGAACGGAGCGCCAAACGCTACGGTCTCTACATACCTCTTTCGCCTCGTCCACTGTCATCAACCTCTTCATACATGCCCTCCGGGGGATCCTCATGCTTTTTACGTGACCTTTCTCCAGTATCTTTGATACTGTGTTTTCGAAGGTCAATCTAGGTCTCCCCCTACCTTTCTTACCACTCACTTTTCCATCATATATCTTTTTTAGCTATTCTTTCCTCGCTCATTCGTTCTACGTGCCCAAATCAGCTGAGCACGTTCTTCTTCATTTTCACCGTGACATCCTCGCTGGTAACTGCCATTCTGTGAACCTCTTCATTGCGGATTCGATCAGCTAGGCTGACTCCGCATATCCTACGAAGAGATCGCATCTCCACAGCATTCATTTTTCTTTCATTCTTCTTCTGTAATACCCACGTTTCGCTGCCGTATAACAGAGTCGGTACCAAAACTGCATTGTGTACGGCCAAACGCGCAGCTGTGCTAACGTTTTGCCGTCTCATCAATGCAGCTAAGACTCCGTTAACCTTGTTATCGGCAGCAGTACACCTTTCCACATCCATCTCGTATCTTCAATCTAAAAATTCCAACATTCACTGTACATGAATAAAAAATGTATGTGTAAAAGGAAAACAGTTGACATAGTCACAACATTGTTAATTAATCAGCTTCACGCTGTTTCCCGCACACAGCAGGGTAGGCAGAGGGAAATTAGTGAAAGACACTCCGTTCCCCACTTTCTGCCGAATTCCGGAGGCATTGCGTGTTAAGTGGCAGAACTCAACGCCGCGCTTTTCCTCGACACCAGAGCAAAGAAATGGAAATATAAATTTAAGTAAATATTTCATCTCCTCGAGTGGGGATCGAACCCACAACCAGTCGGTTTACAGTCACACTTTGTGCCGCTGCGCCACGACCGGCCTCGTCACAACATTGTTCTTGATGATATAGATAATATACAATTCATATCACAACCAACACTACAGATAAGAGTAAAAAAATGAGCATGCAAATCCAGTTTAGAAGATGTCATATATAACTTCTCAAGTCACAAATAAGACCAGACTAGTCTCTTGTTTTATTTATTAATAATAAATATTTTTAATTTTCTACTTTCGTGTCTCTGCGTGAGTCACGAAAGTAAAAAAATAAAAATATGCAAAGCTAAGTTTACGCCTCACAGACTGTATATTGTTGGTTAATTTCATATAATTCAAACTTAAGTTTGTCAATTTTTTAAGTTATACTACCTTCCAGTCGTCGGACTCGCACATAACTGGTTTTTATCTTTTTGTTTGAATGAATGTACCATATTGGTAATTCCTTTTTACAGGTCCCCGTTATATAAGGAGTTCTATGTACAGTGTTCCTGTAACTGCTGATCTTCTTAAGCAAACTTCAATGCCGTTCTGTTTAATTGTATGTATAAATTATTTATATACATATTTTGGTTATACAATCATATAAAAATATTCGGACTGAGTTGAATGACTTTGTACAACTATGAATAAGACTGCTAAGCCTTTATCGTATATCAAAAAACTATAACTGAAGTGTTTTAAAGGTGCTAGAGAAACAGTTTAATAGAATATATAGATACATATACACTTAAAATAACCAAATAAGCCTCACTTAATGTCCATAATTTTTTTTGCTTCACTTTGTATCCCGTACATAGTAGGCAGAGGGAACCTGGAAACCCAGTGTTAATATACTCCGTTTCGCATTTAGACAATTTCGTTCCCCACTTAACGAATCCTTGGCCTTGCGAATTGAATGGCGGAACTCAACGCTGAGCTTCAACTGGCTACCAGAACGAAAAAATGAAAATATGAAATATTTCATTCTCTAGAGTGGGAGTTGAACCCACAACAGTGACGTTGCATCCTTGCACCCCTTCACTACGACGGCCTCAATTTATTGTTCTAAAACTAAAATTTCAGATATCTCCAATGGCGGAAACAATAGGCACAGAGCAGGAACCCCCCGTCTTAGACTTTGCAGCTCTGACCGGGTCCCCGACCATGGGGCCTGTGAGGTGCAGTCGGTGTAAGGCGTACATGTGCCCCAACATGAGGTTCATAGATGGCGGCAGACATTTTAAATGTGCTTTCTGTAAAGCTACTACTGAGGGTAAGCTAGACTTTTAGCTTTAATTCACCCAAACCAAGAAAAACTATATTTCAAGCACCGCCCAACTTTCAAGATTTGCAAAATGGCAGAACTCAATGCCGCCCTTATTCTTGTTACCAGAGGAAGAAAGTGAACACAATTCATTCCCCCAAGTGACTTTGATGATGATGTTTTTCACATATACCAGTATTTTTTTAGATTGTGCTGTATTCTCTACAGTGCAGAGAAGGCAGAGGGGATGGGAACCTAGAAGCTGGTGTTAAGACTCTCCTTTTCCATTAAGACACTTCCTTCCTCAGTAGTAATTGAACCTATTAACTATACACAACGTTTATAGTCGCACTCTTGCACGCCACGTGCGACTGGCCTTAATACCAATTATTATTCGTTAATATTGAAATATTTCCAGTCCCAATGGAGTACACGCAATACATAAATAGTATGCAGCAGTATGGACGCGTGCCTGCGGAGATGGCTCTCGGTGCATATGAAATAGTGGCTACTAAGGAATATTGTAGAGTGAGTTATTTTATATATTATATCATGAAGAATAGGGTTTAGTTTATAGTATTTTAGCTGAAATCAATAATTTTGTCTATGTCAATCGAAAATAAATAATTGATAATTAAAAACCCCCAACACAAACCCTCTAAGAATATACAAATAGATCTGATGATCTTCATAATAACTGAACGTATTTTCTTGAATCATAGCTAAGAACATTTTCAATTAAGTTCAACAAAAAACTAAATCCAAATTAGTTCATCTGTTTAGGAGGTACAATGCCACAGACTTATATACAGTTACAGACATACAAACATACGCAGGTATGTTTTTGATTGATTTAGAAAAACAAGTTTTTTTTGAATAACATCACATTTCAAAAATTATTTTTGAATCAAATACAGCGTGAAGCTAATTTGATTCAAAAAATAATTCCTTGTTCATTACATCTATATAATATTTACTAAAACATAGCCATTTGTAATGTTTCAGAACAACACACTACCAAATGCACCAGCAGTTGTGTTCATCATTGATGTTTCATACAACTCTATCAAGAATGGTCTTTTACAGACCATTTGTGACAATATTTTGGATATTTTAGAGGTATTTATATCAATTTTATTATCTATCTTGTTTTAGAATAAGTAAGCACTTGCTCTACAATTATTTATTTTTAAATTTCCTTTAAAAATAAATTGTTGTAGAGTAAATGCTTACGTATTCTGCCAGTACCTTTCCAGCCTCAAAAACAACAGCCTTTACGTACAACAGGGCGTTTACGTACAACTTTTCCTAAATAACAACGCGTTTTCATATGAATTAACAAAAACCAAATCTGATTCTCGCTGTATGCTGTACACAGCAGGATGGGAAGAGGGAACAAGTGTTAAGACACTCCGTTTTATATCGATTTTATTATGTATCTTGTTTTAGTATTCTATACAAAACAAGAGGAAGAGATTTAATTGAATCATATATTTAAATTCATATATTCATTTCTTAATTCATATATTTATAAATAAAATATTAATATATTTTCTATCTGTACTCTTAATTACGATGAACTTATATGAGTAATGGAAAATATATATCTTTTATTTCCAGGCAATGCCAAAAGATGAGAATGGCAAGAGTTATACAAGAGTAGGTTTCATTACCTACAGTACTACTGTACACTTTTATAACATAAAGGTAAGATACACATACAGACATGCATTTTTATTATTTTTCCTTTTATTTTTTCGTTTTCTGGAATGCAATTTAAACCTATTTTCTTAAGGAGATAGTTGTCTTTAAAAGTTTTGTATTGTAACGGTGCGTTATATAAGTCTTGTATTGAATAAAAGTTTCTGTAATAAGAGTGAATAAAATAACTACAAAAACTTTTTCCTGTCTGATTTCTTAGTTCGATCCAACATAACTGATTTCATATATTTATATTATTTATACTATTTCTTGTCCACAGGGTACTCTCGCTCAACCCCAAATGTTATCAGTTGGTGATGTAGGAGACATGTTCGTGCCGCTTCTAGAAGGTTTTCTAGAAAAACCAGAAGATTCGGGACAAGTACTGGAATCACTGTTACAACAGTTGCCTGTCATGTTTGAGAATAATAAGGAAACTGAGACTATATTGTTACCTGCTGTACAGGTAAGTTTTATTATGTTTGTTTTTGTTTTTTTTTTATTTGATATTTGGTAGGATAGCCAGATATGGGCATTACGATTAAGACATTTCCGTTCCTCTTCATTTCTGATGGCATAGGGCGCTAACAAAAGCATAATTTTGTGGTGTGTTTTATAAAGTAATAAGCGATAACTAATATGTTGTTGAAACTTATTTATAAAAAAAATCTTCATAGACGAGACGCATTCAAAGTTTGTGAATAGTCCCTTTCTTTATAAGTGCAATAACAGAATTGCGCCAAATGAGCGATTTGTATATGTTATAAGACCAAAAATGATATCCAACTTTCAAAAATTATGTTTGTAATTATTTATACATATTATGTACATTTCTACCTATTTTTGTTTTTACTTCCCTTTCCCTCAGGCTGGTCTCGAAGCTCTAAAGCGGCGGATACTTCCGGGCAACTTTTAGTATTCCATACTAGTTTACCTTCGTTCAATGCACCTGGAAAACTGATAAACAGGGAAGATAGAAAAGTACTTGGGACTGATAAGGAGAAACAGATTTTGAGTGAGTTTTTAATTACTACTACTCTGTTCCCCTTGCATCGCGTATTGAGGGGTGGAACTCAGCTGCGTTATACAGCGGGAACCTTAAAAGATATGAATTAAAATTTCCTTTAAAAATAAATAGTTGTAGAGTAAGTGCTTACTTATTCTGCCAGTACCTTTCCAGCCTCACAAACAGACATGCATTTTTATTATTTTTCCTTTTATTTTTTCGTTTTCTGGAATGCAATTTAAACCTATTTTCTTAAGGAGATAGTTGTCTTTAAAAGTTTTGTATTGTAACGGTGCGTTATATAAGTCTTGTATTGAATAAAAGTTTCTGTAATAAGAGTGAATAAAATAACTACAAAAACTTTTTCCTGTCTGATTTCTTAGTTCGATCCAACATAACTGATTTCATATATTTATATTATTTATACTATTTCTTGTCCACAGGGTACTCTCGCTCAACCCCCAAATGTTATCAGTTGGTGATGTAGGAGACATGTTCGTGCCGCTTCTAGAAGGTTTTCTAGAAAAACCAGAAGATTCGGGACAAGTACTGGAATCACTGTTACAACAGTTGCCTGTCATGTTTGAGAATAATAAGGAAACTGAGACTATATTGTTACCTGCTGTACAGGTAAGTTTTATTATGTTTGTTTTTGTTTTTTTTTTTATTTGATATTTGGTAGGATAGCCAGATATGGGCATTACGATTAAGACATTTCCGTTCCTCTTCATTTCTGATGGCATAGGGCGCTAACAAAAGCATAATTTTGTGGTGTGTTTTATAAAGTAATAAGCGATAACTAATATGTTGTTGAAACTTATTTATAAAAAAAATCTTCATAGACGAGACGCATTCAAAGTTTGTGAATAGTCCCTTTCTTTATAAGTGCAATAACAGAATTGCGCCAAATGAGCGATTTGTATATGTTATAAGACCAAAAATGATATCCAACTTTCAAAAATTATGTTTGTAATTATTTATACATATTATGTACATTTCTACCTATTTTTGTTTTTACTTCCCTTTCCCTCAGGCTGGTCTCGAAGCTCTAAAAGCGGCGGATACTTCCGGGCAACTTTTAGTATTCCATACTAGTTTACCTTCGTTCAATGCACCTGGAAAACTGATAAACAGGGAAGATAGAAAAGTACTTGGGACTGATAAGGAGAAACAGATTTTGAGTGAGTTTTTAATTACTACTACTCTGTTCCCCTTGCATCGCGTATTGAGGGGTGGAACTCAGCTGCGTTATACAGCGGGAACCTTAAAAGATATGAATTAAAATTTCCTTTAAAAATAAATAGTTGTAGAGTAAGTGCTTACTTATTCTGCCAGTACCTTTCCAGCCTCACAAACAACAGCCTACAATGAGCTTGGGCAGTCTGTTCGGCTTCGGGCGTTTACGTACAACTTTTCTTATATAACAACAACTTATATAACAACGCGTATTCATAAGCGTATTTATAAAAATCAAATCAGATTCACGCTTTATCCCGTACACGGCAGGATGGGCAGAAGGAACAAGTGTTAAGACATTCCGTTTTCCACTTTTTGTCGAATTCTGGAGGCATTATGTGTTGAATGGCGGAACTCAACGCCGGGCTTTTGCCTCAACACCGGAGCGAAGAAATGGAAAAATAAATTTGAATAAATATTTCAACTCCTCGAGTGGGGATCAAACCTATAACCAGTCGCGTTTACAGTCACACTTTGTGCCCCTGCGTCACTACTGGACAGAAGATTTTTTTAGTCCTAATATTTTTGTTAGGACTTATTGCATATTCTTGCTAGGATTTCTCAATCCACAATTACTCGAAAGTTGGGCAGTGCGTGGGGAACGGAGTGTCTTAATATTAGGTTCTATTGCTTACACACGCTGCTTAAATCCACACTTTTTCCAGCTTATGGCGGACTATATGCTTGATACAGCTTTATTTTATCAGTTTCACGCTGTATCCCGCACATAGCATGGTAGGCAGAGGGAAACTAGTGTTAAGACACTCCGTCCGTCTGCCGTATTCTGGAGGCATTGCGTGTTGAGTGGCAGAACTTAACGCCGCTCTTTGCCTCGACACCAGAACGAAGACATGGAAATATAAATTTAAGTACATATTTTATCTCCTTTAGTGGGGATCGAACCCAAAACCAAGTTAGCTTTACTGTCACACTTTGTGCCCCTGCGCCACAATTTAAGCCTTAAAAAAATATGAACCGAAATTCCCAATGACATATACATATTTTACTAATTTCTCTCCAAATTTCCCAGCGCCACAAACGACAGCCTACAACGAGCTGGGCCAGTCGTGCTCGGCCGCGGGCGTGTGCGTGCAACTGTTCCTGTGCAACAACGCGTACGTCGACGCGGCCACGTTGGGGCAACTGCCGAGACTGACGGGCGGTGCTACTTATAAATATACTTATTTTACTGTGAGTACTCGGTTTATTAATGGGTAATTTATATATACATAAAACAAGAGAGAGTAATATAAAAACGTTACTGGGTAGTTACCCTTTCAGTTGACGGGCAATGTATAGTTGAAAGTAATAGACTTAGAAAGTGAAATTTATCATGTCAGTAGGTCAATCCTTAGGTTGTTAGGAACATTAAGTAAATATTCCTATGTTAGTGGGAAAAATGTTTTTATTATTTTACCTACCTTACCTTTAGGCTATTTTTATTATTATTACCTCTGTATATTTAGATGTGAATAACAAATTGGTTATGTAGACTATATCGATATGAACGCGCCTCACTACCTAACGGTCCCCAGGCGGAGACGGACGGCGCGCGGCTGGCGTGGGACGTGCGCCGCGCCGTGACGCGCCGCAGCGCGCACGACGCCGTCATGCGCGTGCGCACGTCCACGGGCGTGCGCGCCACCGACTTCTACGGACACTTCTTCATGTCCAACACCACCGACGTCGAGCTGGCGGCTATCGGTGAGTTGTGTCCGACACGGACATACGTACGTAATGTGTGTTTGTAAATATGCTATTCAATTTATTAATGGAAACACGAATGAAACACAACAATCAAATATATTAATCAATTAACGTGGTGCGTGGGAGACGAAGTATATTAAAAGTATGTTTCACATATCTACCCTGCTATTTACGGGATATGAATAGAGTGAAATCTTGAAAAATATACTATATGTATGACTAAAACTAAGTAACAATTTTTATTTATTTTACTCTCATTCCACAGACTCTGACAAAGCAATAGGCGTGGAAATAAAACACGATGACAAACTGACAGCAGAAGAAGGTGTATACATACAAGCGGCGCTCCTATACACGCACGTGAGCGGTCAACGACGTTTGAGAGTGTTGAACTTGGCACTGGCACTCGCACACCAGCTGGCAGATGTTTATAGATCCGCTGAACTGGATACTGCTGTTAATTTCTTGACAAAACAAGGTATGCGTAAACTCAAATAACATGACTTAGCTGAATATTTTCTCATTCCTATCGACGTGACCGTTCAAATCACCCCCAACTAAAACCATTTCCGTAGACCGTACAGCAAGTTCAGAAGTTCTCCAGATAGCACTACTGCCATTTATTGTTCTTCCAGCGAGTTTCCTGGGGGAAAACGCACTGGACCCGACGTCTCATGAATACATCTGCGAGTTCTCTGCATCGTTCGGTTAGAGCAGCGCAGCTTCCGTCTGGGTACTAGCGTGTTTGACCAGTTCAGCCACACTTGTCATGGCAGGTGTGGGGATGGAAAAACTGTGGGGAGAGGAATAGGATAGATAGAAAAGGGGGGCGGATAGGTAGAAAATAAGGATAGGAAAAAGGGGCGGAGAGTTAAAAGAAGGAGACACCACTGCTTTTTATAATCTTCACCTTAGAAACACTTTGGATAAAATAAAAATCTGACATACCGAGTGTACAAGTATTGACAAGTATACGAAAACAATGTCTATATATTTATATGTAACATGTAACGATTGCGGCGCGCAGCGGTGTGGGCGCTGCGCGACGCCACGCCGCGGCAGGTGCGCGAGGGGCTCACGGGGCGCTGCGCGCGCTCGCTGGCCGCCTACCGCCGCCACTGCGCCTCGCCCTCCTCCGCCGGACAGCTCGTGCTGCCCGAGTCCATGAAGCTGCTGCCGCTCTACACCAGCTGCGTGCTGCGCTCCGACGCCGTCGCGGGCGGCCCGGACATCACCTGCGACGACCGCTCCTGCGCCATGTACCGCGCGCTCACGGCGGACGTCAGCCTCTCCCTGGCCTACACGTACCCGCGCCTGCTCGCCCTGCACACGCTGCCTGCCACGCCGCCCGCGCGCCTGCGGGCGTCCTTGGACAAGATGACCGAACAGGGTGTTTATTTGTTAGGTGAGGCTCGAAGGACCAATTATTTTAGTGCTTTTTATTTGTAGTATTTTTAATTAAGTTCTTATATAAAACGATATTATCTTTATACGTCGGCACGCCTAACATTATGAATATAGTCTAAACAGACTATCCAATACAATATTTTTTTAATTTATACAAGTAATTCCTAAAAATAGTGCGTTCAGTTTAATTTTATTTAATTAAAATTTGATTATATATACTTTTTTAGCTTCACGCTATAAAGGAAGTCTAGTGCTAAGGCACTCCGTTCCCCACGCACCGCGCAACGTCGACCTCAATAAACACATAATAATATGTTGAACATTTTCCAGAAAACGGTGTGCACATGTTAATCTGGGTGGGGTCCCAGGCGTCCCCCGAGTTCCTCACGGACGTGTTCGGCGTGGCGTCCCCGCAGCACATCGACACGCACGTGTGCGAGCTGCCCGCGCGCGACGCGCCCGCCTCGCGCGCCGTGCGCGACCTCGTGCGCGCCGCGCGCCGCCTGCGCCGCAGCGCCATGAGGGTGAGTGCGGACGCGCGCTAAACTAATATGTTAAATGTTTAACTTTAATCAAATTCAAAACAACCATATTAAGGTTATCTCACGCCACTTTTTAATAATTTTGGTTCATTTTATTTGAGGGTGGCTACCTCGTGGTTACAATTATCGCTTCTAAATAGCACGCATAGCGTTATATAGCTTAGTATAGCAGGGTATAGCAGAGTATAGCATGGTATCTTTCCTTTAGCTTTCAATAGTGATCCAGTTCGGCAAACAGGAAGTGGACTTCAAGAAGATGCTGGTGGAAGACAAGGGTATTGATGGGAAGGAATCATATGTGGAGAATCTGATGACTGTGCACAAGGCAGTCCAGAAGTTACTGTAGGTGTAGGTTCTTATCCAAGGGATTTTGCTTTCGAAACATGGGTTCAATTTGCATTTTTGATGGGTATTGTTGGTGTATTTTTTGGCTTGAAATTATTTTCAAATATGTATAATATTTATAATATATATTTATATATTTCTATATGCTTTATAATACATTTTTTACTCTACATCATCCTTTTTTTTATTTACACACTATTTTTGAATAATTATAAGAATAAATTAAGTTGAATTCAATATTTTATCTGGATATTATTTGGTTTTCATCTGCATGTATCATTTGTGGGATAATCAAGGGACATTGTGATAATATCACTTCGTTGAAGTTTTTACTGGACGGTGGGTGCAATAGAAAAAAACAACGATATGCTTTGGATAATTTCTTGTTCATGGCCACTTTCATCATTAGTACTTATATTTTGGGATGTTTATGAAGATTCATTCAGTATGTTTTATACAATTTAATCAATTTGAGCAAATCTGTTAAGAGTTAACGCTAATCTACGGTCGTAGATTCGATGCCCAATCTGAATAAATATATGTATATTTGATAATTACATATACTGTTTTATCTTTTGTTAATGATGAGATTTCTATTTGTTAATGAGACAGAATTTAGAGATTAATCTCATATATCTTTATTAATTCAATTGCTATAAAACTTGAGATACAATAGATATCTGAATTGTGAAAATCTATAGCCATCTATAAACGAAAATCGTTAAACGTAAAACGACTTTCACCAAAATCAGAAGTAATAAAAACTTTAAATAAGATCATTTTCATTCTGTTAGTGTTATATAAAACAAAAACTATAGCAATCTCAAACGTGTCTTTACACAACTTTACAAAATACCATTAAAACTGTTCCAGCTAACGGTAATGCGGCAACACGACAAATTAGAGACAGTTCTACGTCATTTCCTAGTAGAGGACCGCGGCGTCGACGGCAGCTCCTCCTACGTAGACTACCTGTGCCACATCCACAAGGAGATTAGAGCGTTGCTCTAGCATTTGTATGAGGATTCTTATTAAAAGTATAACGTGAAACGATTTATAGACTATGGTTTTTAGTACTAGTGATAGTCTATGCCTTGTACTTGTTTACTACCGAGTGAATTGTTAAAGCCTTATTGGATTCTAGTTTAGATATGCCAAACTGGACGAGACGAAAATATAAAGTATAAATATTATTATAGTCAGTCATAGTGATTGTTAAATGTAATTTTTTCTTGTTTTTTTTAATAAAGAATGGTGGATAATAGATTAAACATAGAAATCGATTTGTAAATCAAAGTAATTATTAATAGTAATTTGTAAAAATTATTTACAAATTACTATTAACCAATGACATCACACATTACAAGCCCTATACTAGTTTTTTACTTTAATGATGTTTGAACTATTTATGTAAATTATTACATTATTTTCGTTCCTTTATAATATTTGATTGTATTGAAATTCAAAAGTTCATTCAAAAATTTGAAAAGATATTTTGTTCTGTCATATATATATTCATAATAGAATACAGTATGTGATAATTGATTTGTTAAATATTAAACAGCTGACACACTACACTATTACTGGTGCTCTAAGTTAAGTTACTATACATAGACCGTATGTTAATGTCCTACATACCTAAATTCATTTACTGTACGCTACATTTAGGGCTCTACATACGGTGCACTAGAGGTGGTGTGGTGTAATCACCGTTTTATATTTTATTAAATATATTACTAAGAAAGAAATCAACATTAAATCAGTCGAAATCTTAAACAAAAGTTATTTAGGACTAAAACAAAGCTTAGCAATGCATGTCAAAATGAATCAAAAAAATGTTTAAATGCAAATTTTTAAGAATTATAAAATAAGTTAATATATTGTAATAACACATATAGTATTGTAATTATGTTGTAATTGACAGTTATTGTATTGAAGTAATTATTAAAAAAAAATTATGACTCAATATCGAAATATTTTTTATAAAGATTAAAAGTAAACTAATGGTTTTTAATTCAATTTCCTTTTCTAGTAAATAAATGTAAACGCAATGGTACTATCCTAAATGCATTTTTTTACTATTTTTTGAATATCTCTTTTTTTCTCTTTCCTAATGTAATTAACTTAAAAATTTAAAAGAGTTAAACTTTAAACGTTAAGTTTTTAGATAGCTTAATAATATGGTATGGGTCAGTAGACTGAGGCTTTTAGTCTATAAAGTCGTTTCACACTGACAATGTTTTTTTTAGTAATTCCGTTTAAATGGCAAAGGATGAGTGTTGTTGGGGTCTTATAATTATTTTTTATCTGTTGAGATTCTTGTATAGGTGTTTTTAAATATACATGGAACGACCATTTACTTGTAATTTTCGTAATTATTAATTTAAGATTATTATAACATTTCTTTATTTTGAGTTATTGGTAATATAAAATTATTTTGAATCTGTAATTTTTTTATTATATATTCTCATAATTATAAACATGTATAATATTTTGTTGATAGAGAGGTCAATAGGCAAGTAGTTATATTTTGGAAAGTATTTTTAGTAACAAATTCAATTAAAATATTATAATATATATAATGCAATACTTAATAGTATTGCATTGAAAATAATTTTTCTGTATATTTTAACATCATTGTAACGCAATCTATCATCAGAACTTCGCCTGATTTTTTGAAATCGAAATCAAACCAAGAAGAAAATTTAAAAAAGATAATATAATTAAAATGATTAAAAAGTGAAAAACAAAAAAATATTGAAAAATGAATTAATTCGATTGAACCTTCATAATATAATAATTTAATCGTCAATTTAAATAACCGGTTTTAAAAAATATATATGAAAAGTCAAAGATCTTCCAAAGTATAATAATATTAACATCGAAACTGAATTGTAAATTACTATATATTTTATTAGGGCATATGATATAGAAAGGAAATATCTATTAGTCTAATAGACTAATTTTGTCATAAAATGTTGGTATGAATATATTAAGTGTTTAAATGGTTGATCGATACAGACTTTGGCATTTTGAGTCGCGGAGCTAAACATTGCTGTAATATATTAAAATTTCATTTGCGGTAATTAAAAATGAAGAACCATATTCAATCATTCAGTCCCTGTTAACTTTTAAGACAGACACAGGCCCTTTTCTTATTGCTGTCAAAAAAAGAGATAGCATCGTATATGCCTAAACAGTTATTACGAACTTAAAAGGGTGTTAGTAAATTTTATTACTACCATATTATATTTCTAATATAACTTACCACGGTTATTTATTATGTTTAATAAAACTTTATATTGCAGATTCAGAATGCAATTAGATTAACTCGAAAAAATATAATTTGTGGCAATTCACTATACATTATAATAATGATAGACAGCATATATAACCGTAGCATTTTTTATTATTATGAAAAAAATCTTATTAACTTATGTTGATCTTATTAAATTATTTTTATTGGTAATTTGTATCCAAATTTTGAGCAACTTGCTTTCTAAGTTTGTAATATACAGTATATAAATATAAGATTTATTTTTGACATTTTCCACTGCAACATGGGATATTATGTAGAAATATATAGTTTGTTCATCTATAATGTATCTAATTAGTCTTAATTATCTAGTTATTTTACTACTGTATATTGTAAGAGTGTAAATAAATATTGGCATTATTATACTCTGTAGTTTCATTTTATTTTCACGCTGTATCCCGCTTATAGCAGGTAGACAGGGGCAGGCTAGTGTTAGGATTAAGATTCTCTATTTCACGTCGACACGACGGTCTCCATTTATTTATTTATTTTTTATAAAACTAATTATAAATACAGCTCTCTATCATGATATACAGAAGTAAATTATAATAATTGTTAATTGCTGCAGTGCCACCGAGTGACTGCTAATAATATGGTTGTAGGTTCGATTTCCCACCAGGGCAAATGTCCATTCTGTAGAAATATTTGTGGAAATAAAAATATGCTGCTTCAAAAAATCGGGCTTCAAATTTGGTTAAATTTAAAGCCCGATTCTAAAAAAAAATCTTCTTAAATTAAACACAAAAGTCTATTTAATATAATAATAATTATTATTTATTTATTACGTGTATTACAAAAATAAATATTTCTAAAAATATAAAAATGTGGAATGTTATAATATTAGTGAAGACAGGTATCGGGAGTTGCATATTTATAAAGCAACCGCCCTAACGGTTTGCTTTATTTATTAAACAGGATACCTCAAAAGTATTGTTAAAAATATAATAAATAAACAAGAACCACACTTTAGTTAATAATATGATTCAAAAGAAAAAAAAATCTTAGTTTTCTTTTTAAAATTGGGTTGAATAAATGTTTGAACAGAGACATTATGTGCATTAAAAATATTGTTATCTAATAAAGTAATTTATTCCAACAGCTTCATTCCCTTCCACATATCCTCGTATAATTTTTCTGAAATCAATTGACACATTAAAAAAAAACATTATATTTACTTTTACAATTTTTTTCCGGGATAATTCAATTATATTATGGATTTCGTGACTGAAGAAATATATCGTCTAAGAAATAATATCGTAATTTCTCTAGTCTGAATTAAGATTTCTTAGGGAACGGAGGATCTTAAAACAAGGTTCCTCTGCAAATAAAGTGTATGTAGATCTACTAGGGTTAGGGTAGATACCAGATAACCGGGAAATCCAGGATTGCCTCTGAATTTTGAGTGCTGTCCCGTGTCCAGTAATTTAACTTTGTTTTCCCGGAATTCATAAATAATGGTTTTAATCAATCAATTTGTTTTAGTTATATTTATGTATTAAATATGTACTTAAAAATTGTAACTAACATTTATATAATAATATTTATATAATAACAGTTTACGTAATTAAACAGATTTTCTTCTCTTTTTTTCAGCTTAACTCTGTATAATGCATGCCGCAGGGTAAGCAGAGTGCCTAGTGTTAAAACACTCTGCTCCTCACTTTTCACAGAATTTAGGAGAGTAACGAGACTTAACCTCGCGACAAAAAAAGGAAAAAATAGTTGTAGGAAGGTTAATGATTCCATTCGTGGCCTCAAAAATGTACCGGAAATAATAAGCTGGCTGGCGTCCGTCTGATTTATAGACATGGATTTTTGAGTAGCGGAACCCAACGCCGTGTTTCAAAAACCACATTAAATAATATAATTATAATATATTAATAAAAAAAAGATCTACCTGATTAGGATACATAACCTCAATGATAGGTCCGTTATAAGTGCAGGGGTTGCACGCATTGCACTTGCGCTTGCAACCTGTCGCTATTCCAAGGAGGAGCATTAATATCAATATTATATACCTTTTGTACAGCATGGCGGTAGTTTACTGTGAAAAAATATTTAAAACAATTGCAGTTTATTTTTATGAACATTCATATATCCGCGTATTGGTCTATGAAGCTGAAAATTATTTTTTAAAGATCCATATCTCACAAGCAAAAACATTTTATAAGGGCTCTCTATCATTTTATTGTGTGTTTAGAAACTTTTATTTTTCAAAAAAGCATAGAGATATCAAGCTGAAAAGTATTTGCTCAAAAAACCGCATCGCATTTGGTCTGTTTGCTGTTAGTTCTTTTAACTTCACTCTATACTTGTGTATAACAGGGTAGGCAGAAGGACCCTAGTGTAAAAACACTCCGTGCTAATATTTACCGGCAAAATTTTCAAGGCAGTACGACTTGAGTTGCGAAATTCAATACCATGCTTTGTTATCAGAAACGAGGAAATAAAAATAATTCTTGCCCAAACACGCGGCGTTCTGTCGCATTACGATTTCTTATAATTTAACATTTCTTAAAATTTTCGTGTATAGGTAATAAGTTACCTTCATTTCAATCTTCGCCCTAACTTTAGGTCCTCCAAACTGATTACAGGGGGAGCACCCGCCCTCCCCACAGTGGCGCCGGTCGCGTTTGCATCCACGAGTTAGATCCAACATTGATACCACAATATGTATGAACACTAGGACAAATTCGTTCAAGTAATGCATTGTGCCTGAAAAAAATAAAAAGTAGTTTTTTAGCGGAACTCAGCGTCCACGTTACCAAAGTGATTACATAAAAATTTCAAATATTTTATTTCCTTGAGCGGGAATAGAACAACCTGTCGCCTTTACAGCCGCACTCTTGTGCCTGCGCCACGACGGAGAGGGGTATGGTTCTTTAGTCAAAAATCACGATATATAATTCCCCCTTGTATATGTATCGCGACCTTATGGTCACGATACATATACAAGGGGGAATTGAGTGCATGATTACACTATTCTTTTATTATTTTTGTGCATTTTCTAGAATTAAATTAAATAATACGTTATGCCTATATATTGTTAAAGACAATCTTCTAAAAAAATTCAAGAAATTGGAAATACTAAAAAATATACGTGGTTTTGAGTGGAAAGTCTGAAACCTCATGACCTCACCATATATTACCAAGGTGAGGGGGAGTTAAGAAATACTTTTAATTGATATATAGATGTTCTGTCTTGTAATATTTTTTCCTTAACAAGATCATCTAATGCCCCAAAAGTCTAAAACAGTGATACATCTCCGCTCTGAGCTCTGTTGAACCTATATATGTAGATGGTGTAATCGTGCCCTACATTTTATGAGGCAGTTTCCAAGAATCACTAACTGGCCAACAACACCGGAAGCACGCGTTATGCCCATTCCGTGTTAGATGGACAGTGATATATTACATACATAGGTTGATTTTTTTTCTCACGCTTTATTGCGCATACAGCAGCTTAGGCTGAGAGATAGCCGTTACGTATTCTCCGCCCAATTTTCAAAATTTTTCGTGTCGAGTTGTCAGACAAACCGACAAAATTTTTCAAAATAATTTTTATGGGTCAGAGGCCAGCCGTGGCGCAGGGGCACAAAATGTGACTGTAAAACCGACTGGTTGTGGGTTCGATCCCCCATCGAGGAGATGAAAGATTATTTTAAATTTATATTTCCATTTCTTTGCTCTGGTGTCGAAGACAAGCGCGGCGTTGAGTTCTGCCACTCAACACGCAATGCCTCCAGAATTCAGCAGAAAGTGGGGAACGGTGTGTCTCAACACTAGGTTCCCTCTGCCTACCCTGCAGTGTGGGGGATATAGCGTGAAGCTTGTTAATTTTTATGGGTGACCCACTTTAACAAATACCCTCAATAATAGTTTTTCTCTTAAATGTACAGCAGATAGCTATGTGTTACAATCTTTTTATGTGTGTATATATAGATAATTTTATTCGTCGATCTGACAACAATTTAAACAATAGTCATTCTAATTTTAATTATCAATTTTTACCTAGTTATTTTCTCTCTGTACGGTCACACTTGGGCGAGCTTTCGTCGCAGGTAACGTACTTGTGGCTGGTGCAGCCGTAACAAGTCTCCAGGTAGGAGAGCACTAGAGTCACTATCAATACTATAAGCTCTTGTACGACCGCCTTATCCATAGCATTGGGGAATGAGGACTTGGGAATCTTAAAAGTAGTTTTTATTTGTTATTTTGGTCAATTTTTTAATTAAAAATAAGTAATGTTACCTTGGTTTTCCAAAATTCTGACTGTAATGTTAAGCAAATTTTATTTTAAGCAAATTAGTTAAATACACAACGGCTTTGGGAATATTTTAAAGCTAATATTTATTTCTTTTGTCCAAAGCCACAACTTAATTTTACAGTCACACGCTTGTGCCTTTGCGCTACGACTGCCCTGTATAACTAATATTACAGAAATTATCAAAAACCTATACCTATTGTTTACAGGGCGGGTTATCAGGATTACAAGTGACTCTCCTCTCTCTTCTACAGCCAGAGACTAACTCCAGGAAAATAAAGAAGACCGTCAGTAGAATAGCAAAATATTGTCTTTTCATCATACGTTGGCCGGAAACTGCTTGAATATACCACATTTCTAAATTATTAACACTTAACTGCGGCTTTGCCCGCGTGGTTTAATGGAAATAACGCATGACACATGACACAGAGCAGTATTAACTTTGACAGGTAGAGTGGATATCGAAACTATTAGCCTTGTCGATTAATGGACTATTCCAAAACAAAAATTAACTTTCAATTTGAAGCGGATTGAGATTGGCACATCTAAATTAACTTTTCAGGCTTAGTCATTATATTAAATAGAGATATTTTTTATCCAAAAAGTTCATAACTTAAAGACACAAAATTGTAATTTGTGACTCCGCTCCATCCAGAAAAGAGAGAAATGTGTATTATTTTGTTATTTCAGCGACTGTAAACACTATGGTTGTAGGTAAGACTTCCACTCAGGGAAATTTCCCCAGTCTCCCTCTGCCTTCCCTGCTGCATTTTTGTAAGGAAAATTCTAGAAGGAAGCAGTTGTGCTTCCTTCTAGAATTTTGATAACTTCTCTTCTAATAGAATTTATATTCCGGTATTGCCAAAAGTATGTTATCTTGTCTTAGAGTGATAGAGCTTGCAACAAAAGTTTTCCAGTTCTATACTAATCTCCTCCTTACGTCCGATGTTGAGTTGCATTAGCGGAGTGAATTTCATTATTTATCGGTTACTTGACTTTTGTTGTTTTTTTGAATGTTTGTTACTTGATTGTTTCCTCTTAAGCATTAAGCTTAAGCTTTTGGGTCTTTGTGCTGCGATATCTTTGAATAGAGTACTTATACACAATATTTTTTCTATCCTGCTGTATGCGGTATATAACGTAAAGATGAAGATATTACGTGTTATAAGTTGTTTAAACCAAGTGACATACACAAATAAATCTATGTTCGATAAATAATTTATTTCCAAAATAGTCTGAAAGATGATTAAAAATAAAAATACTTACTTATAATCACTGCATGTTTACCCAAAATTGTAATGTTCCTTAAAATGAATTCCTTCACTTGTGGAATTTTGAAGTAGTTTGAAAGTATCTGTGAAAGAGAAATAATGTGTTGAGTCTTGCCACCAATAATATCTGTGAAATGATTAATTTCTAAAAATATAAAGCAATTGTTAAAAAGAAATAAAAGACTAAATAAAAGGTGGAATTGGACCCAAAACAATATTTCTCGATGACGCAAAACAATTGGGTAAAATAAAACTAATATTTTCTTTTAAATTTATTTCGGTTTAATCATTGTAATAAAACATGGATCTGTGGCAAACATTTACTGTCATAAAATTGTTATTATATAACACTTTTGATAGATTTTTTTAGATCCACTTTTTTTAATTCTTCATGGATTGAAAAAAATCCTTCTATAAACTTTTCATTTCATGGTGATTAGTTTCTGTAAGGTCCTCTCCTACAGGGTGCTCTACCAGAACATGGTATGGATTTTTTACAGCAGGCATTTCCTAATGAGAACAATGCTGATAAGACTATTAACACTGTGTAGACAAAAGTCCAATTAATTTTGGCCATGTTGAATCTGAAATAAATGTTAAGTTAAAATATGATACAACAAAGTCAATACCACAAACAGAAATTGGCAGAAAGCTATTTAGCTTAAATAAATTTCAAATAAGTTAAAGGATTAGCATAAATATTAGGAATTTTCTATTAGTTACAGATTATACAAAAAATGAATCTTACCTGAAGACTACTTCTTGCACGGCGCAGGAGACCTACACGCAATATATACTTTTCTAGTGCAGCCGTCAACACTGAACATCAAGGAGAGAATCATGAGGAAAAAACAGAAGGCTCTGATCAGGCCCATGGTCTTTTAGCGACCATGGCAGTCATCTGTGGACAAGCCTACTTTTTGTATCGTAGAACTCCAACCTTCACCGTAATGTTTTTAAAATATATTTGCCATATTATTTCACCTCTTAAGACAAAGTATCATGTATGACTTCGTAATATAAAGTCAGACTACCTAATTATACAGAAATATGGGAAACAAATACAAAATAAACACAGAACATCAGAACTTGGCCAAGAATACAGGGGAATACTTTGGATGCCATTAAAATATAAAAATAAAAATTAACTGTGTATTAGTGAATTTAAAAATAAATGAGATAGTGTACAACGTAATATTGATTCTCGTAAAATATTGTTTTGGGTCACGGCAGGTTATTTAAAATCTTTAGAAACAGTGCCGTCAAACCTTAGGTTGTACAAAAGCAACGTTTTAAAAAAAGTCAATACTAAGTAGAAGATCCTGCTATTTACAACTTATTTATATCACTACATAAAACATTAAGCGATAGATAGATAGATAGATACAATAGGATTTGCTCAAGACTTTCCCTTCGCATAATTTTCGAGACTGTGTTGAGTTGCTGTACTCAGGGCTGCCCTTTTAGTAGAGCCGGAAAATGAAAATAATACTCTCCCGACCGGCGATCAAGCGCACAACTATCGCATTTACAGTAAGAGTACATGTCACAACGCCATGAAGGCATCTAAAAATTAACTATATAGATTTCTGTGGAACTAGGAAAACTAGGTATCTCTGGCTCGATAAAAGACTAAAGGAAAAATTTTTAGAAGATATGTAAAATAGAGGAAAATTATCGTAAATATTATTTACCTGTATTTTTTGGAGTTTTTCTTGTTTGACAGAAATTTTGAGTGATGAATTTGATATGCCAAAAGGAACGTCTAGAAGTTTGAAAGTAGTTGTCAAATATTAGAATTTTATCAAGATACCAATGAGTTTCTTTTTTATTAATCCATTGCTTAGACATAGGCCAGTCGTGGTGCAGGGGCACAAAGTGTGACTGTAAAACCGACTGGTTGTGGATTCGAACCCCACTCGAGGGGATCCATTTCTTCGCTCTGGTGTCGATTCAAAGCGCGGCATTGAGTTCCGCCACTCAACACGCAATGCCTCTAGAATTCGGCAGAAAGTGAGGAACGGAATATCTTAACAGTAGGCTCATTCTGCTTACATTGGTGTGTGCGGGACACAGCGTGAAGCTGATTTTTTAGCGTAGAAACAGGGGAATCAACTTAGAAATTTTACTAGGAAAAAAAAAATATTATAGCTTTACTGATTTTCAAGAGGCGCAAGTTCGAGTCTTGCTAATTTATAATTTATAAATGCTAATTTATAATACGTCTCTGAATATTTAGTATTAAGTATAGGCGGAAAAGTAGGTAAAGGAAGTGTCCTATTGGAGAACGGAGTATCTTAATACACCTAGTATTAAGATACTTGCCTACCCTGATGTGTACGAGATATAGAGTGAAACTACAAAAGAACCACAAAAAATCAATTAACTATATATTTATTACACACACTTTATGACCGAAGTCCGAAAGTAACCAATGAACGGAGTTAACGTTTCGTTACAACCCGATCGCAGCGCGTTAAGTCGTAAGGTTTACGAGGTATGGGAGTGAGGACGCGTCTATTTCGGACGTGGCGTTGTTGTGACGATTGATTTAGTTAATAGTGAGGTTTGTATTTGCTACTATTTGGTAGTTTATTGTTTTGTTGCTCATCTGACGGAAATGGAGGAGGCATCAGATAGATGTGAGCCGCCCATGCACTGCAAGATTGGCGTTCTATAAAGAAAAAAATATTTTTGTAATTACAGAGAATAAGTGTGCATATTACAGGTATTATGCTATATAACATTTTAGAAATAGATTTTCTTTCTTAGCGTCACGCACGTGGTCGGACAGGGAAAGTGAGTCTGGGAACCTTTTACTTTTATTTATATCCTTTATTTTAGTGTAGCTTTTTCCGCCTGGTAAATAACTAAGAGTTCTGGGTTGAGTCTAACATAGAAACTATTAACATGATGACCTGACCTATAGCCTTCCTCGATGAACTGACTATCTATATAACAAAAAAATATTTTTTTAATCGAACCAATACTTCCTGAAGTCAGCGCGTTCAGCCAAAAAAAGCTAACCAGTCCATAATATTAGTATCTATATTTGGTGTTATAATATGAATTAATTGCTGCAAGAAACAAATATCTTATTTTTAACACGTAAGTCTGTAGATTGAAAGTAACATCACTAGAACATTGTTATTTTATGATGTCTTCACAATACGGCATTTCGTGTTTATGAACGACATAGTTAACGGTTCTGGAAATCTAATAACAATTTGATTTAGAATAAATTCGGCAAGAGGTTGGAAATCAAAAAAAAACATTAAAATTAATGTTTTTTTTTAAATTAAATTTAATTAAGAAACAAAAAAACAATATTTACAGTTACATTCACATAAAAAGTTACTTCGAAGCATTTTTATGTGAATCTCTATCTGTAAATTAAATAAAAAAAATTATGGCCAATATTTAAACTCAAAAATATTGCGTGAAGTCTTCAATATTTCTAATAAAAGAAACCGGTCAAGTGTGAGTCGGACTCGCTAACCGAGGTTTCCATACCGATTTCAGGAATATGGGTCAACGGGGAGTATCTACAGCTTTTAAGAGTTGATAAACTTAAATTTGCGAGAGTATGCAATTATTTTCTATGAAATGAACTACAGTTATTGAGTTTGTATCTGAAATAATGTTTCATCTGAAAATATTCATAGGCAATATTCATTTATTTATAGGTCTTGATTACATGGTGAATTATATACAAAATCGTGTTTTTTGATTGCGTTGACTTAGCTTGATTTCTGTGCTCCAAGGGACGCTAGATCTGAATATTTAATGTGTATTTCTCGATATCCCCACATGATCTTGAGATAAATGGTCTTGACAGACGGACAGCTGGCCAATAAAGTGATCCTATAAGAGTTTAGATTTTTCCTTTTTCCTGGGTACTGAACTAAAAAAAAGTGTATCGAAGTTTTGTGCTACAAATGTGTAACGTGACTCGTCACTCAGTAAGGAATATTTCATATTTAGGCGGTAACTGTTAGTGTCTTGACACCGCGGTCTCTCTATCTAGTCTGCTATGTGCGGGATAAAATGTGAAGTTTAAAATAAAATTAGTCCATCATTTATACAGAAAGATCTATAATACCTATTACAAACATTATATTTATTTAATAAATCATAAACAGAGAGGCGTGAACTCAAATCTTGTTGAACGTCAAATGATTTTTATATTTTTAAATAAATAAATACATATTTCGTCTAAAATTTATGCTCCGGAAATGTACAGTACAGGAAATGGCGATCATAATAAAAATTATTAACATGTTTCACAAGTGAGCAATGTCGGTAAATATTATTTTTATTAGCAGGGTAGGCAGAGGAGTGAGGAGTGTCTTAACGCGCCTCTTAACAACAAATGAGCTGGTTTTCAAATCATTGCGTGTTGAATGACGGAACTCAACGCCGCGCCCTTTCTCTTGTTACCAAAGCGACAAACTAAGATTTCGTTTTCTCGAATACGAATCGAACACACAACCGTCCATTTTACGCTTCTGTATGTAGGACGCAGTGTAATGTAAATAAGAAATATAAAACATAAATCTATAAGTAATAACTATTTCTATCTTCTTGGTGAGAAAGAAAACGTATAAAGCACGATGACATTAGTAACGACGCGATGATAAGTCGACTCGATGCCAAAGATCACAAAAATGACTGCGAAATTGAATTCTTTTTTTTCTTTTAAAATATTTTCTTAATTTATTAGTTTGTGGGGAAATTACATTTTTTAATATAAATAGATATTATGTTAGATGGACGTTTAAAATATTTGAATGTTTTTTGTATAATATTTCTAATGTAATCTCCGCATGTGTAGGTACATCACGCATCTTCCGCATGTAGCGTGCAAGTATACACGGATAACATATTAAAACACCGCACTTCTCTTCACAAACTCTTCACCTTCCATTCCCTTTATATATATTGTATGTTAGGTTGCGGAACATAACGCTGTGTTTTATCCTGCTAGGTGAGGAAATAATTTAAATGGAAACATTAGCAGAAATCGCAAAACAATATTAAATTCGTAATATTTTATGAAATTAGAAAATGAATTAATAAATTAATTATCAAAATTTTGTAAAAATATTGTAAAAACAGTCATATTGCGCGGCGTTTAGCTCTGCCGCAGTATTCTATTGATTATGTAATCTTCAAGTCTTGACATTAGGTTCCTTGCATAAATATTTCGTAAAGATTAAATATAAATAATACTGGCAACTTATATGCGGCTTCGGTACTTCAAAGTTACTATATTATATTATAGCTAAATTATACAAAAGTTATTCTGATGTATCAGCTATATTACTAGAAAGTTTCATCTAAATTTTTGAAGTAGCTTTTGCGTGAAAGTGAAATAAACATTTATTCTTAGAAACTTTCCCATTTATAATATTAGTATAATAAAAGGTTTCTATAGCGTATTATAAAATTAAAACGTGCAAAATAAATGATTCTATCAATCTACATTCGAAACGTCTGTATGGAACGCGACGAATGATTTATGGCTCTATAAAAATATTTTTTTCTATAAATACTTATAGCTACATGCATGAGTACGTGAGCTTTTGGAATTTTGGAGGCATTACGTGTTGAACGGCGTTGAGTTCCGTCCAGAATTTCCGTTCCGTCCAGAATTCAGAAAGAAACGAAAGTGTCTTAACATTATTTTTATTTAATGTTGTCTTTCTTCAAGAGTATGTCAAATTACATTAAATGTTGCTATAATTATATTTTAAGTAGTATTTTTTCTTATTTTCTGGTGTTATATCAAAAATATTGGCTAAGCTGTATATTTTTTTATAAACAGTATAGAAAATACCGTTTATTGCTCGATACAAATTTATCTCATGACTACGTAGTTAGTACATACATCTATTCTCCAGCATCCCTCGACCATCTGGCACAAACGCGTCGCGTGCGCGTGCGCCGCCACGCGTATCTTTATTTATATCGACCGACCAACGATACACATATCTCAAAATCATTATAAATAACCATATAAGTCTATAAATATAGCCAGTTCAAATCCTTTAAAGTAAAAGTGACAAAATGCATTGGAATGCCGGGAGGTGACACGCTGAAGGAATATTTTTGGCGTTTTCTCCTAAGTGATGATTCAGATGAAAAGTGTTTTTAAAATATTTTTCAGTTGAATTACGCTCAGTTCTCTTAATTTGTGAATAGACAGTGTTGTGTTGTATTTTGTTTCGTTGGAACGTATTAGTTAAAACGGTAAGTTTCTTTCTCTATCTATGGGTGTGATACATAAATATTATTTATTTTATACAAGACCACGGGGGCTAAGGCAGAAACAAATTGTATATTATAACATAAGAAGATTTACTTATAGTCATATTTAGAAGAGATTATAATCCTGTAATTAATTAATTTAATGTACACGTGGTAACAACATAAATAAATATATTTTTAAGGTTCTGTTTAAGCAAAAAGGAACCCTTATAAGATCATTTTGTTGTCCGTACGTCCGCTAGTTCAAATGTAGTATCAGATGAAAAGGCACTGGCTAAGCTAAGCTTGAATTTCGGAAAAAGCTCGAGATAAATTATATAATTTGGAGGATGTGCTAAAAGAAACTATTCATATAATAACATATAAGAAATAAAGATAAAAATACATATTTTACCCCAAATCAGATTTGATTCTTTACTAAAACACCGCGTGACTGTGACATTTTGGCATCAATTCGCATTGATATTAAATAATTTTAATGTACACATACTTAAAATAATTTTTGCAAGCTGTATATGGGCTCATATATGGGTAGGTAGAGGAGACCCAGTTTCAAGACATTGATGCATATTAAGTGATGGAACTCATCGCCGCGCTCTGTTTTGTTACCAAAGCGAGGTGATGAAAATGATTCATTCCCTCGAGTGAAAAAGAGCCTGGCCTTTACCTATGAACAGATTTGTTCGAATTAAACTTGCTTTTCTTTTAAAAACTGTTAGTAATAATTCTGGAGTGGGAACAAAACTATTCTGGGATGGGCATGGATCACCCGGCCCCCTTTTTCCTACTCCCATGCACCAAACGATATCATACAATAATATTGTTGAAAAAAATCCAATCAACAGCTGTCCAGATCGTGAAATACGTCGACACTTTACGGCCATAGCTTCCGACAGTTTAATCGTTAAAATATTGATCTTTGGTGAAGGTATAAACAATTGTGAAGAATTTATTTGTTATTTTTGTTGTAACATATTTATACGGGTGTGAAGAACGGAGTGCATTAACACATTACGGTTCTCATTGCCTACTCTGCGAGATAAAACGTAAAGCTAAAAAAATATATAATAATAAATTTCGGGTTTTCACAAAACTTCCGCAAAAACCGTTAAAAAAATAAAATAAATTACTTAAATAACAAATCTTATAAGCAGCTGCGTGCAGATGTTTCTGGTAATAAATTAATAACGCTCATTATTTTTTTATTATAAAAACATTTCATTTGAATGTTTATCTAAGATTTCGATGTGATTAATGTGTAAATTATATGTCGATAATAAAAGTATTGCTTTTTGTATATTTTTGCAAATCTTTATGTGCAGTCAATTTAGAATAAGTATTTAAAACCTTAGGAATAGGTTAAGAGTTAATAGGTACGCGGTAGACGAAAGAGCGACATACTTTAATAATACTTGGACGTGTGATCCCGGCCTAGAACAGGATCATCCTGGTACTGGTGGTGTCGTAAGAGGCGACTAAAGTACGTGTGGTAGAGTCACGTCGCCAGCAATGCCAACACGCATGGGCAGACTCGACCGGATCATTACCACCCCCGGCATTTTAAAACCGGCGTGAAGTGGTGGCTTTATGCCACTGCATTTCCAATCAGGTAATTTATTTATTTATTTATTTATTTATTGACACATCAACAATACATGTAACTTATAATATTCAAAGAAAATTCATATATAGGTCTGGTTCTGTTACAAATATCAATTACAGATATGTACAGCATTCACAAACTAATCCCGATTAATCACCAGTCATAATTAAATTACAATAGTTAAATTACAATTACAAATAATTACAATTACAAATAAATTACAATAACAAATAAATTACAATAACAAATAAATTACAATAACAAATAAATTACAATAACAAATAATTTAAATTACAATTTAGACAATACAGTTGGACATGACAATTAAAAACAGTGAAAAGATATAATTATTAAAATAAAATAAAAACAGTAGTTATTAAGAAAAGACAATTCATACAATTAGAATAGTACGATAAGCCACATAATAAATTACAATTAGAATTCATGCAGTTAAAAAATATTTAATTATGCAATAACTACTACGTTGTATTATATGTATGTATATCTCAATTTGTGGTTAATTTTTTTTTTTAAATCAATAAGTGTATCATAGAAGATATCGATATCATGGTCGGATAGATTGTTATATAGATTAATAATTCGGTTAATAGGTGAAAATTTGCCAAGATTACTTTTAGAAGTGTTGGTTAAAAATATATTTTTAAGGGGATGTCTGGGAGCGAGGCGAGGTACGACTAAGTTAACCTGCGATAGTAAGTCTGAGCAATCCAATTTACTGTGACAAATTTTGTACAGTGTCACCGAATCAGCCACATGCCTACGATTTTCTAGGGACTGTAGATGAAAATGACTCAGGCGTTGTTGATAGTCCGCTCTAAATGGGCAAGATTTGTCTTTAAAAGCCAGGTACCTTGTTAAAGAACGTTGCACTTTTTCTATTCTATTGATATGGGACTTATAACAAGGATTCCATACCGGGGCCGCGTATTCTAAAACACTCCTTACCAACGCGTTAAAAATAGCTATGATAGAGTCGGGTCTCTTGAACTCCAAAGTGCTGCGCTTGATCAGGCCCAGCAGTGCCAAAGCTTTAGAGATCATATGATTATAGTGAACAGTGTAAGTGAGCTTACTGTCCATGAAAACACCGAGATCTCTTATCACCGACACTTCTTGGAGCTCTTGATTATGTATGAAGTATTTGGAACTGACCACTCTCTTTTTCCGGGTGAACTTAATGTGTGAGCATTTCGATGCATTAAGGGACATTCTATTGTTAGTACACCATTCTTGGATGGAGTTAAGATCCTCCTGGAGTAAAAAACTATCTTCGATAAAGCATATTGTGCGGTACAGTTTGAGATCGTCCGCAAACAACGAACAGAAACTGTGTCGCACGTTGCGTGTTACGTCGTTTATGAATAGAGAGAAAAGGATGGGTCCCAGGTGAGATCCTTGAGGTACTCCTGACGTAGCAATGTACGGGTCCGAAGTATGCCCCTTGACTATTACCTGCTGAACTCTATTTGCAAGATATGAGCGGAACCAAGATAGTAATGGGTTACAAATTCCATACGCACATAGCTTTAGAATCAAGATTTCATGGTCCACTTTATCGAAGGCACTAGTAAAGTCAGTATATATAGTGTCGACCTGTTTCCCGCTATCCACCTGTCCAGATAAGTAAGAAGTATAAGTAACTAAATTGGACACTGTAGACCTACCAGAGACAAAGCCATGTTGATCAAGTGAAATTATATTTTTGGAATAGAGAGAGAGAATAGGACACACTACACTTTCAAGGACTTTGGAAAATGTATTTAATATGGATATAGGTCGGTAATTACAGACATTATCTTTATTTCCTTTTTTATAAATAGGAAGAACATTAGCGAACTTCCAAGCTCTGGGAAAGGTAGAAGTTTCCAAAGACTTATTAAAAATTATTTTTAACGGTAAAGTTAGGTACTTTTGGGTCATCTTAACAAATAGTGGCGGTATACCATCCGGTCCCGCACCTTTGCTAGAGTCCAAAGACTTTAATACTTTAGCGATGTCACGCTCAGTTGTGTGAATCTTTGATAGAGACATTTGTGGGTAGGAATCCTTTGGCGATACTTTTTGGCGAGGTGTTGGAAGATTAAATATCGAAGAGAACTGTTTCGCAAAAAGATTACTAATATCAATTCCGGAAGTAGCCTTTGTGTTATCAAGTATCATTTCGGAAGGAATTTCACATGGTAAAGCTTTACACTTTTTCATATGAGACCAGAACTTCTTTGGTGTACGTACTAGGGATTCTTCAGTGTGTAAAATATATTGAGAGTAACACCGCTTTAATAATGATTCAACTCTACTTTTTGTGAGCGTATATTCTAATAGATCTCTAGGATTGTTGTAAAGCTTTAGCTTACTTCTAAGTTTTTCTTTTTCAGCAAGTAATTTTAACAGGTTTTGTGTAAACCAGACCGGATATTTTAAGTTTTTTTGCTTTATTTTTGGAACTAAAGTATTTATAACTGTGCGAAGAATACTGTAAAATTTTTCGACCATACTGTCAACATCAGAACATGCTCGAAGTTCGAAATCCCAATCGACTTTATGCAATTCGGAGTTGACTCTATTATAGTCCGCTTTTTTAAAACAATGAGTGGCAAATGTATTACTATTTAAGTTGGGTTTGCTCTGGACAATTTCAATTTCCAGCACTGGGTGATGGGGATCTAATTTGCTTAAAGTATCGAGGGCTTCAGTTACCTTAATATTATTAAAATTTGATAATACTAAATCAAGAACGCGACCGTTGTGATTTCGTATGCAGTTGTGCTGATTTATATTATTCAATGAGAGAAAGTCCAACAATGCGTATCCCAAAGAATTATAAATATTATTAGGAGTGGTCACATGGGAGTTGTTAACATCTCGAGTCCAATTTATGAAGCTCAAGTTAAAGTCACCTAGGATTAGGATGTCTCCACTATAGGATTGTATAACGGAGCCTATATTATCTAAGATAGAGCTTAAGAGGTCACAAGATACAGGTGGTGGTAAGTATACGACACAAATTAGAATGTTTTTATGAATACCACTGCTTTTAAATTTCACATTAATCCATAAGTCTTCATAAACACTTTCATAATGACTTATTCGACGTGATTCAAATTTTTTAGACACAGCAAACAGTACTCCACCGCCCGTTTTATGGGATAATGACGTGGTTTTACGATCTCTTCTGTATATGTTAAAACAGTTAGAAAATAATTCAGAGTCAGCTATTGTTTCATCCAGCCAGGTTTCCGTCGCTACAATCATATCGTAATTAGTTTGCAATGTGGCCATGCGAATACAGCTGAGTTTCGTTTTCATTCCACGAAAATTTTGATAGTAGATATTAAACATGTTGAATTAAGGATAATGATAAAGCGGTATTGTAATTTTGGTTTTATAAATTAAAGTTGATTTAATGACTCGTAACACTTGATTTGCTTTGCTGGAGACTGGTCATCTCTTCGAGTGAATATACGGCCATTCCTTATCCATACGTAACGGATGTCTTTTTCTTTAGCAACTTGTCGAGTGCGAGCATGCAGAGCCTTAAAATATGGGGAGAGATGTTCTGAGACAAATATGTTTGACTTATTCACACTGTAACCCAAGTGACTTGAGTTGAGTCTGTCGTTCGAATTTTTCTTGTTAAATTTCGACACAGCCGCTATGATGGAATCTCTGACCTTAGTATTTCGTAATTTTACTACTACAGTACGTGGTCTCTTATTAGTGTTGTCTAATTTGCGTACTCTCGAGCAAGACAGTATATCGGTGTCCTGTATTGGATAAGACACGACATTGCCTAGTTGGCACATGGTGTTGTAAAGGTTCTCCGATTTGTTCTCAGGAATACCGTTTATTTCGAGATTGCTCTCTCGGGAGTGTTGTTCTATGAGATGAAGTCTTGTAGTTAGAGATTGTATACTTTGCTTGAGCTCGGTGTTATCTGTCGTTAGAACTCGTATAACTTCTTCAGAGTGCTTAATGCTGGAGTGAAGGCGGTCATATTCACCGCTAAGAAATTCTACAGACTCCTTTAAATCGTTTATCTTCTTTAGTTCTAATTTAATATGTTCAAATTCTTTAGAAAAGAACGACTCCATGGCTGTCTTAACAGCTTCGTTGACAGCGAGCTGAATTTCACTTTTAATAATAGTCATCGTTTCCGAGCCTAAGGTTGGCGCACTTGACGAGGTTTGTTTAAAGTCTTTAGTTTTCTTGCGCTGCGTCACGTTGCTACATAGTATACTGTTGTCGCTCTCCGAAGAAGAGAGATTTTGGGACACTTGGGTAAATCGTACAGGCGTATTGGAATTATCGGTTCTCGGGCGTTTACTACGGCAGCTATGACAGATCCAAGCACGCTTGTTCTCCTTAGACATTACATTGAATTTTTTTTCCGGTATATTCGCGCACAACAGATCGAATGTTTGTTTACACGTTGCACATAATAAGAATTCCTGGGTTTTAATAAAATTGGAACACCCCGCACACGTAGTTGAGGTATATTTACTAGCCATCGTTTAATTGTAATGTTTATAATTAAATAAAAAATGAAGAAAACTTGCACTTTAAAGTGGGGTTTGAACCGGCGTCATGAAAATGAATCCATAGCGGATGCCACAAGACCAAGTTATCTGTGACGACACACAAGACAATAAGAGGGTTATATTATATGATGCTTGTTAACTATTCTGAGAAGACGTTTTATTATGCAGTTCCATCTATTAGTATCTTGTTGTACTACACAGTATAATACAATCAGTATCGATCATGCAGAAAAAAGTTTTAGAATACGGGTAAGTTCGTGTCCTTGCGTATAGGTGGCCACCATGCACACTATCGCCGTTGCCGTTATGATAATTTGAATAAAACAGTTAGTAGGTTAAGATTTACAAATTTAGTTTAATATTCATTGTTCACCACTGATTTTATAAATAACTTATTAAGTCGTCTAACAACCATCAAAAGCACTGAGTTTTAGGCAGGAGATTGGCAAAATTGTTAACGTAAAAGCACTGATATGATTTTAAACAAAATTGTTCCGAACAGTCTTTCTAGTCCACCGATCGTTGAGAAAACACTACCACAGTATATTCACATCCTTAATAACTAGTTTCACTTAAATTTAGACTGGTAACTTAAACTTGACAAAATTTTAACAAAATATTCACAGGAGCAGTTGTTTAGTGGCGAAGGCGCCATCTAGTTAATGCCGGGCTCCGGCGCCCAACCCACCTTAAAGGCCGGCAACGCACCTGTAGCTCCTCTGGGGTTGCCCGGGGAAGTGGGCGGCGGTAATCACTTACCATCAGGTGACCCGCACGCTCGTTTGCCGTGTCTTTTCCATACAAAAAAGAATGGAATCTTCCTATTCCTTGTGTTAAAAGAAAGCTATCCGTCTGTCTTAAAATACCATTGACTCATTGGAATTTGGTGTCCATAAAGGGACCCCAAACCGAAAAATTCAGGCTCGCAAGTCTCAGGCACTCAGAGATCTAAGTTGCATCTAAATATATGGAACGCTGCGTATTTTCTTGCCTACTCAATACGCAATGTTTCCAGAAACTGGGCGGCTCATGGGATAAGTAGTATTCTAGTATATATATTTTTATGTGGGATACAGCGAGAAGTCACCTTCTTTCATATAATATTATTGCATTGCATATATTGCATTGCATATAATATTAAAATGTATTCAAATATCAAGCAGCGACACGAGGCCACGGCACTCTACATTCTACAATTTGAATTGTGATAAAAATGAACTAAATTTGCAAATGTTGAAGCATTTAAGTGTATACATTTTTCACTCTGTATCCCGCATATAGCAACGTAGTCAGAAGAAACCTAGTGTTAAGACTAGCCGTTTCCATATATCTGCAAAAAAACGAAACATCGCGTGCTGAATTACTCTACAAACGAATCAAACTCACAACCTCGTTTACAGTCTGCTACTGAACCACTGCATCAAAACGGCTGCTGCATAGATTCTGACAGTTTAAAGTGCAATAATTGGAGCATTGTACTTTAGTGATATTATCTCAAGTAACTACTAGTTGAGCTTTTATCTTATGGTCTGAATCTATAATATTTGACTCTTTTGTCTCACAGCAGGAAAAAGTCTGACTTAGAGGACGGTGGCGGTTTCATTTTCACTCGTTGAGATGTATTGTTTAAATTACTATGAATATGTTCTTTTTGTCGGATTTTAGATGATTATAGGTTTGATCACAACTAATGATTATATTTTTATTTATATTTAAGCAATTTTCATCTCTGATAGGATAATACACGGCGTTGAGTTCCGCCGCTCAACACACAACGCCTTGAAAATTGTACGAAAAGTGACGAACGGTGTGGTTTCCTCTGCCCACCCTGCTATGAAAGAGCGCAAACCTGTAAAAAATGTTTTTTTCATATAAAGTATAACTTTACTTACATTTTAATGTAAATTTACAGACAGACGCCCAAACAAAACAATGAAATATTCATGAGCGGACAACAAGCTTTGACAAATAAATAGATAGACAACGCGTCGATCATTTATGTTTTACATCAAAAAAAAATTGGCGTAACGGGCCCTAAACCTGCGACCGTTACAAACCGGATAGCCGTCTTCGGAAAAACAGAGATGTTTTCCACATACACCTAAATTCTACAAGGACTTTATAGTTTATTTTTTATTTATTTCTATAATATAAAAATACTGACAAGTATGTCAGAATAGAGCTTTCAATATTTATTTGAAAAGGAAAACCAAAACACTCCGTATTATTTATTTAACATAATCATATATTATTTACACATTAACCAAATCAAGTATAAGTAACAACATCTCAATCTAATCCCCACAATAAAAAAGCGTAGCCTGAAAAACGCAGTGCGTTGCCATTTCGAAAATAATTAAATGAGGTCAATTTACCGCGTGAAGTTGCAGCGTTGAGATGCGCACGCCTCAACGTGAAGTTGGCGACGACCGAGTCTGCGCTGTGTACCGCCCAGCCTTCGCCCACGACCATCGCCTCTTAAAATTATAACAAAAAAAACAATAAAAAATATAAAGAAAACTTATTATGAGGCAAAAATTAGTTATTTTAATGTAATGGCGATTTTCACGTGTCCGCGCAAAAAAGAATTGTGATTCCTCACCCTTTCAATATGTTACCAGAGGATTATACTTAGTTGTGTGTTTATCGTGCTGTGTGTTTTTTTAATTAATAACAACTCAAATTTTATGTAAGTATTATAATAAATTTAATTTAATTTATATATTTACTTATAAATTATAATTTTCTAGATGCATCTTTTATTATATAAATAGTGGAGTGACGCGTGTAGTGTTGTAGCCAAATTATTTCATCAGAACAATTGTCTGACGTCGTCTTATCATTAGACTAGAGTGATTAATGTCGGTTTTAATGATAGAGGTAGCTTAATGATCATTTTAATTGAACTTTCATATTTTTCTTTAATTTGATTACTTAATAAATACCTTTTTTGTTCAAAATAATAGTGAAATACGCTTAAGTAAGGTTCAGGAGCCAACAAATGTTGAATAATTAACAAATAATAATATAAACAAAATATTTTTTTGTAAATTATAAAACAAAACTATCTTACAAATACAATATTCAGATTTTAATAATCATACACTTTTTTTATATAAACAGTAAACAGTATTCACTTGATTATTAGTTTTTATATTATATATTATATATAAATAAATAATCTTATACTACTACTCGTATCAACAGACAATGATAGAAGCTCGGACTCATTTTTAGTTCCTTAAAGGAAGATTTTAAGCATATGCTCGTTTCATTACTTAAGAAAATATTGCGAAATTAATATTTATTAATTATTGTAACGTTAAACTACAAAATAAAATGCTGTCATTTATTTAACATAATCTAAAGAAATATTTAATTACGTATATATATTTTGTTTTTGAACAAAATACTATAGGTAACGTATGTATTTTTTAATAATTTTAAAGAGATATACATATCATCTTTAACAAGGCGTCCCCATTTTTCGCAATATAAAATAAAAAAAATTCATACACTAAACTTAAAATATCAGTTTACAATGTCGACTTTATGGATGGCTGGCTTTAAAGATATTGCTTGTATGTTTACGACATTCAACTCCACAACTTTGCTAAACGAACTTTTGCTACTGAAGGATCGTAAAGTGTGATAGTCAGAACCTTGTCAATATTTTAGTTATAATAGAACGATTTTAAATTACTTTTTTATTTAACAATAAATGAATTATAATTTTAATAATATAATTCACCCCCCTGAGTGGTAATCGACCCAACCCGCAACCGTCGCGTTACAGCCGTGGCTGTACCAAAGAAAACCTAAAGTTGTCTATTTTTGATCATTTCTTTTATAATAATAGTAGAGGCACAGACGTGATTATTCGAGCCAAATATTAAAAAAAATATATATTTTTAATGAAAAATGTCGTATATATATTGAAACTACACATATTAAGTGTCATGACAAACGTTGAGTAGTTTCGGCGTGAAAGCGTAACAAACTTACATTCACATTTGTAATATTAGTATGAAACATGATATTCCCACTTATATATATTCCCACTTATACAGTTTCTCAACTTATCTTTACATTAATTTTACTATTATTAGTAAAAATTAGGTGCTACTGTACTTATGTAAAGCTTACTCTTCATAGTGACAATGGCCAAAAACTTGTTTCTTTTCACCCAGTGACAAGATAAAATATAACTTGCACATTACTTAAATAACATTGTTTTAAGCTTCACGTTGTATCTTTCACATCCTGCTAGAGTAGCCAGAGGGAGCCTAGGAACTTGATGTTCAGACACTCCGTTCCCATGAAGACACTTCCGTCCTACACTTTCCGTCGAACTCTGGAGGCATTGCGTGTTGAGAGGCGGACGCCTCGTTGCCAGAGTGAGTTGAAATCGAACTCACAATCTGTCGCGTTTACAGTCGCACGTTTGAGCCCCTGCATCGCGACTGGCCAAGTTGCAGTTATGTTGTTTTTAGTTAATTAGTAGTACTGCCGTACTACTAATTAACTAAAAACCGTACCGTAGTAGTACTGCGATTTTCGATTTGCGTTGAGATCCGCCTTTAATGTCTCGCGAAATAGCGTGAAACACATTAAATGTAGTCCGTCTTCTTACTTTTACTTTTACACGTATTGGTTAGATCGACATTTCACTGAAACGTTGTTATCCACTTGTAACAATTGTATCATCATAAAACTTAGCTGATATTCGTAGTTAAGGTGATAATGCAATAATATGACACCATCGAGCTGGTCTGATGATGGAACCAGGATGAACAACTCCTGAATAGTGGAGCTCTTCAGAAGTTACTAGTAGGTACATACCTCCAGTTTCAGCTCGTATAATTCATAGCTCTGAAAACATTCTATGTGCACAATAAAAGCTAATTTTGGAATTTTCTTTTAAACAAATATTTTTTGGAACACAATAAATGAACTCAAGTCAATCTCACATTTTTCATATATATTTTTTTCTTGCGTGTTCTACAAGTAAACAAAAAAAAAACATGTTTTGAGTTCTACTCACGACGATATTTAAATTATTATGATTTCCTCGCATTGCTAACAAAAGGGAACTAGAGAAAGGTGGACTTTAAGGACATTCTCTCTCACGCTATCCGCTGCTATATTGTGCTATATGCAATAAAAACGTGTAGCTAAAAACTTATATTTCATTAAAAATAATGTTATCAAATAAAAATCAAGTTTTACTATACAATAATATAGAGTTATCGTTATCTGTATAAGTATGTACATATTAAGTCACTATCGCTTATCGCCGGCAGCTTGCGGCAATCGTTAGAGCCTTGCCTCAATTATTGATTTAATCCTATTCTGTTATGAGATAACTTAGCTGTGATGTATTAATCTAATACAACTGATAGTTATCGTGGTTATAGGTTCAAATTTAGTTGTGGTTTTATAAAAATCATAATGTTTAATAACAGAGGAGAAAGGCTCAAAGAGCCAAAGCGTTTCATTTCATATTTAGGGTTCCTTACTTAAAGGGTTCCTACAACTAATATTTCACTGTCTGACTATATATAAAACCATTACAGTTAAACAGTTGGAATTTTCACAAATTTTATATTTTTGTTGCCGCTGTGACAACCAATACTAAAAAACATAATAAAATAAATATGGAAAGGGGCTGCCATACAACAGTCGTGATTATTTTACCATTTTTATAAGTAACGGTATGGTTCATGAGTTCTACTCGCACTTGGCCGGAACTCGCGAATTCCCATTCGTCGAAACCACAACCATCGTGCTCACAGACTGCGTCACGATTGCCGCAAATGGCCTCGTTCTTCACTTTCCGTTAATTTAACTAGCTTTGGATATCACTTTAAATACTAACATTGATGCTAAACATTTGAATTCGTAACCATTACGCGATGCAAGTTACAGTCCAGATGTATTGAGACGATTATTTTTAGCCATTCATAAAGGGGTTATGTAGAAGAACTCAGTAACACATCACTTTATAATCCATTCTATTTGTTATTTTATTGGCTTTTATTTTTATAGACTTTTACATAACCATTGCGGCGTTGAGTTCTGTTATTCGACACTCAATGTCTAAAATTCGGCAAAAAGTGTGGAACGGCAGTGTCTTAATGGTAACGAAGTGTTTTAATACTAATTTCCCAAATTAAAAAAAATTCTATTATATATTTCTATTTTAACATATAATATATTAAAATATATATTTTATTGTTCGAAAAGGAATAAATTAAATATTTAGTAATATAACTTAAGGTCCAATTCATCCGTGACTAGAGAGAGTATACTGCCTTCTGCATCCGGTTGTTGATCCAGCACCTAAGCGATAACCTCTTAAGATGTTGGTCGAGGCTTTTTGCTATTAAGCCGTTAACTGAAAGCACTATCGGCACACATGACAGTCACAAGAACATATTATTATTATATCTACAAATTCGAAGTGTTAGCTCTGATTCCAATCCAAAAAAAGTAAAATTTTGTAGTTCCTGATTTCCTGATTAAACCGTTTGGTTGCTTGCGCTTATCTCAGGAAGCACTAAACTATACTTTATTCAAATTGGAATCAGCGAATGTGTTATCAGAATTATCTCGAATACCATTAGCTATTTCCATTTTAAAACATAAGCAGAGTCGCAAGCAGAGTCGCAAGCAAAAACCAGTAAAATAATATAATATATTGATATACATGACCAATACTCGTAAACAACAGTAAAAAAATCATTTCGTCTGAAATAAGCAGGCAACAATAGCCAGACGTAGCTAAAGACTAATAATGCCGCGTCGAGGGCCCTCTGTCTAATGAGAGCGTGCCTCTCACTGATGCTGTTGGCTTGTTTTGTATTTTAAATATAAATGTATGTATAAGTTTGAGATTCTTCAGGTATTTCTGATTTTTATTTATTTCTTTTGAAAATATATTTGAATTTTTTTTTTAAATAGTAAGTTCTTAATAGCGTTGATTTTACTCTCTTAACAACTCGGATGTACAGTTATTGCATTTTGTAAGATATATTATTAACATAACACTATAACAAATGACTTTATATGTAAATAAGAAAAAAATGGACAATCCTATATTTTGCGTTCTCGTGTAAAATTCAAGAAATCCTCTATAAAAATCCTCTACAAATGCACCTAACGAAATTAGATGTTAAATTTCTTCTTCCTACATCCAGTAGTTCCACATTTGCGTTGTCTGTTAATCATTAAGTATCGAAATAGTATTATATATACATTTTAAAATATACATAGACAGAGAAGAAAAAAAACCACGAAAAATACAAAACTAATATCAACAATAGCAAGTATCGTTATCAATTTACCAGGTGCCAGAATTCAATTACCGTTTTACAAACAAGTGGTCCTCTTGTCCTCTACTGTGCACAAAGTGTGAGGTCGCCGACATCTCAATTTCGTGTAAACAATTTTGTGACAGATCATTCTAGCTTTATATACTTTTTAGCTTCACGCTGTATCCCTCACATAGTAGAGTAGGAAGGCAATACACTAGCGACACTCGTACGGCTACGCCGGCCTGAAATATACGAATGTTTATTTAAGTGTATTTAAGAAAAAACCTGGCCAAGCGCGAATCGGACTCGCCCACTGACGGCTCTCTACCAATTTCATGATTGGGATTGAGGTTTTGATGATGCGGCGAATAAAGTTAACAAGTAAAACATGTAAATTACTATATGCTCTTGAAAAGACTCGGTTATGTTGATATCATATGTATAGATATAAGTAAACAGTATTTAATTTTTTTTTCAGCTTTCCGCCACATCTAAATTGATAGATAAAGATCCAGCCAATTCAGTAAAACAATTGTATAAAATGATTGTACTAGCAAATAGCAAATTTATGGAAGTATCTACAAAGACTTTTAATTGATATATTTTTTTTATTTATGAACGAATCATATTGTAAAACAACATAAGTTTGCCAGAATCCAATACTACCACATTTAAATCTGTTAAACTGGTTGTGAAATTAGCGTGAACAAATGTACAGGAAAACAATATCTCATATATCTTCCATGCACAGACACCGATCCATTCCGACTTTATTATAAATAAAGATAATAATATTATATAATTAAGGCGTTTGGTTCCCTAAATACACTGAACATCTTCATGCGTCCACAAATCACAATTCTAATACAACCTACTACTAAGCCGAGAAAATATTTTAGTTAAAAAAAGAGTATAAAGATTCTCACTACCAATATCTGAACCACTAATCATAACTTTGAGTCGTACCTACATACGTCATCTGCGTCACAACGGCGTCTAAGTTATAGCAGGTCAACTATAAAATTGTTATCACAAGTTCAAATCCTTGGGAGTGTGCATAAAAAGTGCAATAAAGCGCTTCATGTCTTGAAGCAGGTCACGGAAACACACGAGAGCATAATGTGAGCGAAAACGATCGAAGTGTTAAACAAAATATATGTTATGTTTTGAATTCTGGCGGAAAGTGAAAAGCAAAAAGTTATGACAATAAGTTTTCTCTTTTTTATCCTCGCGCTTTTTCCTGTATATCATGGTAGATAGAGAGAAAGTAGAGTAAAGAATTTAAGACATCATCTTCACTTTCTTACCATTTTTCGAGACTTATTTCTCGGCTTTGTCTAAGTCTTACCTGTAAAAATATAGGTAGCAAGCACATTTATTTGATAAACACTAATATATTCAAAAGGAAATTACATAGTGTTATCTTGCATTGGAATCAATTTTGCTACCTCTAATGGCACGCTACGCTACATACGAGTATGTACGTGGAAAATGAAATATTGTATGATTATGCGCAATAAACTTTTACCTAACCAGGTGGAAAAAGCATCTTATATGTATATTTTTTTCAGCTTTACTATTTTAATCTCGCATATTGTAAAGTGTACAGAAGGAACCTAGTATTCGGATACTTCGTTCCCATGCACCGCAAAATTTTCTCAATCTTCAAAATCTCACGGACTCAAGCAAGTTTGGCACTTCTGGTAGGTACTAAACGAGGAAATAAAGAATCCATTCTCCCAAATGGGAAACGTATACACAACCGCTGCGTCTACGGTCAGACGCTGAGCCGTTGCTTGAAGATGGCCTCATTTCTCTATAAGAGCGCCATGTCGACTTTGAAACTATATTATTCAAATAAATTCCAATAAATAACCGCTAAAGCATGCGAGCAGGCTTATAACTTTACTGTTAATAGAGATGTCATTTCTACAAATTTATTATGATTATAAAAATAGTAGTGTAGTAACCACGGTGTTAACGGTTGACTGACAGAGAAGTGAAATGTAAAATATTTATGTATGTAACAATGAAACTTCAAAGGAAGTTGTATGCCCCAACAAGAATTAACGGAGCGAAAAACAGATTGGTATGTTTCTACATGTGGCTGTCGTGGCGCTGGGGCACAAGCGTGCGATACAACGCGACGATTGTGGGTTCCAGTTCAATTTCGATGGAATCATATATTTGATATTTTGTGGCGGTGGCGAAAGCCAACGCCGCAATTAACGTAAAGGTAATAGTCAAAAAATTGTCCTTCGGTCGACCAGATTACTATTAAGTTACAGGCAGACTCTTCCCAACTGCGTCACAGTGGCAGTCTTCTCAGTTTTTATATTCGTGAAGTATTTTGAGTGTACGTTAAAACATGTTTTCAAACGGAATATGAATGTTCAATATTCACGACCGTGTGTTTTTTTAATAGTACCACAATGTAGGTGTTTACGTACTATGTAGTATCCTGTTACAAAGAATCTATTTCCCTTGGAAATGCGTAAAGCTCAAGCAGGAACTACAGGATTTAAAATTTCATAAAACAAAGTATGATTGCCGAATAAACTAAAATGTGTTCGAGCAAGGCTATCGTGGTGCAGTAGGGCAGCGTTTGACTGTAAATCTGATGATTGTAGGTTCGATCCCTTTCAAGGAAATCGTTTTTTTTATTTGTCCGTTCTGTGGCAAGGTGAAATGCGCCTCTGACCTCAGCTAATCTATATAATTATTATTTTTAGCAACTTTGAAATGTTATTCCCCACTTAAGAGCTTGCACCTCTTGAAAACGTCTAAGCGCTCTGACCACTAAGCCATACGTTCTTATCAATTTATGTCAAAATATTTACCTTGTAACAACTTATTTATGGTTGTTATGGAATTATCATTAGATAGTGAGAATACTAATTAATTAATATTTTTAATTAACCGTCCAAGCGCTCCGACCACTAAGGCATCGATACTCATAAAGCTTATTTCTTATTCGCTTGTTACAACATTTATATGGTGTTCGTTTCTTACTCAAAATTCTCCCAATTGTGGACCGAACTCACAGCAATCGCGTTTTCGCTCGTTTTCTGTCTCCCTACGCCACGATAGGCTATCGTGGCGTAGGGGACAGAACCATGAAAACAAACTACAATAAACATTACCTAAAATTTTAATTTATTTTCTACAACTTTATTCCTGCCTGACTGACCTATTTAAGGGATTCCTCTGTTATCGATTTGTACACTTTGCTGATCAATCACGACGCCTTGATACTTGAAAGGGAGAGGCAGACAAGTATTCATGTATAAATTAACGCCAGATAATGTTATACTCAGCGTGGTTAGAGAATTTGATGAAATTCTCATGTCGTACGTCGTTAGTGATGTCGTTTAAAAAATGTATTATTTATATTTTTATGTGATCGTTTGTAGTGAGGCGATATTTTTTTTTGCTTCAAGCTGTATCCCGCACAAAACAGGGTCACCAGGGAGAACCTGGGAACCTAGTGTTAAGACACTCCGTAGTCATTAATCCACTTCTATTCCTCATTCTTCCTTCCTTCATTATTCACGAAATGCAAAAACATATTCTGCCATAGTTCAAATATTTGTGGCACTATACAGACTAAGTTAAGACCGCCACGACACTTGCGGTGTATTTCAATTATGTTTTACGTTCGTCGTACTTTTTACACTAATTAGAGCCTCTTTTAAGATTTATATCAGTTGTATATATTTTTAAATTTGTAATATAGTTTTTGTTTTTTGTAATGTAGTTATAAGTGAAGGAACTCACGAACGACGCCGCACTATGCCTCGTTACCGGAGCAAGAAAATGAAAATATTACTCGAATGGAAATTCGAACATTTATATATTTTAATTTCCTCGAGTAGAAATCGAACCCACAACCTGTCGCGTTTACAATCACACTTTGTAGCAAATCCAAAAAAACCACGAGACCGAACTACTATAAGCCAAACTAGTTTTAAATTGAACTAAAAAAGACACCACATGTTGTATTGTAACTGAAAATCGATTTACCATTAACTAGAATATAGTTTGTGCGCAAACTTTTAAACTTTTGTATACTAATATAAAATTGATTGATGAATATTGTGTGATGACATTTTCCGTCGTTGCACAGTGGCACGGCGTGGTCTTACTGTGATCGACGGCTGTGTCGACGGTTCGTTTTCTATTTTTCTATTAAATAATTTGCATTTACACATATCTCTGGCAATGCGCGTTGTTGAGTCTCACCACTCAACACGCAGTGTCTCAGTCAGTGTCTGTAGCTTCCAATGGCCATGACTTTTGACGATAACATCTTACGTCAAATTCATTTAGTTTTCTTTGAATTATCACAAATGGCGAACGATTCTAGTTTATATAGAATAATAATAAGATTTTCTTAGAAATATTTCATAATGCCTTGTAACATTACATAATACCTTGTAGAAATAGGCGTCATTTCTATTGAAGCGAAAACAGTTCAAAAAATAAAAAATATCATAAAACGTGGCTATTTTCCTAAGCTTATTTAAAAAATGACTATTAGTACCGGAGCATTGAAATTAAAGAATTGGAAGGTAATTAAATATAATTTAGGCCGTCATGGCGTGTGTGCCTTACAACTACATAAAAATATATCAAATCAGCTTCTTCTTCTTCAACTTAGAATTAAGACGTTCCGTTCCCGATTTTCGAGACATTGCGTATTGAGTGGCAGAACTCAACGACGGGCTATTCACCTTGGTGCCAGAGCGAAGAAATGAAAATATTAATAAATAATTATTCATTTCTCCGAGTTGGTATCGAACCTACATGTGCCCTGCGCTACGACGGCCTCAAGATTATTTAAAGATTGAAAAAGAGAGATGAAAGACGGTGAGATTCAAACAGAGTCAAATAGTACAACTGTAAAAGAGGTAAAAACTTATAGGAAACCTTATACAAGCAAGGAGACTATAAAAATATTACTATAAATATTATTGTATTTGTCAGTCTATAGTTTTTGCCACAGTGTTTGATTATAAACGCGACGGTTGTGGGTTCGATTACCAATCAGGGGAATGAATTATTTTGTACTTCCTTGCTTTGTTGACAAAAAAAATGTGGTGTTGAGTTCCGCCACTCAACATAATGACGACGTGCATACACTGGTAGCCCCGAGTAATAACACGGAGCCGTAAACGGCGGTGATCACTTACCACCAGGTGATTCGTGAGCTTGCTTGCCTTCTACTTTCTATAATAGAATAAAGTCAAAGAGCATACCGCGAGCAGTAAGTAGCATGATATAAGGAGGCTTTTTAACGTCGACGGCCTCAAATTGGGTTAAAGTTTCACCCAACTAAAGCTCACTATAATATTTTCGCTATGGAAATTGCGAACATTGTGAACTTCTTTTAAAAGCTTCAACTCAAAGATACTAATCGTCAGGTCATTACATCCCTCGTTAGCCTACTTTTGAAATTAATGTTACGAAGTTTCAATGCTTATTATTTTTAAAATGCTTTAGTTTCATGCTGTAACCCGCACATCAGGGTAAGCAGAGAAAACCTGGGAACCTAACTCCGTCACTCCGTTACCATTAAGACTTTCGTTCCTCACTTCCGCGCTCACAAGTTCTCGAGTAATTGCGTGTTGAGGACACACGGACAATGAAAGAGATGAAAATTATGACAAAACTCTACAACTTTTAAATAAAGAACTTTAAAAATGTATAAACAAAAATAAATATAGGGGAAACCTTCAAAATACATTAAGTAATCATCACACAAAGGTAAAAAGGTTACAACATCACACCACGCATTTTAGATACAAATTGTACGCGTGAATTGAATTTCAGCTTTCACACGATCACCGCTAATGTCATTGGGAGTCCAATTACTGTAAATAATCACATCCTAACAATGTTTAATGAACGAAAACGAGTGAACAGAGAACGACAACACGCAATGCCGTGTCGTGCCGTGTGCGGGATACAGCGTGAAGCTAAATATAAATAAATAAACAAACAAATTGTGATATAATATTTATTTATATGGTAAATATATAGATAACCCAATATCGTAGCTCGGTTACTCGTGCAGTCGGCGACCTCCAGCCCTGGAGTGCCGAGTGCCGACCTATTTGCGCACTCAATTGCTTCTTATAGTTTCTGAATTGTCACTACATTTGTAGTTTTGTTAGCATGTTTCACGGAATACGCCTTGATTTTTTTGTAACTGTAAGACTTCGCCCGTTTTTTTGTTTGGGTGCAGCTTAAGTCGTAGATGTAAAATGGATAGTCCCGGGTTTTCCCGTTCAAATAGAAATTTTGAGAAATCGTTGGAAAGTTTCATGCTGTATCCCGTATAGCGGCTTAAGCAAAGGGAACCTGTAGAACGTGGTGTCTAAAACACTAGGTTCTTAAACCTAGTGTTTTAGACACCACGTTCTACAGGTGTAAGTATCTGAATAAGAACGTAGTGTCTTAACACTACGTTCTTATTCAGATACTTTCATTCCTCACTTTCCGCCAAATTTTCGAGGCAATTGAGCGTTGAGTGAAAATGAAAATATTAAATATTTCATTTTATCCTAGGGTAGAATTTCTCGAAATTCCTTTACTCTTCAAGTAACTTACAATGCGATCCTCTCCTGCACTCCATAACAATCGCGTCAGAGGATGATGAGATCAGAGCACTGCTTGAGACTTGCGTCATTGATTTAAAAGGTTCCTTTAAACATGCGTTAACGCTCATCTCTACTATCAGGTCTAGAGGTCCTTTTTAACAACATTCAATTCCAAAAATTCAAGAGTCTTCTTCCACAAAATCTATTGACTCTATTGCTAGCTGTTATATTGTACTCTCGACATTAAAAGACCAAGCACTTTGCAAAAAAACATGAAGAACAAAGTGAATTATAGTTTATTTCTCTACTTGATACAAAAAAAATAAAAGAAAAAGATAAAACATAAAGAATTAAAAATAATATACAGGCTGCTATAAAACAGAACAATAAATATTTTAATTAACAAATGATTGCAAATGTTAGTACTAGATCTATTTTTGCGTCTCACACATGTATGTACGACGAAGTAGGTCATGCGCTGGCAGTTGTATTGCATTTGTTCAGTCTATTATTGCATTGTCTGTTTGATATTAGAAAGGTGGAGGGTCTTTTGACCCTTATCAATTTATATAACCGAACTTACCTAGGAAATTTATTACATATTTTTACCTATATTTATATTTTTTTTAAAAAATATGATACATAAAACATAATTAATGCAAGGATCAAGGAAATCGCTTAAAATCATTGCACTGAGATTGGTTCATTAATTCAAGAGCTAAGATGCCACTGACAGATATACAGACAGGCAGACAGATCAAACTTATAACACCCCTGTTTTTGCGGTAGGGGAAAAAAGCTCACAAGATTTGGTAATGAGCTAAAATGCGACGTTGAGTTGCGCCACTCAACAAGCAAACTCTAGAAGAGTTCAGCAAAAAGTGATGTTCGGAAATATCTTAATATATCATAATGTATATAAGTTCCATCCCAGAACATAATAAAGGTGTAAAAAAAAACCCTTCAACCGTGCGACATTAGAAATTAGTAAAAAATATATATTTAATACTTTTTTTTTTGTTACAGGGGACCAAACCTTCAAGCAAAATAGCCATACTTAATGTAAAAAAATAATTTAAATTTCATATTTTTTAATAAAAAAATAGACTTTCGTAAGGAAATACAAACAAAATTTAGTGTAATTTAAAATATTTTTTTGAAATAGATAGACCGTATTTGTCATTGTAACTTAGTGAATCAGTGGTAGGCGTATGGAATTGATAGTGGCAACGAGTTCATTTCTCCGGCTGAGAAGAAATAATTTATATAGGTCAGTATTTTTTTTACTTTACTTATACTATGTACAATTTTCGACTACAAGTTACATAGTTATGTAATTAGTCCTAGAAAATATTTAAGGCGAGTATCCCCTCACATTTTTCACTTATATGCACTGGAACGGGAACAGGTATTGTACGGGAACGGAAATAGCAAGATTTTGTTTTAGGTTGAGGTACAATCTTTATTCACTTTCCCGTCGGTGTTTCAGAAAATTCTCTTTCAATGCACCTTCACACCTACACGATAAATTCTAGTTTTTTCACTCAGCAGTTTCTTCGCTAAATATAACAGTATATTTATAAGTAAATAGCTTTTGCAAGGACCTTTGTCCGTAGTGAAAATGATGTAAGTAAGTGTTTTTTAAGCTTAATGTTGAGTGCTAACTTAGTGTTAATGCACTCGTTTCTAAAAAGGCTAGAAAATCTCTTACTTATGTTATGTGGGCTGGGAACTTAGTGTTAAGATACCTCGATGCCATCAAGACCCATCCCTGTGGCACTGCGTGTTGAGTGGCAGAAAGCAACGCCGCGGTTTGCCTCGTTTCCGGAGTGGGAATCGAAACCACAATATTTTATGTTTGGTGCAATCGGTTACAGTCGCGAGCTTATTTCTCTGCGCCACGACTAATTATATCAAACTTTTCGGCATTATAATATTAAATATTTTACATGTACTTATAATGAAGACACTCCGTTACCCACTTTCTGCCGAATTCTGGAGGCATTGCGTGTTGAGTGGCAGAACTCAACGCCGCGCTATGCCTCGACACCAGAGCGAAGAAATGGAAATATACATTTAAGTAAATATTTCATCTCCTCGAGTGAGATCGAACCCACAACCAGTCGATTAGTCGGTTACAGTCAAACTTTGTGTTACTGAGCCACTGGCCTCTAAAGGTATTTATTAAAGGTAGTATTAATTATTACTTATAATAAATACCTTTACAACTTCTTATAAGTATATTTTCCTTTGAACCGCTCTAACTGCGCTCGACAATCAGGCGGATTTTATCTGAAGAAAGACATTTAAAGACAATTAATTTCGAGCAAGGTTGACATATTATTTTGTTACTATTTTGTTATATAAGAAAAAATAAGCTTTTTTGTTCTTCGACATCGTTGGGGTTCCGGTAATCCTCAAAAATTGGGAAAGCCAAATGGAACATCTTAATACTAGGTTCCTTCTACCTTCCCCGTTATTTGCGGGATACGGCGTGGAGCTCTGTAAAAATGAAGTTGATTAAAGAACAATAAAAAAAATAAGTACTTAAGAAATCAACAAAACTGTAGTTCTATTCTAACCCTAACTGACCATTAGGTCAAAACAGCTATAAATGCTCAGCAGACCGCATAAAGGTCATGCGATTCTTATTAGAGATGCTTTAAAGGGTGTACGGTTAAGATCTTCGATCAAAGGTGCCCTTGTCTGTGTTAGTTAACGAATATAATATTATCTTTATATTATAATTTCTGTATTATATTTGTTTAGTGCGGTTGTGCGTTTGATATATATACAAGATGTAACCTGATCGACGGATCAACGGTTTTGTGGGATATTGCAAAATAAAACACGAGCGCAGCTCGCTTCGCTCTGGTGTCGAGGCTAAGCGCGGAGTTGAGCTCTGCCACTCAGCACGCAATGCCTCTAGAATTCGGCAGAAAGTGGGGAACAGAGTGTCTTAATACTAGGTTCTCTCTGCCTACCCTGCTGTGTGCAGGATACAGCGTGAGGCTGATATATATATCATTTTTGTCTTGGATCTTGGAACTATTGCCTTATTGAGAGACTATAGGCTATATTACATGACGTTATTATGCGAGTAATATAAAAAACTGTCGTAATTAGAATTTTAATAATAACGATTACTATTATCCATATTATAAAGTGGGTTTGCATGCCATAAAATTTCATAGTAGATTTCTTCAGGTCTAGTTTAGTTGGTGCTTGATGCCTGTTCGAATCTATATCGATTTTTTTATATAATTCCTGGCCAGCTTTAAACAAATGCGGTCTCTTGTTAATATGGCGCTTTTTGTCTTCATATCGTAAAATTAATTGTTATCTTTTTTTATGCATTCAGACACTTTACAATTAGGAAGCGTAACTCAACGCCGCATGTTGTTGATCCAGCAACTAAATAAACATATTTTGCACTGTCTATAATTCTATATAAATACTCTCCCAAATCGGAATCAAACACTGTCTCCTCGCTTGCCGTCAACTCTTATTCAACTGAAGTACTGAGCCACAACAATTTCCAATATGATAATATAAACATCTCCATTTGCATAACCATTTAAGTATAAAACGTAAACAATATGTATTATTGGATAATGTATTATAATATATTAATAAGATTACAGAGGCCATCGTAGCGCAGGAACATAAGCGCCCGACTTGAAAAGTGACGGTTGAGGGTTTGATTCCCACTCGAGGGAATGAAATATTTAATATTTTCATTTCTTTCACCTTAATTCTAACTTCCCTCTGCTTTGAATTGAGTGTTGAGTGCCAGAACTTAACGCCGTGCTATGATACATTGTTACCAGAGTGAGAAAACGAAAATATTTGATTCCTCCAGTGGGAATAGAACCCACAACATCACTTCACATCACTTGTACAGATAAACATTCCTTCTGCGTCACTTCAGCTCTACCAACAAAGTATGTATGTATATTGTATATTACATACAAACCACAGTGGCATGTATTGCGTGCTTTAGCGACGTAAACGTCGCTGACTTCCATATCATACAGAAGCTAATGTTCGATTTGCCTGTTGTTAACGATTTTATCTGTTCTATTACTGCTACCTACCGTACTACGGTAGTCAGTTCAAATCACGAGTGTGTTTTTTACTTGCACATATCGTAATTAATTATTTTCATTTCCTATCTCTGGTAGCGAGGCAAAGCGCGACGTTTAATTCCGCTACTCAAGACACAATGCTTTCAGAATTCAGCGAAAAGTTAGGAACGGAAGTGTCTTAATAGAAATGTTAACATTACGTTCCCACTCTCTGCTGATATGCCGAACATAGCGTGAAACTAAAAAAATAAAACACATCGTGTTTGATCTACATGAGGGGAGTTGCAAATTAATAAGATGTGTGATTTTCGCAACTCTTACACATTAATTTTAAAAGAAATTCGGTAGTAGTATAACTTAACTATTAATATAAATAACGAGTTCTCTCTTTTTTATTTACAAATAATAACTTCTGCTTGTCTACGCGCGACATTATTCTAATTTTCGAGACATTGCCCATCGAATAGCGAAATTTAATGTCGTACTTTTTCTCCTTGCAAAATCTTGATATAGAAAAGATTTATATCTGTGGAGTGGGAATTGAACTCATAACCATTAAGCTTACAGTCAGTTACTGTGCCGCTGCGCCACAACGGATGGTTTAGCTAATATTGTTTTACTTATACAATATCTCTTCAAATGAAACTCTTCGCTTCGTTGGTTATATCGTGAATCAAAGGACACAATCATAAATATTTTTTCTTAACTGGTCATAATCCGACGTACCTAGAGATATTTGCTTGGAATATACTGAATAGATTTTAATGGAAGTTTATTAATTGGTCAATTTAATTATATATTGTATAAAGGCGACTTTAATAAGCAATATTTTTTTATTTAACAAGTAAATACATTTTTGTTATTCGCTTCACGCTGCATCCCGCATATAGGGAGAAAACTTAGTGTTCAGACACTCCATTCCCAATTATTCATATCTAATATTGCGTGGCAAGAGTTCCTGCTACAAAATCAAAATATATAAAACGTCAAGTGGAATTCGATATCACTACCATTGCTTAACAACCAGGTGTGTTACAAATGATCCATTACGAATTTTCTAAGCTATTTACTTCATAGTTCATCTCTCGAACTATAAAGCACAGTCGTAGTTTCTGTTATAGACTATAGCAATAGTATGTAGGTACATTCTAAAAGTAGGCCACACACTAAAGTGCAATACGTTAGCTAATGGCGTATGACTTGATTTAAAACGTTTCGAATTACAACGCACGTTAGCGCATTGTTTAGTTGGTTTTGCTAGTTATTTTTTTATATTTTTTACTGATTTCAAAATAGAAAAATTATCAGTTTGACCTGAACGTATGTATGTGACGTTTTTGGAATTGGATATTAAGTATGATTTTTAAGAGACAGATGTGGCGCGGCGACATAGTATCTAAATGTCAACGCGTTGAGAAAGGAGGTTCGATCCTCACTCGAGTAAATATTATCTTTTTATTTCTACGGTCTGGTAAGATGAAGGGTGAATTGAATTCCACCATTTGAAACGCAATATCTCCTAAAATTGGGCGAACGGTGAGGAACTGAGTGTCTGATAAGTAAATTCTCTGCCTACACTCCTACATGCTGGATACAGCGTCGTGTTTACAGACTGGCGCTGTGCCGCCGTACCACAACGACCACAATATCCTCTGACATTCCACTTTAAATTATGAAAAAAATATGAGTGATCTAATTTTGGTAGTACAGACCGAGTATAAACGAATCGTTGCATAAATATTATGACTGGAATAGTCGGAATCGCGAAATTACAGACTTTATTACTGTATGTGATATACATTTATTTAATTATATTATGAATAGCTCTGTATACATAGTAGAAAATTTTAGTAAAGAAGAATATGGGTACTTATAATTCAGTAGTAGTAAGTAGATGTTTATAAGAATGTTTCTAGCTCTGACAGATAAAACACTACGTCGTGTTTCATCTCTCAACACATAACCTCTGAAAATTATGCAGTGCGTGGAGAAAGGGATATCTCAACACTAAAATACCCTGCTATGCGGAAAAATGTATAACATATTTTAGCTGTGAACAAATTTAAGTTCGTTCAAAATTTACAAAATCGATTGAAATTGTCAACTTAACAATACAAAAAGATCTTACAACTCTTAAAATATTGAAACCTCTAGATTATAATCTGAGCAAAAACAAAAAAAATTGGAAAAAAAATGTGAATTTAGCGTTATTTTGAGTCTTGAAACGTGTTTGATGTAGGCTCAAGTTCTATCACGCTGATGATCTCCTCACTTGACCCCCCTCGATGGTACTCACTAATTAGTTGAAAAATACTTTGTTATAAAGTTCCCATGCGAGTATAGGTTGCAGCTTACCATGTCTTTAATAAAATGTATTTGTAAGTTACATCCGCACTTAGAAATGTCAATTTGATTTGACATTTAATCTGTAATCGGTAAATAGGTAATTAGTTGAATTAAAGCATTCCTTTTTTATTGACCTCTATATTATATGAATAAAAAAATATATTTATTCATAGTCCTAAGCCCAATTTATAATAGCTATAAGCAAAACAACACAAATGATATCTGAGTGTACAATACACACAAAGTTACAGAAGTTTCACATAAATTAGTATGAGAGTAACACTACCCATATTTCTTAATCTGTGGTCGTGTGTAATGGCGAGAAAATGAAAACTATTCTAGCAGTTTATGCTAAATAACTTTATGTTGAAATTATATAATAAACTTACATACTTGAGGCCGGTCGTGGCGCAGCGGCACAAGGTGTGACTGTAAACCGACTGGTTGTGGGTTCGATCCCCACTCGAGGAGATGAAATATTTACTTAAATTTATATTTCCATTTCTTCGCTCTGGTGTCGAGTAAAAGCGCGGCGTTGAGTTCTGCCACTTAACACGCAATGCCTCCGGAATTCGGCAGAAAGTGGGGAACGGAGTGTCTTTCACTACGTTCCCTCTGCCTACCCTGCAGTGTGCGGGATACAGCGTGAAGCTGATTTTTTTTTGAACTTACATACATAATAAAACTATTACTACTAAAAAGAAATGTATCGAATACGGACGAAAAATAAAAGACGGAGTGAATGGACAACCGGTCCCGACACCGAGTCGTTATGAATTGATAAAATTGTAAAAAAGTAAACATAAATGAGATGCAAAATCTAATATTGACAATTACAATGCAGATTACATAGCGAGTGCAAAATGTCCAAGTCTAGACATCATTTACAATAAACAGAGCGATTTCATTTTATGAAATATAATATATAAGTATTAATTGCATTCTTCTGAGGCCAGTCGTGGCGCAGGTGCAAAGGACTTGGACTTCCAGTCGCAAACGCAATATCTTGAAACTGGGAAGTAAGGAAATAAGTGATTTAAGGGAGGATGGGACCTAGTTCCCTCTGCCTACCCTGCTATATGCGAGATACAGCGTAAAGCTAAAAAAATTATAATTTCATAAATCATGTGTTTTAAAGCGAATTTACCAACAAAATGTCATAAAAATACGATATTAAACTCAACCCGTCTTTGGTGCCGTTAATTTGACTTACATCTTTGGTGACACCGATCTCACAGGCCGAGGTTTTTGATTTTTGATTGATCAAATAGTACCTAAACCTTTGCTAAGAACTAATTAATAGGCAAAGTTTTTCTTATGACAGTTAAAACTTTTGAAAAATAAATAAAAATAGATATCCTTTTAATATAAAAATAAACATACACCTCTTTTAAGACTAACTTCTTATTCCGCCAAATAATCACAGCAACAGGGCCAAAAGCTCAAGGAACAAATATTTCTTGCTTATGTGACAAAAATATTTGTTTGTTCTATTTTGTCACCACCCGTGTTCTTAACATCAGCCTTTTCGTAAATCACCAACAGTCATAATCATCGATCTGAAGAAAATTTCTAAAAGTCTTAGTCTCAACAGCTCTAGGCAATTCCAACTATATATTTCATTGTCTTGCTTGAGACTCTTCAAGTAACGGAAGCTTTTGGTTTGGTTTGTTGTGGTTTTTAGTCTGACCGGATAAATAACGGAGTTCTTTGTATATATGACAGAATTATCCCTTTTCACCACTTGTTGTCACCTTTACATTCGGTTACTCGACGCCTTATCGTTGTCCCAATTTTAATCTGAGTAAGAAATATTCCGGCTTACTTTTTTTCACCTTCGCTATTTGACAATGCTTGTGACAAATCTTAATCAAATAGTACGGCATCTCGTGTAAACTTTTTAAATAAATGTTGTCCGTTTTTGTAAGACATTCTGAATGAATAATAATAATTTTGTAGAATATCAATAAAATTATACAAAGAGCTGATTTATTGACTCTATATAATAGTATAGTAAAATAATATTAAAAAAACATACTTTTGCTAATTTTACGAATTAAAAAAAGAAGGTTGATATCGAAACTAGAACGTGCGTTTGTGGTGCTGATATAATTCAGATAGGAAAGTGAGCGCAAAATGTGAAAGTCTAGATATTATTTACAACAATCACACGGACATAAAATGAGGCAAGTACCCGAAATCACACCACGCATTCATAGCGGGTCAAAAAGTTAAATGATTTTGTCGAATCTCCCGGTCTCCCAGACATACAAATCACCAGTGACGGGTTAAAGATCAACATGATTTGATGAGGAACACGTGTTTAAAATATTCATGTATGATTCATCTTTACTAAGTGTATATTTGGACATCACTCAGTACCGATAAACCGGCTGAAAGAATTTCAATAGCACACATTGATTAAATGAATCATGATATTTTTATATTTAAAAGCTAGCAAAATGGTTGTTATTCTTTGAAACTACTATAAATATATTATTGCTATATTTGAAATTTTCCTTAAATATATTATAATAATGTGTTCAATTTATACTTAACGCCGTCATGGTGGAAAGCACTGTGCTTTGCCTGACTGTAAACGGCGGTAGTTTGATTCCCTTTCGGAGGAATGAAATATTTGCATTTGCTCGCTAGTAACAACCAGAATGAGGTGTTGATTTCCACAGGCCAGGCCAGTTAAATTTTATTTTTGACTATTAGGATTCTATTCTACTGATCAACCAAAACCTTTTGTAATAATTATGTACGTCACGTAAACATCGCCGACAATACGCAGTGACGCATGAAACTTCAAAGCTCCAGATATTTACAAAAGCTTTCTTTTAATTAAACTCTTTGTAACTAGAGCATTTTGTTGAGTAGTAAAGTTCGTTCAGGAAATAAATTGAGAGTAGTCGATTTTATTGGAATTAATTTTTATGTTCGGTAATGATTGGATGATTTCAGTTTGATAAGATAATTAAGGGAAGAACTATGATAATATAATAACTGTATAGCAATGCATAAAATAAATCCATACCGATATAGATATAGAACCTAGTGTTAAGTCTCCCTCCACCGCTACTAGCTAAGGCTACGCGTGCCAAAGGATTCTTTCGTAAACTCCGAACGAAAGATAATTTAGCCTTAAATATTTGTAACGTCCGTGACTTGTAGAAAACTTCTAGCTCTTCAGCAACGTAAATATATAATAATAATAACAACCTTGAAATACTGATATCGTCGTAAATTTGATAAGTTTCTGACAGAACTTTCTGTTCCATTCGAAGTTTGCCAAATTCTATTTCTAACTTCTGGTGGTAACTTTAAGTTCATTCGATGATTTAAAACTCACTTGTAAAAGACTATTTGAATAGAATTATTTCGAAGTTGAACAACCAAGCCCGCCAGCTATTTTGGAGGATGGTTGTTTTTGAAATACTAGATATTTCTTAAAAAAAAAATTTCTTCACGCTGTATCCCGCACACAGCAGGGTAGGCAGAGGAAACCTAGTGTTAATACACTCCGTTCCCCACTTTCTGCCGAATTCTTTGGCATTGCGTGATGAGTGGCAGAACTCAACGCCACGTTTAGCCTCGACACCAGAGCGAAGAAATGGAAATATAAATTTAAGTAAATATTTCATCTCCTCGAGTGGGGTTCGAACCCTCAACCAGTCGGTTTTACAGTCATACTTCGTGCCGCTGCGCCACGACTGGCCTCTAAATCTGGATATTTTTTAATTTCCATTTTTAAATTCACGATGCAAAAATTGACCATCACTACAAATGTGTAGTGATGGTCATAAGGTAGCTTACGTTACCGAGTATACAAACCTACGTGGGTGCAGCATCACAATGGGTGAATGAGTCAGTAGCTTTGATATGCGGTTTTTATCTATCAACCACTACTTTTACCCACATGAAAGACGTTTGAGATTTGTTTTTAATTTATTTATATAAGTTTATTTACATATATTCTTGGTTAACGATTATTATACATCAGAACAGCTTAGAATTTTTTTAGCTTCACGCTGAACCTGGGAATCTAGTGATAAGACACTCCGTTTCCATAAAGTCTTCCGTTCCCCACCGCCGAATTTTCGAGGGATTGCGTGTTAAAGTGGAGGAAGTCAACGCCGCCAATTGCCTAGTTACCAAAGCTATGAAAAAAATATATTAATTTTCATTCTCGCGACTGGGAATCTAATCCACGACCATCGCGTCGTCACGCCTTTGAGCCACCAAAGCACAATGGGTTCTATTATAATATTATATATTAGTTAGAAATGCTTACAAAATTAGCATATTTAATTTAAATTTATTTTCCTAATCTTCTATAATATTGATACATGAACTTTAGTAGCCTAAAACGTATTTTATATGGTACACATATCCAAATTGAATTGTTGTTTTACCTTTCAAGATGATAAAACATTAACATCAAAAATATTCTTGGAGTGGACCTTTCACAACATCGTAGACTTACATTATTCAGGAATGTCTCAAAATTGACTATTTTTAAAATATAATTTGAGAATGTTTTTATTTATTTTATAAATCAAGTTCAAAGAAAGCATATTACATCTAAAAATATATTTTTATTCCTATTGAAAAAATACAATATTATATTGTGTTGACAGAAACGAGGGTATAACATGGACAGGGTAAATAAGGTAGCCGGGGAAGTAAGCTCAAATAAGCATTTTCAATAGATTCTAAAATTATATGAAATTTGAACTCGCACTGTTTCATGAGTTTTTGTTACCATACACTTTTTTGTCATGCTTTATGCCATGCGTCATTGCGTCCTGGGAATGGGGGGGTTTGTGCCCATGCCAGATTAGTCTGGTCTCTACTCCATAATTTTTAGTGACAAAAAATTAAGTAAGAGGAATTTATAAAAAAAACATCACACACATAGATCAATTTAAAGCTAAAGTCAAAGCCCCTTGGAATATATCTCCAGACACAAACGAGCATTGCGTGTTAAGTGGCAGAACTCAAAGACTCTGTCTAGTTACCAAAGCGAAGAAACAAAATAATTCATTCAATGCAATAGGAATTAGAGGTACCACGTCGACTTCATCTCGTTTAACTTGAGTTATTTGGGTTTTTTTAGTATAAGGTACAAGATAAGGGAAAAACAATATATTAGACGTACACGTATTTTAAATTCTTTGCAGAAGGCATTTCACCTAATTCTTTTTAAAGACTTAGAAAAGAAAATCGGTATTGCGTTTTGGAACCTATTACGACATGTATTATATCTTTTTGTAACTTCACGTTATAACTCGCATATAAGGGGTTGGCTTAAGACACCTCTTTCCCTGCTTTCCACACCATTTTCTATAAGTAAATAAGTATTTAGTATATATGAGATCGTACCGAAAACGAACTGTGACCGGCACTATAGTGTGATCCCTCCCTAATTCATTCCCGGAGTGGGAATCAAGGCCACAGCTGTCGCGTTTACAGATAGACGCAGTGCCGCTGCGGCACGCCATTTATTTATTAATAATTATAATCCAATATCCAATTGTCGAAATCATTTTTTAATATAAATAAAATAGAGGCCAGTTGTGGGCCAGAGGCCAGTCGTGAAGCAGGAGCGCATAAACGCGACTGGTTGTGGGTTCGATCCCAATAAAATATTTATTTAAATTTATATTTTCATATTTTCGCTCTGCTATCGTAGCAAAGAGCGACGTTGAGTTCCGCCACTTAACAAGCAATGTTTCCAGAATTCGACGGAAAATACAGAACAGAGTGTCTTACCACTGTATGTGGGATATAGTTTAAAGTGTTATTCAGCACTTAGGAAAGAAGAATATTTATTAATAAAACATAAAAATTGCGCGGGGTCAAATCCCACTATGTTCATTTTTTTATGTTTTCTTAATAAGTAATTTTAAGCAATTTCATTTATATCAGATGGGTTGTGCGAAAATTTGTAACCCACCTTTTCGTTACAGCAGTCATTTTGCATTAACTTCAATATTGATTAATTAATATCAAATATAGTGAATAACATTCAAGGCAAATTATATACAAGCTTGTAAAAAAATCTAGTTCGATCCCACTACGTCAAACAGAAACAACCAACCACTTCACAATAAGAAAAATTAGGTTTGTTTTATTAATATCGCGATTTGTATTGCCAAAATAAACAATGAATGTAACGCGGACACGGAATGTCGGAATCCCGCGGAACTTTGTGGGCGTATTGGAGTATATCCGTTCATTCAGTCATCATATTGAAATGAACTAATTTCGATTCGTGACTTCATTTGCATGGAATTTGCAATTTCCTACATTTTTTCAAATGAGGCGAAAAGTGCGAAATACAGTGTCTTGGCTCTTAACATTAGGTTCCCTCTGCCTACCCTGATATATGGGAAATACACATTATATTTAAATTATTTTTACTTGTCTGTTTTGGTAGAGAAAAAGACCTAGTCATGCTATTCAGTACGCAATATCTCGCATATCAGGTAGTGCGTGGATAACAGAATATTCTGACACTACGTTACCTTTGCCTACCCTGCCATGTGAGAATTTTATATACATTTTAGGTTTTTACTCTACATTGGGCCAAAAATAGAAAACGGAGTTACGTCGACTTGTTCATCCTGCATCTCCTGTAAAAGCTATCGATATTTATTATCACATTGAAGAAATAAAATGATAAACTGTGACATGTAAAATACAAAAATTGTGAAAACTAGGATATTATGAAATATACCTAGTAATTATGTTTTATGTTGTTATAGCAACTCGCTATACAATGTAAATGTTTACAAATTGAAATGAATGAATCGAATAGTGCATAGATGACTCACTTTGCTATGTTTCTACTTTGTTGATTCCTATCGAAAAACAATTGGTTGGTGAAATTTCTGGAGAAGTACGAGGAAGCAATAACTGTTCATAAGTGAATTCATGCTCGCTCTTGGCCTTTTTCTAGGGCTAGATCCGTCGCTTATAACAATTATATATTTTTTATCTAAATACGAAATTTAAGACCACACTACTGACCACACACCACGGATTTCGGGGCTATTTTCGGGCACAATCGAATTAGACCACAATGTCTGTATATCTATCTAAATAAGTAAACAGAGGCCGTCGTGGTGCAAGGGCACAAGAGTAATGGGTTCGACTTTCACTCAGGAGAATGATATATTTAATTTGAATTTAGTCGATCTAATGACCCTTGTCATAACGGTAATGCGGTTAAGACACCCCATTACCGTTATAACACTGCCATTCACATTAGTTTCCAAGTTATTTCCAAGTTCTCTCTACCTTAAAAACACTTATTTAGAAAACGTATAAAAAATTGAACCCGCGAATTGATCCGCTACGTTCAACTTTTTATACGTTTTCTAAATAAGTATTTTTCTTCCTTAAGTGTGGAGTAACACTTTAAAAATGTTTAAAATATTCTCTCTACCTTACCTGCCTATGTGCGGGATGCAGCGTGGAGTTAAAAAATAAGTTCATAATAAAGATTCTTCGTTAAAATTAATGTTATTACAAGATACCCAAAAAAAAGTTAAAAAAGGTAAAAAAAAATTTAAACGTTTACAATTTTATTTATTTTTTTTTTATTCATAAATAAAAAGAAACGACAATTTCACCTAACAAAAGCGAGTTATAAATTTTTAATACATAAAATAAAATAATTGAATGTAATATTATCATAAATCAAAAGTGACGTTTATGAAGAAGCGGCACATGTTTCCCGCCAAAAGGTGACATTGCATCATTCATCACTACCCGTATATATTTTTACGTGACGTGGACTTAAACGCATTCAGCCGTATACATAAAATAGGTCAAACGGAGTAATAATTTGATTTATTTTCATTTTAAATTACTTATTATCTAATACCAATTCTTGATTATACTGATTGTTATTACATTTCTTAAAAGAGGAGCAATTAAATAAAACTTGAGCGACTTCAAAATATTTACTTCGCAATTACGACTCCTTCGCAAGTAGTAACTACTTCGCAAGTACGAAGACGTATCTGAATTTCGAAAAAATCTCAAGTGGCTCCCAATTCGACTTCGCCGTAATACTCATGTTCTTTGTCTGTTGTATAATGTTCTCTTTTCCACGCATTCCCCTTCTTATCTCAAAGAATGATCTAGGTTTTTATATGAATCACATGATTTGCTCTAAGATTAGTTTGACTCTTAAAATTTCTAGCTATTCTTCTTCCTTCTATACAAATTCCTTCTCTATCAAATCCGTGCGCTTGTAGATTTTCTTTACCCATAATAGTCAAACAATCTATGACTATGTGTTGGATCTTTCTGTTGTACAATAAATAATGTTATCTTCTATATACTGGATGTTGAAAACAAACGATTCTAGATCTGAATTGATTTGTTACACAGTAATCAGGAGACTTTATTTATTACAAATGTAACAACAATGTTATTACTAAAGGTCCACTTTGTAAGAGATGAGGAGTATGTAATGTAAAATATTATTAATATAATTAAGGAAACTATACAGTGTATTGAAATATCTCCCTCAATACCATTTAGTTATTCATACAATATAATACACCGTGCTGCCAATAGTAGTCAAATCGTATTACACAGTTAGTCAACCGAAATACTTTATACAATCTGTAAGAATAGCATGTAACATTTCCCTCTACAATTTAGTAACTAGATGTACAGCGCTGTCACTGTCAATAAATCAAATAATGTATTACAGTACTGCCATTTGTTACATTGCTGCCATAACAAGTCCTTATAATAAAATCGTAACGGAACGGTGCCTGTTTATGTAAGATATTTCAGAAAACATGTTATGGAGGACCTTTATTAATGTACTAGAACTCAAAAGAAAGATTTTTTGATTTTTGTCTGTTTGTCAGGTAGTCTATGCGTTTATCGGTATTCTCAGAATCGGCTTAACCGATTTAAATGCAGTTTTCATTATTAGATTTTGGCAAGCTTCCGTTAATAAATATAAATAGGCTAAGTATTGGTTTTATTACGATCAGTTCATTACTAAAAAAGTTACATCAGCTTAAAGTACTTACTTCGATAAATTTGCTAATTGCTATAGCAGTTATTTTATAAAACTGTTTTACTGAATAAATTGAAACTTTAGCTTTGAATTTGTGTGATGATAGATTTAGAGATTATATGATGATATAAACAACAAGGTAAAGAGTGGCGTTGAGTTTCGCCACTCAATGTGCAATGCCTTGAAAATTACGCGAAAATTAGGAACAGCAGTGTCTTAACGATAGATTCCCTTTTGCATATTCTGCTATATGCGGGATATTGGATATAGCGTAAAGCTATTATTAAAAAAAAATAGTTAAATAGTTCTTTTTATCTACTTTTATACATCAAAATAAGGAGAGTTTGCTTGTAGTCTCAACATAACTGTGGATTTTAAGGACATTTAGTAAATTACACGATACCAAACAAAACACAAAAAAAACTATTTTAACATTTTTGTCTCATAAAATTATTACTTCCTAATAGAGTCATATATACAACTGTTTTATTGAATTGGCTAAATCTTTAGTTTTCAAGGTTTTGTTGTTTGATACAAAATCTAGAGTTTATATGATAATAAAATAGACCAAGATTTCAAGATTTAGGATTCTGCAATATAAGTTGACATCCTCTCAAGCAGCCATGTAATGCTTGCAATTTCTCAATGATCGATAGACATTTGTGGAGTAATGTATAATCTATGTTTTAACCCGGTTTTTATGCGGAATCAGAAATTACAGGAAAAAATACGTTTGGAGTGTGTGCACAGTTACGATATACTGAGATAAATGTAAAATAATTATTTTTTTTCTATTAAATACAATTTTTGCACACAAAATCCAATAATTTCCATAACACTGCCCACTCGAGGGGATAGATTTCATTCCCTATTTATTAATATTTTTATTTCTTCGCTCTGGCACCGAGGCAAAAAAGCCCGGAGTTTGAGTTTCGCCATTCAACACGCAATCCATCATTTTGATCAATTTGCCACGTAACCAGAACCCATAGTGTACTTTCCGTAGACCTACAGTTAGAAAATTTTTTTTTAATTACAATAATGAAATTGGTACAGAGCCCTCGGTGGGCGAGTCCTGAGTGACGCTTGGTCGGTTTTTACACTTAAATAAACAATCGAATATAATCGAACCGGGCGTATAAAAAAACGCAAAAAATAATATTGCAAAATTGAATTTTAACAACTATCATAAAACTAAAAATTTTATTTTTATTAAAAAATTACAAAAACCCATTCACAACATAGGTATTTTCCTTTCCACGTTTACAAACACTACTTACACTAAATGCGCTCCCATAACGCGTAAATGTGGCATGCAAATGAGCCCTTAACACGCGACGGGTGATTAAAGTTTCAGAAATAGCTGACCCGCCCAATATAGCAACGTCAGGAATATTTTTAAACATTTTTAAAGTGTTAATCCACACTTAGGAAATATAAATACTTATTTAGAAAACGTATAAAAATTTAAACGTAGCAGGACTCGAACCCGCGCCTCCTGGAACCCGACCAGGCGCTCTGACCACTGACCCATACGTTCTCAGAGAACGTATGGCTAACGCTACGTTTAAATTTTTATACGTTTTCTAAATAAACGTCAGGAATAGACAGTGAAGAAATTATTATTTAATTGAGGATGAGAGGACATTATAATTTATGATTGATTGTTTATATGCAAATGGCGTTAAGGTTCCTAAAAATATTAGTTAAACAAAGAGCCTAGGTATAAATCACACCATTTCCTTCTGAATGGAAAATCCATAGTGGGAAACTCAAATTGATAATTTAACAGTAGAAAGAAGTTTTAATCAGCTTCACGCTGTATCCCGCACGCAGCAGGGCAGGCAGAGAGAACCTAGTGTTAAGGCACTCCATTCCCCACTTAATTAATGTTAATATCGTAGTTATTTCTATGAGAAGTAGAGACATGGTATTAGTAACTTTTACTATTAAGTTATTTGGATTATCGGCTTATTCTATATAAATAGAATGACAGCAACATCTCACATACATCAAGTATAAGATATAATGATAGCTTATTTATACTTTATTTATTGTGTACGTAAATGTAAACACATATTAATGATAAAACGTTATTATATAAGAAAATAAAGCTTTAATATTATAGTACAAATTTACTTCTTACTGCATTTACTGATCAAATTTGAAGCCAAAACAACTGTTCAGCCCACGTTCTGCGTAAATGGATCTTTGTCTAAATGGATATTATACATTGTCACTCTAATGCCACCAAGGCTCAAGGCACAGCGTTTGAACGGTGACGGTATGAAGTTGAATATTGTGGATTAAACTAACTCGAAGGAATTTATTATTATAATTTCTCGCTTTGGTAAGCAGACAATGCACGGCGTTGAGTTCCATCACCCAATACACAGTGTTTAGAAAATTGAGCTGTGCGTGGGGAACAGAGTGACTGACTAGGTTCCCACTACAACGCGAGATACATTGTGAATCTCAAAAAAATCTTTTGACTTTTCCTACATTGTTACCAGTATATTACCAATTACAATACCAATTTGTGGCTCAAACAACCAAATAATACAATAAAATTAAATATTACACACAAGAAATGGAGAAGAAACTCTAATAAAAATCCTTTTCGATATATTTTAGCTTAGCAATTTTTTTCATACATAACACTCGTGTCCTGTTGCCCCAATTTCCAAATATTAGTCACATCCCATGATTGATAGGAGCTGTGGGACTAATGGCGTTCCGCTAGCGTTTAGTCATTTTGGTGTTGATTAATACAGCTATTTGTTAAAGGAACGCTAACATTTGTTGCTGTATGGATTTAATTTCAAAATATACTTATGTTATTATAAATAATCTACTTTTGTCTATACTAGCGACCGCCCACGGCTTCGCCCGCTTAAACTTATTGTGATATTTTTTTAGCTTCATGAAGGGGCTTGCAGAGCTTTACGCATGTAGCAGGGCACGCAGAGCGAACCTGGGAACCTGTTAAGAAAATCTTTCTTTATAACTAAATTGTAGTATATGCGTTAATCTTACATATAAGCTATATTACTGGCAAGTTTAATTTATAATAAGTATTGGTAGTAGTTCCTTCACACCCACTTTCCGCCGAATGCTGGGGACATTGCTCTTTGAGCGGCGGAACTTAACGCTACACATTGCCTCGTTGCCAGAGCGAGAAATTTTAAATATTTAATTTCTTCGAGTGAGAATCGAATCCACAACCTGTCGCGTTTACAGTCGCAGTTACACGCTTATCTGCTGCCTTCCTGTATTCTACGACTGACCTTCTTATTCTACAATTAGGCTTAAAATTGATTTTAAAGATATATAATATTCTCGATATACATATTATAATATAAGTACCTTTTAACCTCGTTAAAGTATCCACGTTGTGCCAGACACTCCGAGAGTATAAGTGGTGAATATCATAAAATACAATATCGAATACAAAATTCAGCCAGACGACGCTAAAGTAACCTAACTCTAAAATATCAAAATATTATTTAATGTAAATGTTTTTCGTACGTTTGTAATTAATGGCTGAAAATCGTGACGACTTCTTAGTAGACTTTCTTAGTCAAGTGAGTGTTATAGGTTCAGTTTGTAGGTCGTAATTAATGAAAGAAAACATTCAAAATTAATATATAAAATAAACATGTAATAAAATAAAACATTAAAGGTTTGTTAGATAATACAACACAGGCTTTCAGAAGTGCTGATCAGAAGTTATCAAGAAATTATCTAGACATGTCCATAGTAACAATATTTTAAAGTGGGCTCAGCATATTTCAATAGATCCTGGACATCGTAAATAATTGGAAATTTTTGTCTTATGCCATTTTGGTTGAATATCCTCAATTAAATATCTATATCCATTCATCTTGTATATAATAAGAGTTCACTAGAATGCTGTTATTGAAATAACATTGTTGATCAGTCATACTATATTGTAGGAAATAAAAAATATTCAAAATATTTTTAATTTAATAAATAAAGTGGGACGTACACTAAAGTCTCAAGGGGGTCACAACTCAGTCGTCAGTAGTAACACTACCGAAATATAAAAATGATGAGGCCGTCGCAGCGCAGCGTTGTACTTTAAACGCGAAGGTTGTGGGTTTGATTACCACTCGGAGTAATAAATTATTTTTCCTTGCTCTGGTAACAGTAAAAAGCGCAGTGTTGCCACTCATCACGCAATGTCTTGAAAATTTGACGCAAAAAGATGAACAGCCTGTCTTTATACTAGGTTGCATCTGCCTACTATACTGTAAACGGAATACTGTGTGTAGCTAAGCAAAATAAATTAATTGACAACGTGTTGGCCACATGGATGTGTGCAAAAATTGCTATAAGTTCTAAATTCCATTTAGATTTTTTTATATGTATATAATCGCTTGTAATATAAAAGATGACAAGAAAAATTTAAGTCACATTTTAGCACAAAAGAAATGATAACTATCTTTAATAGTTTTTTGTTCTGTTGAGCACTTTTTGTTGCCATTGCCTTTCTAAACTGGGCAAAATATTTAAATGGTACTGTCATTATGATAAGGTCACACCAGGCAAGTGATACTTAATTAAAGAGAACACTAAAGTAAAATATCTGATCCTTCAGCCTTTCGGTTATTAACTTTATAAACCTAGCCAATTAAACTGATAGCCCTTTTGCTTGCACAGTCTATTTGTGAACCTTTACGTTTATACAAAGACACGTTGACGCCGCAGTGAGCGCGGCGCGGCGGCGGTGTCGTGTACAGAAGCGCAAAACCAAAAATATCTATTGTTTTTGTTTTAACAATAATGTCATTCCATTAATATGAGATATTAGTGACCTTGATCACTACGACGTTTTTGCAGGGAAGAATTTCGCTGAGTTGAATGCCGCATTACAAACAAAATATTTTTTATTTAATATTAAATAGGAAAATGCCAAATACGTGTACGTGCCAAACGTTAAATATTACGAGACAGACTAAAGCATGAAAATTTGGTTGCTTTATATCCAACATTGATATGCACATAATATTTTAAAATATTTTAGAATGTTCATAAAATAATTTCATGACTCACAAGGTATCCATATTATTAAATTGAATTTATTTTGAATTTGAATAATTGAATTGAATTAACTTTCATAGATTAATAAATCTGTATGGAAGTGGCCGTTCTTAATTTTAATTAATAATGATTCCACCGCCACTCTACACGAAAGCACGTGATCAAATGTACACTTTCTTAGATAGTACGGCCGATGTGCCATGGCCGCCTTTAAGTTCGGCTTTTTGAAAATTTTGCTCATACGTCTTTATTCCAAAAACGCGCGTTACCAAAGCGCTTGTTTTAAAACGCTTAATGTGTACGCATTCTAATACAAACAACACTGCCCTTCGCACTTTAAAATATAATTTGTTATGTTTCTCTTCCAGATAGGTAACTGATTTATTTATTTTGCTTATATCATTTACCATTTTGGCCTTCGAATTGAAGGGAACGAATTACAAAACAATTTCTTATTGAAAATAGCAGTATCAACTCGACAGTTGCCTCGCAATACAACATGTGCTATGTTATACTAAAAACATACATACATACGATGTGTACGAGAAACAAAGACAAACTTGGACTGCCTACATTTATGGGTCTGAGTACATATACGTTTCTAAGATATGGCCTAAGATCTAATAGCTTAAATCTGCAGGAAACTGTTTTTCTAATAAACCTTATATATAAAATGATATAGAATAGTAGAATAGATGTAGGGTTTATTGAAATGTAATAGTTTTTAATAGTATTTATTAATATTAATATATACAAATACTTGTACCCTCAAGGGTGTAAGTATTTCACTTCACACTGTATCACGCACGTAGCAGGCTATGCAGAGGGAACCTGGGAACATTAAGACCACTCAACGGCGCGCTTTGCATCGCCACCAAAGCAAAGGAAGTAAAATATTAAATATTTAATTTTACTCAAGTGGGAATCGAGTTAACAACCAATGCGTTTACAGTCGCACCCTTGTGCTCCTGTGCCACGGCGGCCAATATTAATATTATTATTAATAAAATAAATTTTAAATTGTATTAGTATAGTAATAGTAACGTAATGTAAGTATGTTTATAACACCGTAGAGTTGCCAATTTATCTATAAAGGCGTCATAAGATAGACACAAGCCACGTCTCGCGCGGCGAAGGGCGAACCAGCTATTAATATCAAATTATGAGCTATTGAACTTTAAACACTTGAGATTTTGCTCGTATGTTACATGTTTGATATAAATATTTTAAATTATATTTAATGATAGTGGAGAACGGAGGGTCGTAGGCAAGTTTCCCCGGTTACGTATAAAATTTTATATTGTTATCTGATATTCAATGCAATCTATCACACAGAGGCTGCTGATAGCTTTTTCTGTTTCACCATTAATCTCAATGATAAATGATCTGGTAGACGATGATCAGCCGCTTAATAGTTGGTCGGAGTGGCACAGCTTCTGATTGTAAATGCGATGCTAGTGGGTTTGATACCCTTTTCAATGATTTTTCCTCCGCTCTGGTAACAAAACATAGAGCAGCGTTAAGTTACCCCAGTCAATACTCAATGTCTCGGAAATTGTGCGGTGCGTGGTGAAGGTAGTACCTTAGCATTACACTCCTATATGCGGGAATAAATGGGATATTGCTTAACGGTATATCTGAATTGTGGACATTCTTACTGTGTTTGTTAAAGTCGAATAATTTTATTCAAAATAAGAAGTTACATGCTTAATTTTTTGAACGTCAAAAAATATACCACCAGGACACTAAATATCTCAGACCTGAGAAGAACCGGCGCAAGAAACGAGGCGGGACTTATTTTTAAAATCAATTATTCAAAAATACGTTGGGACATTTGTGACAGTGATACTTTGAAACAGACTGTCTAACGTACCTTACTGGAAGAGCAATTTTTAATCCATTTAAAAAGAATTTAAAAATTTTCTGAGTTATTATACTTTTAAAACAAATGAAAGTAAAACTTATAGTAAAGTTTTTTATTCCACCTATTATATACCCACTTAGTATGATAAAGCCGGCTTTTACTAAATTTTAAACAAATATAGTATAAAGTAGCTTTTCCCATTCACTCATTGTGTGAGAACTCTTTAAAGTTAGGAAATCTAACTTATGAAATAATGATTTTTCAAAGTAAATTATGCATAAAAATGTAAGAATTGTATCTTTCTTACTTTTAGCCTCACGCTGTATCCCGCACATGGCAGGGTAGGAATCTGGGAACCTAGTGTTAAGACAGTCCGTTCACAAACGCCTCTAGCGGTCAGTGTCAATGCGGGTTAGGTAGCGGATCTCAACGCCGCATTTTGTCTGGTTGCTAGAGCGACGAAACTAAAGAACTGAATATTTCATTTTTTATACTGGGAATCGAACTCACAACCTGTCACGCTTTTGCCCCTGCACTACTACTGTCCTCAAATCGTTGTTTTTATTGCTGCAAACTGCCTTAAGTCCCTATAAAGCAAAGTGTAACAATTTTAACTCGCAAAGCTTTTTCTTTTTACCCCAATCAAAGAAAGCAAACAATTATAATTTATTTCCTTACACAAAAACATAATTTAGGCCAACTTCGTGACTTCGTCCTGTTAACGTGACTATAATTTATTATTAAATTATAACTTAATCAATTAGCTAATGGAATTAAAATCATGTTTCATTAATTACAACAACATTTTAACATGAGATTGCAATTGTTAAATATATTAAAGTGTTTTATAGACAAGTTTCTGTATTTTACTGAGCACGTATAAAAAAAACAACTTCACACTTTTTCCAGCAATGCAAGATATACAAAGAACACTAGATTCTAGTGTTAAGATATGTATTCAGTTTTCCTGAGTGAATTTCCGCGAAAGAAAAAGTTATATTGCGTTTGCGAAATTCACTACTCTTTGTATTTCAAGACCGGCGCAATATAATTCAGTTACCCGAAGGATTCAAACCCACAATCATCGCGTTTATAGTCAGACACCGTCCCACGCTGCCACGACGGCGACATATAGATGTAGATACTAATTACAAAATCTATTACTGTTACAAACAAATACAAGTCAGTAAAGATTTTTTGAAATAAGTTTATTTTTATTGAGGAGTCAGACTGAGAGTGTTCAAGTTACCCAACAATAAAAAAAATATAATTCCAGATCAAGATGAACGCAACCGAGGGCGGTGAAGAAGCCGCACAAACACCAGCCAACCCGCCAGAAGGTCCTCTCATCCCCGTGCCAGTGCCTCCCCGCAAGCCGCCTCGGAGAGGTCCTAAGGTCCAGCAAGAAAGGCCTAAGCGAGCTCTATTCTGCCTTACACTAAAGAATCCATTTAGAAAATTGTGTATCGACATTGTTGAATGGAAGTATCCTTTTGAAAATATAATTTGTTCAGCTAGTATATTATTCCAAAAATGAAAATTATATAATTCTGCATATTTACAACTATACTTATTTTTTGCATAGAGGTAAGGTTGCCTGCTGTACACAAATAATGTAGTGACCGGAATGCAAGATCAGTGTAAATGATAAGACATTAAAACAAGTGGTATATTTAGAAAGTATGTTCAGTATAGGTATGTAGAGCATTTGGAGCTCTGTTCTCCCTGACTACCCCGATAGGAATAAGTATAAACATGGTGTGAATCTACAAGTCAAGGTACAAATATTCACTTCCCCATAAAGTTTCTGAAATGAAATACCAACAAAATAAAAGTTTTTTTAGGAGGAATATTAATATTTCGTAGTAACAACTACACATGTCTATGTACATTAAGCCAATATTCATCTAAATGTTATTGAAAAATCCAATACCACCAGGTATTGGATTTTTCAATAACATTTGCACCGATGGCGCGATGCCAGCCAGCCAAGCGTGATTCAACCTCCTCAATCATACTTCCGGATTGCCAACTTCGTAACAAACAGTCTCTACGAAAATATATGTATTTTGAATTTGAAAATATTGAGCTTGAAATGTCGCTGAGCTTTTAAAAGTTGAGTGTTTTCTTTTTAATTTTTTAATCTTTGTCATCCGATCTATGATGTTTCTAAAGGTTAACTAGCTTTGAGAAACAAATGGATAACAGGACCAGTAACTTGAAAGATTTTTAACTTCTTTGTCTTTTTCCTTTATACAAAAGATAGATTGACGCTAGGTTCTCTCTGCGCACCCTGTTATGCAGTAATAAGGAGAAGCTGCATTGAAGATGAATGTACATTTTGATAGAAGACAAAACTATATATTTTTTTATAAAAGTACAGTTTAAAGTTAAAAAGAGAACACTTTTTGTTCTCGATATTTTATGTATTTAGAACACATCGGCGTTTAATGAGAAAGTTACAAAGCACCTTACTCTCTCTGTTTAACGACCTTTATTTTCTTTGACATTCAAGGACGTACTCCTTTAGAGACAAGTGCTCATTTTTACTTAGACCTAATAACTGCTTCTTTATTTATTTTGTTTTTTTTAAAGTAGTGAAGGCAAAAGCAATCTGCTATTGAGACAGTTATTTTTCTGTTAAATTTTCGACACATTGCGTGTTTAGTGGCGGAACTCAACGCCGCGCTTTATTTTGTGCGCGAAATGAAAATAATTTATTCTCCCAAATGAACAACTGTCGCATTTATAGTCAGACGCTAGTGAAACGACGGCCATCGTTAACACTATAAACTATAATTTACACAAACTCTTAAATAACGAAGAGCAGAATGTCCTAACGGCAGATTCTCTCAGCTCACGACATCGGATATAAAAGATATATTAAGATAGGCTAGGATAAGAAATAAAAGATGCCTTCGTGGCGCACTGGCACAGCGTGTGACTGGACTGTAAATGCGAGGGTTGTGGTTCTATTATCACTCATTATTTGCAACATGCAATGTCTTGAAAATAGAGCAGTACGTCGATAACAGTGTCTTAGAACTAGATTCCCTCTGCCTACCTTCATATATACGGGACAGCATAAAGCTAAAAAGAAGACATAAAAAATACAGTGTATTGAAGTAAACTGGCTCGACGCCAAATAGTGGCACTGAGTGAATGAAAGAACAAACATTTGGTGATTGCCCTTCAGGAAATACCTCGAACTTTACAATGGAAGTGCGAATTGAAATGAAATGACTAAATTGCTGTTTATATATACGAAATATTATTTGTAAACAAATTTGTTATTTTTCTAATATAATATCGGGTTTTATAGTTATTATGTAGAAAAATTAAGTCATTTAGACCAATAGGAAAACAGCGTGTTATTGTAAACGAGATAGTTGTTCGATTCGCATTCGCAGAAATGTTTGGGGGGAAAACATAATTAAATTAAATTAAAAATGAATGAATTAACTAAACGTTTGACCCTATCGTGTTAACATAATTTGTAGAGCTCTGAAACTGATTAATTTTTCAGTATAACATCCAATTGAGTAACAAATTGGTGGTAATGTTAACATACAGAACGCTGCTTATTAGATTAGTCACGGCAGGCTGGCATTCCACACGGTATGGAGTTCACGCCACCGATACAAGGACGATAGCATTTTATATATACCAAAAAATATTCTTTTATTTGTATTATTTATGACATTATTACCTTTAGTCGTGGATGATGGTTTGTTTTAATAAAATAATTATAATTTTTAACAAAAAAGCCGATATCAGTCAGATCCATAATCAGAACCTAACAAAAGTCTCATCAAACTACCCTTGAAATGTATCTTTTTCAATAAAAAATAATTAAAACTTATGTAGTTTTTTTAATGACTTCCTTTTAACATTTTATATATGTTTTAGCAATATCTTGCATTCGAACAGAAAGCGGAGTGTCTAGACACTCAGCTTTCTATCATTAGATTCCGTCTGCCTACTCTGCTATGCGAGGAGCATAAAACTTCTTGTAATATATTCATATTGTAATTGATAGGATTTAAACGTGCAGTACCAACATTCAATAAAAAGGCTGCTCGGGTTTTCCCTAGTATATTCCGCGTTCCGTTCATTTCAATTTTCGAGATATAACAGATTGGGAGATGGAACTCAACACAGCGGTTTGTCTAACTGAACTAGTAAGTGAAAATAATTTAAACATAATCATTTCTTCGGTTGAAAGTCGAAGTCCGATGACATTCCATTATATCAACTGCCTCTACACCCATATTCAATTACTGTTTAACATGCCCCAAGCGTTTCAGCCCCAATATGCCCTAACTCAGTACACAGGCCGTTCGAGTGGATGATCCTGACAACGATATTTGCTAACTGCATCGCCCTTGCTGTTTACACTCCTTACCCGGCGAGCGATTCGAATTATACTAACTGGGTTTTAGTACGTATTGTTCTTTTTCTTATATTTATATTTATACTTTAAAATTCTGTATATTTTTTTGGATCTTAACACTGCCCCTCTACACAAACTTAGAGAGAACCTATATCAACAAAGACGCTAAGTGAGTGACGATGGCCTCTATAAAATATATTTAATTTAATGTATATGTCATTTTAATTAAATAAGTTAAATATTCTAACAATATTCCATATTCTGATTACAGGAAAAAATAGAATATATTTTTCTGGTAATATTTACTGGGGAGTGCGTGATGAAGATCATAGCCTACGGTTTCGTGATGCACCCCGGCTCGTATCTCCGGAATGGCTGGAATCTACTCGATTTTACAATTGTCGTTATAGGGTAAGTTATTAGATTGATAGGAATTGGAAGTGACTTAATTAGATATACTCAGTCTACCCTACTATGTGGTATTTCTTTAAAAATAAATAAAATTATCACGCAACATTCATCATCATTGAAACCACCACGCCATGATTCGAATTCAGATGGTAAACGCAGAATGGAATCTCTTAATATACCAGATTCCCGCTATTAAAGTGAAAAACAATCTCTTCCTCGAACGTAAAATGTTTACAAAAAATATTACTTTTACAATTTCAGTAGTAAAATTTCCCAATCAAAAGTATTTATTATCCTACATTATACAAATACAAAGGCCGGTAACAAAGGAATAAAGTTCAACAAAGTGGGTTGTTTTCGAACGAGTGCTTTGGGACGACCTGAATATGTAAAAGCCCGCGTTGACGTGTTACATCTGGGTAGGAAGAAAACGTTGATTCCAAGATGGAATACCGTAATTTATAATACAAATGTAAAGTTTAACTATAATAGATTTTTTTTCCTATTATTTATCTTTACTTGTCTTTCGCACCTTTGTTCGTAAATCTAATTTATTTTTGAAGCAATAATAAGTGGTAAGTGGAGGAAGATCTCGATCTCTCCCTTTAAAAACACAGTATTGATGATAATGGAGTAAGATCACATAAAACTCATGGGGATGTCCCGGGGCATATATAGGTCATGAATAGGTTGACGATAGTGGATGAGGCGGAAAAGTATTGGCGCCCTGTTGTCTCTTTGTACCATTCTAGTGATAACCCGTGAAGCATAATTAAAGCAAGGCGAACTGACTCCATCTATTTTAAGATCGCTTTATCGGTAACACACAATGACGCACTTGTCTAATATAAAAAATATATTTGCCTTTCATGATAATCGACTGCGATGATTGTGCCCCCAGTCGAGGGAATCATTTTTTTTTATTGCCCCTCTCTTATAAGGCAAAATAAGGCGTTGAGTTGAATCACTCAACTCTAATGCGAGTTTTTTTTTATTAGTTTCACGCTATATCCCACACATAGCAACGTAAGCAAAGGGAAGCTAGTGCGTAAGGCATTTCTGTTACCCACTTTCCGCCGAATTCTGGAGCACAATGCCGCACTTGCCTCGTTACCACGAAAAACAAATGTAAATATTATATATTTAAGTTTGTATTGTGGAAATCGAACCCACAGTCTGGCGCGCTTACAGTCCCACGATTGTGCCCTTGCGCGACTACTGACCTCTAGTTCAAGATGAAAGCAAACAGAGTATTTTAACGCTAAGTTTTCTCTTTTATGGGATGGTTTCCAGAATGGTGAGCACGGTGCTATCAAGTATATTTAAAGACGCCTTCGACGTTAAAGCACTTCGAGCTTTTAGAGTATTGCGACCCTTGAGGCTCGTGTCAGGAGTGCCAAGTGAGTATTAGACTTAGATTTTCCTTGTTTTTATAGACAACCTTTAAATTGTATATTACAAATTTTGTGTCGTATCGTATATAACAAACAGTGAACGATAAACCGTTAAAATATATATATTTATTTAGTAAAACACCAAATTTGTTAAAATAAATATTAAAATTCGACTTATGGCTTAGAATTTAAAAATACAAATGATATTGCTTTGTTTAGCCTTTTCACTTTATTATTTTTGGCTCGAAATTTTTAATATGTGGACTTACTCTCATCGCCACCACGGCGACGGTATTTCCGAAACTTGTTTATTTGTATTTCAGTATTTACTTCCTCTCTTTAATACAATCAAACTATGCCCATGATTTAGAAAATATTGAATAAGAATGAGATGACACATCTTGAATAAAATGACACATCATTATTTAAACTCAACATTTATTACTTAAAATATTAAAAATAGAAACTCTGCGTTGCTTCTCGAAATTTGTGCTTTAAAAGAATCGATCCAAGAAACTGTTCAAGTAAGGTATATCCTATTTTCAACCATAAATAAAAACTTGTTCCAGGTTTACAAATCGTCTTAAATTCAATCCTCAAGGCGATGGTTCCGCTGCTGCATATCGCACTGTTGGTGATCTTCGTCATCATCATCTACGCCATCATCGGCCTCGAGCTGTTTTCTGGGAAGATGCATAAGTCATGCTATAATAAGTTAACAGGTAAGCTTCGCTATTGTTAGATTGTAAAATATATAGATTTCTTTTATGTATATCTATGGATTTCTCAGTTTTCTTCTTTCTCTTAATATTTCTGAAACGATTTTAAAATTTTTTTTGTATCACTTAATTTTTTTATTTCTTAAAATTTGTTTTTTAATATAGATGAAATAATGGACAATCCACATCCGTGCGACGTGGACAATGGCTTCAATTGCTCCTCCATCGGTGAAGACATGGAATGTAGGGAAGGCTGGATCGGTCCCAACTTCGGTATCACCAACTTTGATAATTTCGGCCTCTCCATGCTGACGGTGTTCCAGTGCATCACTCTTGAAGGATGGACCGATGTTATGTATAATGTAAGCTTAAAAAACTGTAATATGTTCGTAAAGAGTGCGCTATATTAATCTTATAAGTTTGTACACACGAGTTTTTTTATACAAAGAATTCAAATAGTCCAGCCCAATGCTATGTATTAAACTAACACAAAACTAGTACATGGTTGTTAAAGTTGGAGTCCTTTCTCCCCAATAAATGCACGGTATCGTACTTTGACCTCAACATTCAATCATTTCATTCAAAAACACTTCGGCTACACCATGGAGCTATAAAGCCTCATAGAGTTGGGGGGGTTGCTTGAGTTCAACGTATATATCTAATGCTTGCTCGATATTTCTCTAGTATATTTTAAGTTATAATTGTTTATACAATCGTCTACTTCATATTTTAAGTGATCAATCAATACCGTCTCCACTTTCTAATTGTTGATGTGTACTTAGATATTTTCTAAATTTGAAACTATAATTGACTAAGCATTTGTAAATAAGTAGAGTGTTAATAAAATCTTTCCAGATTCAAGACGCAATGGGCAACAGCTGGGAGTGGATATACTTCGTGTCAATGGTAATTCTGGGAGCTTTTTTCGTCATGAACTTGATTCTCGGTGTGTTGTCAGGGTGAGTAGGTACATTTAAAATATTCAATTAATTATTCTTTTGTATTAAGCGTTTTAAAACAGATCAACTCTAGGTTACTATGAGCAGGAAAATGCGTGTTGCTTTAAAAAAATAAACTCTTCTGATCCTTTAAGTTAACTCCAGAAAAAACATCTTCAATAATAATCTATATTATTTTAAAAAACATTTCAGAGAGTTTTCAAAAGAAAGAGAAAAAGCGAAAAATAGAGGAGACTTCCAAAAATTGAGGGAAAAGCAGCAGTTGGAAGAAGATTTAAAAGGCTACTTGGACTGGATTACACAAGCAGAGTACTTAGAGCCGCTCGCTGACCAACACGACACTACCGACCTTAAAGGAGACTATGGAATAGGAAATTTAATAGGTAGTTACTTATGTATACTATTGTAACAGTTTCTGACTCTATTTTCGATACTTACTTATATATTATTATAATAAATTATTATTATAATAAAGCTTTATTTCAATTTCATGCAGATTACAGTGATACATTCATATTTTAAAAAAAAAATTACCTTGATATTTAATTCGATTTATTAAGGTTTGGTACTATTTATACTATTTATATTTGGTACATTTGGTACTATTTATATTATATTCAAAGATTTATATTAATGTATTAATAAACAATCAGAATAATTCTGATTGTTTATTAATACTCCTTTCGGGTAATTTATTCAGTAAAAAGATTCTATGTAATTGCAATAAATGATATGTATCACCCAATAATAATACTTCACACGAGTTTCCAGTAACGGATCAAATTAAATGCGAATTCTTTTCTCAATCCCCCACGGGGCGAGAGGGCAAACGGTTCCAGGGCTAGGCACTCTGACTGTGGTGATCATTCTCCGCCCATAGCTATAAGAGGTCATTAGGGTGGGCGAAAAATGAAGGATTAGGGTCAAGGCCCAGTGAGTGCGTCCGTTGTCACTGAGCAAGTAGGGGATAGCTGTGGGATGTACAAGTCGGGCGGTCCATCCAGCCAGGTAAGTCCCCTAGTTGCTCAGAGGACGCCCAGGTGACTAGCAACCGAAGCTGCAGCTTGCTGCTTGGAGTCAGGACTACGGAGTACCCCCTATTAACACAATTCTATTGCTTTTATAGTCTTTTTCACTTAAATTCACTCTCTTTTACATGAGTTTCCTAACAATATATACATTTAAAATTTTATTCTAAGGTCAGAACCAGACCGACCATGATTCTACAGACCACTTAGGTATAGAGCCGGCGGAGCAACAAAAAGTGCCTATAGGGAGAATGTGGAAGAAAGATTTTGATAAGGTAATACTTTCATATAGTAGAATATTATAGAATAAATATATTTACTTTTTATTTATTCATATATTATGTGTCTGTCGATAAAAAAAATTATTAATTTAACTTAGCTTCACGTTTTATCCCAAGCGGAGGAGTCAGAGAGAACGGAGCGCCAGACGCTACGGTCTCTACATACCTCTTTCGCCTCGTCCACTGTCATCAACCTCTTCATACATGCCCTCCGGGGGGTCCTCATGTTTTTTACGTGACCTTCCTCCAGTATCTTTGATACTGTGTTTTCGGAGGTCAACAGAGGTCTCCCCCTACCTCTCTTACCTATTAATAGTTAAAAAAAACTAGAAATTAGCTATTTTCAATAGTACATATTAAAAAGGCGAATGTAATGAGCACAAACTCAGATGTTTACTAGTAAGTTAAGAGTTCTATTACTACAGTTAAGAGTTCTATTACCTGTTATATAAATGTTTATTTTTTTGTAATTGTTTAATAAGCGATTATGTATAAAATCCCAATATCCCAATATGATAAACCCCAAATCCTCGCTAAGGAAAACAGATTCATTCCTAGAATGATCCGCGGGGCTATTGAAATACAAAAACGTCCTAATTTCAATAGAGATGATGGCTGGAAACTTTCTACCACCTGGGACCCACTCATAAAATCATTGAAGTCCCAAGCCCACCATTCCAGAGGGCAAAATACTATCAGCTCATTCTGCAAGAATCCAGGGCAGTACGCGAGGCAATTAAGAAATCGTTGGCGGTAGTTTGATATAATAATTATGTCAACTGACAGACGAATGCCACCTCAGTCTACCCGTGACCACGGACTAATGCAAAGTGTTCGAAACGTCGGGTTTCTAAAATGTATAAACTTAAATATACGCGATTAATCCGGTTAAAATAGTTTCATTTAAAATGTGTAATAAGGAACTTAACTTGAAAATCTAAGAACTTAACAATGTAATACCTCCACATCCAGGTAAACCGCCGCATGAAGCGCGCATGTCGTCGAGCTGTCAAATCGCAGACTTTCTACTGGCTCATCATTGTGCTGGTGTTCTTGAACACCGTCGTGCTCGCCAGTGAACACTACCAGTGAGTTTTGAGATAATATCTTAGCACTAACTTATTTATACTTCCGACCTCGTTTTCTAGATTAAATGTAAATAAGTAAGAGTTGTGTACGACACACTTTTTTAAAACGATTAACGCGATGTCAAATAGACTTATAAATTTCTTCAATATATGTTCCATTCTACATTAAAATATGCGAACTAAAGGACCGGAAATTATCACTTTAACCAAACATTTTTTTAGTTTCATAATATGAGTATAAACTGTATCGCACAAGTATATTAGTAAAAATATAATATGAAAAAAGAAAGAACTCGGATAGGCGATATCGTGAAGCGCTGGCGCAGGTAACAACATACATAAGAAAAAGGAAGCTAAAAAAAGAATAATGACATGGAAAAAGAATTTTTAATGTACAAAAAGTGTTTGTATTTTTTTATTGTTTTCAGTTTACATTTTAATCATATAAGACTTAGTTACTTAAAATCTGTACCTCATTGACCTATCAATTATAATATTATAAAATATTGTATTTGCACAGACAGCCGACTTGGCTCGACTACTTTCAAGAGTACGGGAACGCGATCTTTGTGGCCCTTTTCACTCTGGAGATGTTGGTCAAGATGTACAGCTTAGGCCTACAGGTGGGATCCATAATAAAACCTTCAATTCTATCCTACGATATTAAATGAGTAGTTATAGTAACAGAAATATTCTCTATTTTTATTAGAAATTAGTAGAAGTGATTTTTTACTCCAAAATTTTCCTTTATGGCCAGGGTTACTTCGTTTCATTGTTTAACCGTTTCGACTGCTTCGTGGTAGTGGGCTCTATCAGCGAGATGGTGCTCACCAAGACCGAGCTGATGCCTCCACTAGGTGTCTCTGTGTTGCGCTGCGTTCGCTTGTTGAGGGTTTTCAAGGTCACCAAGTAAGTCAATTACTATGATAAGATCTTTGACTTTGGTTTAAAAGGTAAACTGCTATAACTACTTAATTAATTGATACAGTGTCGAGGCCAGCAGGGGCAAAAAGTGTGACTGTAAAAACGACTGGTGTGGATTCGATCCCCATTTCTGCACTCTGGTGTGTCGGCGTTGAGTTTCGTCACTCGACGCGCAATGTTTTCAGAATTCAGCGGAAAGTGGGAAACGAAGTGTCTTAACACTAGGTTCCCTATGCCTACCCTGCTGTGTGCGGGATACAGTGTGAAGCTGTTTTTTTTTAATAACTAATTAATATTATTTTAAAGGTGTTACACAAAAAGCAAACGTATAGGAACAATTTCACATACCAAAGTTATCGACTGAAAAAAAAATGTATTGTTACTAATTTTAATAACCTTTAATTTATTATTATTATTATATAATATATATTTTTACTGCTAGGTACTGGCGATCTCTATCAAATCTGGTAGCGTCGTTGCTGAATTCCATACAATCTATCGCATCTTTGCTACTGCTGCTTTTTCTTTTTATCATGATCTTCGCCTTGTTGGGCATGCAGGTATGTACATATTTAAGTAAATACAATATTTATCTTCACGTATTGTTTATATTATACTTAACTAACCTTTTTATTTCATATCTCTTATGTTTTATGATGTGCAAGGAAAGTCTCAAGGACACACATTCTGTGTCTATCTGTCTCATCAACCTAAATGGACTGAGCGCAAAACTGCTTTATTCAGGTCCTAAATAGAATCCAATCGGTGTATATATATATATATATATATATATATATATATATATATATATATATATATATATATATATATATATATATATATATATATATATATATATATACGATGAACTTGCGTACTTTTTTCAAATGACAGTAGTCAAATAAAAGAAAATGTAAGTATAATGATATTATATCATGCTATGGGTAGGTGTTTGGAGGAAAGTTCAACTACGATCCAGAAGAAGAAAAGGATCGTCACAACTTCGATTGTTTTTGGCAAGCGCTGCTCACGGTTTTTCAGGTAAATGGTACAAAATTATTCTTTCTCTACACCTGTCTTTGGTCTATTAAAATAAGATTATTATTTTTAGATTAAATACCTTCAACTTTCTTTAACTCTGCTTATTTATTTTTAACATAACGATTTACGCCTATTAAAAAAAATTGGAATCTTCGACCAATCAAGAAATGATCAGAATCACGTTTATCTGTACGATATGATACTATACTTACGTACAATGCGTTCCATGAGGCCTATAGGCCATGAAGTAAACTGTAGATGCGCACAGATATCATTTTAGGTCCTGAAGTTAGATTTTTATAAAATCTAACTTCAGGACGTCCACGACTTTGCAATCGTACTGTAAATTAAACATTTATTATACTAAAATTTAGATACTGACGGGTGAGGACTGGAACGCAGTGATGTATGAAGGCATCAAGGCGTACGGCGGCGTCGGCACCTTCGGCATCCTCGCCTGCATCTATTTCATCATACTGTTTATTTGCGGAAATTGTATCCTTTATTACTATCGATTCGACTTTCTTGATTACCTTTTAAAAAGCATTTATATTAATTATCACACACATAATATCTTTTTGGAATAATAACATTGTAAACGTTTTTATATATTATTATATGTTAATTTTTACTTTCTCATAAGTTCTATATTTCTTTAACCGCAATACAGATATTCTGCTCAATGTGTTCTTGGCCATCGCCGTTGATAACTTGGCTGATGCTGAATCTTTAACCAATATTGAGAAAGAAGAGGGAGTGAGTACTGGTTTTTTTAGGGGAAATATATAACTTATTGATTAATAAAGTCTTCGAGAAAAGAGTTTTTAAAAAGCTTTTGTTCAACTTTTGATTATTAAAAATGTGTTTTCAGCAAGCTGTAGAAGAGAAAGAAGGAGAGGAGCAAGGAGAAGTTGAGGGTGCTCTCGCTGACACTGATGACGAGTACATACACGACGATGACGTTTACACTAGTGATAAGTATGTACTTAAAAAAATTAACAAAGCTCTTTTCTGTTGAGCTCAGTGGCTAAAAGCATAACGTGGAAACATGTAGATTTTTTTTTATTCGTTTATATTGGCGTGTAAAAGTATGTTTTTATATTTACTTTTTTTAAATAATGATATAATGCATTTAATAATAATTAGCTCCCCGCTGTATCCCGCATGTAATAGGGTAGACAGAGGCGATTCAATCGGAACCTAGTGTAAGACATTCCGTTCCGAGCGAGTAAATGAAAATCATTTACTCGCTTTATTTGGGACATCAAACCCAAAATCGTCGCGTTCATAGTAACGCTTCAAGTTTAGGTTCGACTTCATAAAAAGTAAATACGTACATACCTTATTATATGTAGTTCTGAAAGAGAATATGAAGGAGAAGAAACTGGATCAGAAGGTGAACCGCACGATGAAATAGACGGCGATATAGGACACCCGGGTATGGATGAGGAGAACGATGAGAGAGTTGAGGAAGAACAAGAAATGGATGAAATGGAAAATCATCAGAGAAATCATATTGGTAAGAAAAATGTTTATATTATGAGTAAATCACATAATAGAAATTTTGATACAATTTTTATTAATTTATTGTTAAAATGTAAAAAAATAAGAGAAAAGAAAAACTTTGCATATTATTATATTTATAACTATATTAGGTATAAGCAATTTAATTAGTTTTTACAAGAATAGGACAGAACAAATATATCCATACATGTATATACATGTATGGGTGTACATTTGTACATACACAACAAAATTGTATTTTCATTTATACAAATATTAATATTTTTAACTGATGCAATACTCTGCAACGATCAAGCAAAGATTGTCGCAAAGTAGTAACGCCATCGGGAGCGAGGCAATAAGCTAACAACACAACCGCAGTGAGCACAGAGTTGTCGGACGAGCCGCGCCTGAGGCGCAAGCCCACGACGTCGTCGGCGCGGCCGCGGCGCCTCTCGGAGGTGGACATCCGGGACTCGGCCAAGCCGATCCCCGATGCCTCCTCCTTCTTCATATTTCCCAAAGACAACAGGTCAGGGACCGTCGCGGACCGGCGCTTCCGATTAGATGTTTTTTTTATCTGCCTCTTCTTTTTGTTTCTTAACTTCTCTGACGAGCGTCAGTTGTGTCTCTTGTGAGAAAACGCTGACGTCGTCGGAGCTTTTCTATTTCAGTATTTATGCCTTTACCTTGATCAATTTTAATACTTTCGGCTATTTCTTTCTGTTTCTATATTTAATTTATTCTCACATTATTTAGCTAAACACATTCTTTGATTGCATTTGATTTAAAGTAGGCGTAGGGACGTCACGATCGGCATGAACACGTAATGTTTCTCATAGGTGCGAAGGTTACGTTTAAGTATTCGTAGCTAGAATTGAATGAAAGGAATGTCATATGTTTCTATCACAAAGATGGCGGCGAGCTCGAAGAGGAGGGAACGCTCGTAACCGCTAGACCGAGGCGCATCTCTGAACTGAATATGCCAAATCAGACGCCGCCAATACCGAACGCTAGTAGTTTCTTCATATTGTCACCAACCAACAGGTGATCGGTCACTCGGTACCCGTGACTCATTGTGCTATTGGCGTGTCCCGATTGGTTCATAATACCGTTCGTTTTGTCCGTGTCTATATGTATCATTTCATATTTTGTGCACGAGTGCTGTCCTCCATTCAAAATTACTTCAAAAACAAAAAAATAATCGACAATGAGATTACAGGGTACTTTTAAACTCCGATGTTAGAGGTTAGGCATTTTTGTAGCGTTAAGCTTTCTTGTATAGAAGCATGAAACTAGAGGACCATGTTAATAGAAGTGAAAGTATGATACTTAGATAGACATTTCTATGTTATTAGAACATGCCGAGATACTAGTGCATGTTTTTATTTCTTACATATTGTGTTAATAGCATGAGCTCAATTAAAAGTTATGTCGATATTTTATAATTTTGCATGAAGTAGCTTATGTTACACATTATTTAATATTTTTTATATAATAAAATTATATAGATATGTAGATGGGTGTGTAATAAATGTGTCGTTCGTTTCGCTTTGTGTTGATCTTTATTTCCATTAGATACATACATGTGTTTTCTAAATTAAATTATGGTTTGAAAATTTTAAATTCAAAAGATATTATATGAATATCATCCATTTTTGTTACGTTTTGAAAAATTTTCCAAAAATATAGCGTTTCTAATATTTTAGGTTTCGTGTATTTTGCTACAAAATGTCTGCGTCGTCAACATTTGGCAACATCATCCTGGTGTGCATCATGTTCTCGTCGGCTATGTTAGCCGCAGAAGATCCACTAGACGCTGCCCAAAAAGGATTTCGAAATTGGGTAAGTTTTGACTTACTGCAGAACAGAATATTTTTAGTATTTTCATTCGATTATTGTTATAATAACATATCATTTCGTTACATTCTTTTGAATTAAACATTGCTAATACTTCAGAAATTCATGATCACATTCAAAAAATGTTAACCTTTCGTAAAACCGTCAATAAACAATACAAATATTCTTATAAACACAATAAAACTATATATATACCTTAAAAAACTATAAAATTAACGTCACTTTGTCCGTAAATCAATTCTATTCTAGTAATAATAATTTGCAAAACACAAATAACTGCCACGTACCACGTGCATTCCAGCTGCTTAGTCAATTCGACATATTCTTCACGGGCATCTTCACGTTGGAGTTGTTCCTGAAGCTGGTGACGTACGGTCTCGTGCTGCACGAAGGCGCCTTCCTACGCTCCGCTTTCAACGTGCTGGACATGCTCGTTGTCTGCGTGTCTTTGATATCTATGAGCTTTAAGTAAGTGCTTTGTTAATGTATAAGAGAATATTTTTGTATTGTGTAATTGAAATCTCTTTTCACCTATCTCCCACATTCACCTCCACTCATAACATGAAAGACATTGTGTGATAGATTTTAGAATGAAAGGCCAAAGGTACTACTAATATCTTTCTTGCACATGTTCAATTCTCTTTCAGATCTGGGAGTATATCTGTTGTGAAAATTTTGCGAGTGTTCAGGGTTCTGAGGCCTCTCAGAGCTATCAATAGGGCCAAAGGCCTTAAGGTCAGTAATCAGTTCATCACATCAAAAATAAAATATATTGAATTATAAGTTAAATATAAAATAACATGATTATAGATAAACATATAAAAAACTGCAATTAACTAAAATGGTTATTGAAAGTAATTTTTCCCTGATTATAGCACGTTGTTCAGTGCGTGATCGTTGCAATCAAAACGATCGGCAACATTTTGTTGGTAACGTCCTTGCTCCAATTCATGTTCGCGGTCATGGGAGTGCAAATGTTCAAGGTAGGGGGCGCCGAAGCCGTTAAGAGTCTTATGGTATGAATAGACTACGACAAAAATTCTGACATAAATGTCAGGTGACCTTTTCATTAATGTATGTAGGTACTGTTTTTTGAGTAGTATATATTTGTAAGTGTACGGAAACTCTGTCCAACCTCTAATCACGCAAACCGGTGATACTGTAATGCATTTATTGTGTGCGGTGCGGTGTGTTAGATATGTCAAACCTATTCGAATACATTCCGTCTACACTAGACATTTGGACACAACGTGTTCCCGCAGCGGTTGACGCGACACTAATTTTCGTGTCATAATAAATTTTACAATTAGACCCACCGCGTTCCTACAGAGACACTCGATGTGCAGTGTAGTAGTCTATCCGTACCATCAGTACCGCCAGACCCTCACCTTTGCGGTCGTTTGTATCGTATTGTGTACCTCACGTGTGTCCACACCGGTTGGAGTTTTACATAAATTTCAAACTTTTGTAAACTTACACCTTTGGGTCACTTGTTATGATTTGTTTCTCGATCTATTTTCTTTTGTCGCTCATTTCTCATGATTATATATTTTTTCATTATTTATCTGTATGTTATTATATGTATGTATTTTTCTTATGCTTTGCTTTATGCTTTATTTCCTTCGCATTTTCATTTGTTGCTTGTCACGCCTTCTAATAGAACATTTCTACACTTTTTATTACTCTTTCTTCTTGTTTTAAATATTTACTTTCGTTCTATATTTTCATTTTAATTGCAAACAAATAAAGTTATAATATGTTAAGAAATAAAATTTTAAAAAGTCCTAGTACCTATAGCAAAAATATCAATTACTAATTGGCATGATACGGGCATCTATCTATATTTCCTTAATTTAAATTATCTTTATAATAAACAGCTGCGTTACAATAGTTAACGATTAACCAAAATGTTAGCATGATTAGATCGAACCCAAAGGTGTAGAATCAAGCAATCCAGTTCATTTAGAAGACTAATTTCATAGATAACCCCCTACCTTGGCGTTCTCGTCAAACCCATTCGGAAACGTCTAACAATTGTCTTAACAAATTATATAGAATACCCTATCCTTGTGTTAAAGCCCCATTATTAAATATTGTTTGCTTTTCCCCGTATGTTCCGTCGCTGCGTGGTTACCGGACCGGACTGACCCCTGGTAATGTATACCCACGCAACTAACTGGCACCACCCTTCATTATATAGTATGTAGTGAAATGTGTGATAGTAGCTATTAAGACAATAGGCAATATAATGCTAGTTACGTATTTGTTACAATTTATGTTCGCTGTCGTCGGTGTACAGTTATTTAAGGTGAGCCCTGATATTCACATCCGTTTGTAACTTTGATAATCGAATTAACGAAATCTAACATCCTAGAAAATATTTTATGTATACTGTTAATAAATTAAACCAATTTGTAAATATGTTTATAATTGCTGTTTGAAATCGCTTTTGACATCATGAGAAATGGGTTCCTCCGTAACAGCTTCAGCATTATGTATTTGTAACTAACTGCTTTCATTGTAGACTGGCAATACTATCTAATCACTTAAGTTTTGTTCCAGGGTAAATTTTTTAGGTGTAATGATATTTCGAAAATGACAAAAGATGAGTGTCAGTAAGTATACAGTCATATGGTATTATTATATTGTCTGGATATAAATTGAAAGCTAATTTTGATTCCAGGGGAACCTATTTAGTGTTCGAAAATCCTAATTATGTAGTTAGAGATAGAGTTTGGAAGAGAAATGATTTTCATTTCGACAATGTAATGAAAGGAATGCTGACGCTTTTCACAGTGTCTACTTTTGAAGGATGGCCAGGGTAAGGCATTGATTGGCCTAATTATTTTTTTTAGCTTCACGTTGTATCCCGCACATTGTAGAATAGTTGAAATCTATCCTACAATGTGTCGCGTTTACAGTCGCACACATGTGCTCCTGCGCCACGACTGGCCTCACTGACTTAATTGTTTATATTTTGAAAAAAGATGGCATTTAGGAAACAGTGGACTAAGTTTCGCTACCCAATACACTGCAACTATTCTTTTTGAATAGAAAAGAACTAATAGTTTGGTAGAATTAAATTTACCTTCACCGTAATATGAAAAATGACAATAGCAAAACACAAATTGCAACAAAACACATTTATAAATATCATGAAATGGAAATTATAGTTAACATAATATAATATAATTAAAAATATATTCCTTTCAGGTTATTGTATGTATCTATAGATTCGAATGCTGAAGATCGTGGTCCCATCACTAACTTCCGTCCAATTGTAGCAGCTTACTATATTATTTATATTATTATAATTGCCTTCTTTATGGTGAGTCACATCACTTCTCTCATTTGTCTTTGTTATAATAAAAACAATATAGACTTAACTAGTAAAATCTTGGCAAGATCATACTTCATTTAAATTAATAAATATAGATTTTACGCTAGACTAACAATGATGCTTTATATTATTTTTTTAGGTAAATATATTCGTCGGTTTCGTCATAGTGACATTCCAGAATGAGGGTGAGCAGGAATATAAGAATTGTGAACTAGACAAGAACCAAAGGAATTGTATAGAATTTGCTCTTAAAGCTAAACCCATTAGAAGGTGAGTCAATATTATAATTATTATCTAGTACACATAATAAATGATATAAATCATAATTTAAAATATTTTTATATTTCGAAACAGCGCTTCTATATATCTGACGCAAATGTTACGATTTAGAATTAAAATAAGAGCATTAATGCTGCGATATATGCCCAGACAACAGGTTTGATTATTTAGTTACATAGTAGCGGCGTTAATTCCAACCTATCAATGCACACATTTGATCATAGTAATGTGATTTGTTACTAATGTTTTCTCTAAAAATTACAAAAACTATATAAAAACAAAATTTTACAATTCAAATATTATTAAAATAATAATCTAACAAAAATGTGATTTATCCAACAAAGGTACATACCCAAACATCGAATCCAATACAAAGTGTGGTGGTTCGTGACGTCACAGCCCTTCGAATACGCTATCTTCGTGCTCATCATGATCAACACGATAACCCTCGCCATGAAGTACCACGACCAGTCACCGGAGTACAGCAAGGCGTTGGACATGCTTAATATGATATTTACTGCTGTATTCGCGCTTGAGTTCATTTTTAAACTCGCTGCCTTTAGGTTTAAGGTGATTTATTGAATGAAGTAACATTTCGTCGGAAACTGGGGAACGCAGTGTCCCAAACCATATATTACAAGTTTTTAGACAACGAATTAGGAAGTAGATTGTTGAAACAAAAATACATAATTTGAGTCTATAATTTTCTAACCATCAGTCAATCAAAAAAAAATATTAAAATTTTTTTATGTTGGATTAGGTTTTTTGATCAATTTTTCTTAGCTCCACGTTGTGTCCCGCACATAGCAGGATCGCCAAAGGGAACCTGGGAACCTAGTTTTTTGACACTCCATTTACCATTATGTTACTTTCGTTCCCCACTTTCCGCCGAATTCTCATAATATGATCTTTTTTTTCAACCTACCTAAATAAAAATAAATAAGTAAAAAAATTAAATAAAATATACTGTAATAGTTTACTACTAATGATTTAAACTTATACAGAATATCTAGTTGCTTGCCTATTAATTATCAGATTTTAGACCCGACAAGATATCATAAATTCCAGAATTATTTCGGCGACGCGTGGAACACCTTCGACTTCATCATCGTGCTCGGCAGCATCATCGACATCGTTGTCTCACAAGTAAACGAACTCAAGAATCAGGTAAAATCACTTCGCACGCTTCGAGCGGTATTTTATTATCTATAGTAACTCACTTCATGCACAGCCTAAATTTAAATATCCTAAATATGGGTCCAAAGATTAAGATTGTACATAATTACAAGAAAAAATTATATTTTTTAAGTACTGTTGATCCCAAGTGACATGTTTATTTCTTGAGTTAATACATATATTTTTGGAGTCGTCATAAATTTCAAATAAATTTGTAGATTCCTCTTTTCTTAAACAAAATGCAGACACTACAAAAACGAAATATTTTAATTTAGGCGGTGTAGTTACTGTCCCCAGCATGGACATACATAGGTGTTGTAATAACAGCAATAACACTGCATCTATACGTAGATCATTGAAGCGTAATATTTATTTCAGGGAAGTGGACTACCAAGAGCCCACGTTGTTAAGGTGAGTGCACGCTTTTGTATATATTAAGATATCACTTTTGCCGAGTTTTTTTTAATTGAGGCCAGTCGTGGCGCAGAGGCACAAGCGTGTGACTAAACACGATACGCTCGATTGCCATTCGAGAAAATGAACTATTTAATATTTTAATGAGTAACGAGGCAAAGCGCGGCGTCGAGTTCCGCTACTCAACACGTAATGGTCTTAGAATTTTAACGCTAAGTGCCCAAGTTACCTCTGCCTACCCTGACATTGCGGGATACAGTGTGAACTTAAAACAAATAGTAACGGGAACATACGTAACTAGCTCCAATTTTGGACGTTAAAGGATCATGCTATGCTTTATTACGGAGATTTTATTTTTTAAATATCGTTATTTCCTCGGTTGGGTTACACAAATTGCGATGTTCCGTACCACTCGTAAGATGCGTTCTGTCGAGTGGCACGAAACCAAATAGAAAAAGTGACGGATAATGTGCTTCTCACTATATTATCTCTGTTTATGCTACAATTAATGTATAAAATTCTGGAGTCATTTTAAAATTTTATTTTGTATTGAACGGAAGTTTTAATAGAAACGGAGTCTCTTAACAATAGGTTCCCAGGTTCCCTCTGCCTACTCTGCTATATGCTATGTACAGCGTGAAGATAAAATAATGTGTGTAGGAGATGCGGGAATTCAAAATTTATTTTCGATTAGGTACATCACGTAGGTACCTCTACTATTGATGTCACTAATATTAAGCTTTATATGTTGTCCAGCAATTTAATGATAAGGTTAGCTTTCGATGTACCGTACTGCATCCGGGACAGTAACCTGCAACAAAACTATCTATTTATATATGTATCTATGTATGGAAAAATATTGGTTAAAAAAGCACGCCATTTCACACAACACAAAAACAATGAGTACGATAGAAATTGTAAATACACAAAAAAAATAGTGTAGCACTCTTGAACACTGCTCAATGTAATTCGAACGAATTCTTGACTTACAAGATAGTTATAGTACCGTAGTAAATTGTTACATCAACATACCTGTTTATCAGACATGAAATACAAGCGTCATAAACTAAAAAATAGAGTCACAAAGAAAAAAGAGATGATATCCTAGAAAACAAATAGGAGAACGAACATCTCTATATTCCTATTTAAAAACTGAGCTGAGTGATATGTTACTAGATTCTCTCTCTAGGATAGGAAAAAATAAGAAAGAATATGTATTGACTTATATAATATCTGAAACAGGAAAGTTCGATCCCCTCAATCAACTTTTTTCGGCTGTTTCGTGTGATGAGACTCGTCAAGTTGTTGTCCAGAGGAGAAGGCATTAGGACGCTACTGTGGACATTTATCAAGTCCTTTCAAGCCTTGCCTTACGTTGCTCTGCTGATTTTGATGCTATTCTTCATTTATGCTGTAGTTGGAATGCAGGTGAGTTTTATCAATCTTTAAACATTTAAAGATTGAAGCAATATAATTTGGTTTAATACTTGTGTATTAGAAAAATATAGGAAAACTAACAAAACAATTACTCAAAACACTTTTTTTTCTCTTCTATTAGGTATTCGGCAAAATAGCGATAGACGACGACACACCTATCACACGAAATAACCATTTTCAAACGTTTCCACAAGCTATATTAGTGTTGTTTCGATCTGCCACCGGTAAGATATTAACTTTCATTTTTGTATTAATGTAGCTCTACTTCAATAAGCTATCTCTAAAAATTCTTCTTCATATATTCCATTCAATATTTTTGATATATTTAATATTTTTTTCTTTGAAAAATGGAAAGCTGTAAATTTCCTAAAATAACCATAATAATTGATTTTTTTAACTCAAGACTGTTATAATTATAAGTATTATACATTTGCTTTACAGGTGAGGCGTGGCAGGACATAATGATGGGCGTGTCGCCGGAGCCGGATGTGCATTGCGACAGGAACTATGAGGAAGAGGGGGAAGAAGACAGTGGTGGCTCCTGTGGCAGCGTCCTCGCTTTCCCTTACTTCATTTCTTTTTACGTTTTATGTTCTTTTCTTGTTAGTATATATTAATTTTATCACATATTTGATAATATTTATTTCAAGACACTCACATTTCTGTAGGCATTGCGCTTTTTTTTGCGTGGCGAAACTCAACGCCTTATAAGATCACTTTGTTGTCCGTCCGTCTGTCAAGAGCTTTTATCTCAAAAATGCTTGGAGATATCGATATAAAATTTAAGTCATATACTCAGATCTACGGCCTCATGGTTTCCCGAAAAAAACATATTTCTACATTTAAAAACAGATGACCGATGATGTCGCAAAAAATGCGTAGGTATTTAGCGCGCTGTGAAAGTAATTAAAATTAAAAGGGTACTCCAGTTGACCTAGATCTATGAAATTTGGCAGCTAGCATATAGATGATACCTATGATATGATGATACCCTCGGTGGGTGAGCACAAATCGCGCTTACCCGGTATTTTAGGCATCTTTCAAGTTCATTTTCGTATTTATTTTCAGATCATTAACTTATTCGTTGCTGTCATCATGGATAATTTTGACTATTTAACCAGAGACTGGTCAATACTGGGACCACACCATTTAGATGAGTTTATAAGGTAAAAAACAATACAACAACAATAACAGCTTTATTACATAAAATATGAAAAGATAAATGTACATTATTTAAGATTATGTTCTATTAATTGAGTTTCGAGTTCTATTACTATTTGATTACTAAGCAATCTTTCATTGTTTATAAGGTTGATGTTGAGTTAAAATTACGTCTACTTATACGGATATTAATAAATATTTATTTTGTATATTATTGTCTCAATTAAAAACATATATCGTATTTACGTAACTTTTTCAGGTTATGGAGTGAATACGATCCAGACGCAAAGGGACGAATAAAACACTTAGATGTAGTTACTTTATTAAGAAAAATTAGTCCACCGCTAGGTACGCTTTATATTTATTATCGATTTTTTTACTTCTCTTCTGTTTTGTATGAAGAGTTGAACTTCTTACTATGTATCTATAACATAGAGCTATATTTTGTTGTATGGCAACTAACGGGTAGAAATTGAGTGAGCTGTGAGAAGATATAAGTAGCAAAATTATATGCATAGTTGAGGCATGTCTGTGCTAGATCCCATATCTGAGTTATATCGGTTTTAAAACACTTGGTTAGTTACTTTAATGATTGCATTCTAAGTATAACTAATGAGTATGAAACTCAAAACCTTCGCGTTTACAGTCAGACGCTGTGCCACTGCGCCACGATGCCCTCTCATCTTGTGTTCTATACAACTCTTTAAAATGAAAGCAACAGGTTCTAAATATTGCCTCGTGTCTGTTCCCCGCGGCAGGATTCGGCAAGCTGTGTCCGCACCGCGTGGCCTGCAAGCGCCTCGTGTCCATGAACATGCCGCTCAACTCCGACGGGACGGTGCTCTTCAACGCGACGCTCTTCGCCGTTGTTCGGACATCGCTCAAGATCAAAACTGATGGTAATAGAATATTCTTCATTGCAAACGATAGATACTAATAACACAAAGTATTAGAATCATTATTTGGTGATTTTATTGCTTCAAGGAATCTTAGACAACCTTTTTGTACATAAAAAAAATATAAGAAAAGAAAAAGGAATAACGTTACAGCGCAATAAACTAAAGAAAACAAAATCAATATATATATATAAAATAAAAGGAAAGTGAAGAATAGTTTCTTAACACAAAGTTGAAATACAGACGTAAGGTCTTATCTCACGAAATTCTGAAGATACAGAAACATAAATGAAAATTGAAACATCCAAAAAATCAATTTTCTAAATAATACAATATTATTACTTCACAGGCAACATCGACGATTGTAACACGGAACTTCGAGCGGTCATTAAAAAGATCTGGAAGAGAACGTCTCCTAAGCTCCTGGATCAAGTGGTACCGCCTCCGGGGGACCCCAACGAGATCACCGTCGGCAAGTTCTACGCTACATTCCTTATACAGGATTACTTTAGAAGGTTAGAATTAGCTTTTACGTAATGTTTAAAGACCAATCAATGTCTAACTATAGAGTTATTCACTTTATTTGATGAAGTTATAACTACTTTTAATGTATTATATGCCAGAATTTTTAGTTACAGTTGTTCTGTTTTCTACAAATGAAGATGGAAATAAATTGGCTAACTATTCCTAGCATAAAAGTTACAGATTAAGGATTTGTTTTTTTTTATAATTGCAATAACACACATTTGAAAATACATAGGCGCCTTGAGATGTTATAGTCTTATATAATTTCGTACATTACTCAGCCTTCCTTATAGCTTTTAGACGTGTCAATTTATTACACGAAGATGTTGTAATTTGTAATAGAAAAAAAACTAAAAAAATCTTACTTAATTAAGTCAAATAACTATCCATAGGAAATAGTTCATCATTCTAATTAATGAATAACTTAAACTTTTATGTGGAAAGCTAATGATATATATAAGAATTTATAAGTTATTATTGTCAATTGTGTTTTATTTTGTATTTAACCTCAAATATTTATTTTTATTATGTTCAGTTTGACACTGACTCTATGTTTTTGTTCCATAGGAATCACGCGTAAGTAATCCATCTGAGAAAACGTATGTTTTTTAGGAGAGAGAATGTTGCCCTTTAGTGTTTTTATAAGAGCTCAGATATAGACGATAGTAATCAAATCAAAAGATAGCAGGTTCAATCCTAGATGTTTTCGGTTGTACCCCGCATGGTCCTTCGAGACTTAATATTCCATAAACATTAAACGGTTTGAAGAATTTTTCAACATACCCACATACATCACGCAGTCTAATCACGACATTGCGCATGCACTGACAGACGGGAGGTCACTTAATCGTCTTTACCCATCCAATATCCGAAATTTAATGTTGTGTTTTTGTGTATTATCGGATTTTATCAACAGAGACACATGAATATCAAAACAGCCACATTTAACATACAAACAGTTTTGAAAGTTTTTTTTTATTTAGCAAAAGCTAGATTAAATTTTAGTAGCGTATAATGATATAGAGTAAACGTATACAAATTCGAAAAATTAGAAAAAAATATTATACAAAAAAAATACATTCATAAAAAAAATATTAGTATATCGCAATAGTATAGCTAAAAATTTAGTTGCACACAAATCATTGGATTTATAAAGTGTGGCTTTAAAATTTCACTTTTGATCAAGTTTTAGCTACTAATGTATTGTATAAATAGCAGCATAGACCGAAAATCTATTTTTTCATATTCATATTTACTCGTCGATTTAAACATTCAATTGATGTAAAGGTTCAAAAAGAGAAAGGAACAAGAGATGAGACAGACCGACGAGCAGTGTCACCAGATGACGTTACAGGCCGGCCTGAGGACGCTGCACGAGGCCGGCCCGGAGCTAAAGAGAGCGATCTCTGGAACCCTAGATGAAGTTATACCAGATAATGATGTACCTATGCATAGGGTAAGTAGAAACTGTGTGTAGAAGTAAATGTGGTTAGAGGCGAAGACAATAGAGACTATATCGCTTTTTCTCGCGACGTCCGTAACTTATACGCATATATCCGACGGCTTAGAATGTTAACCTGAGAAATCTGGTTTTGTTTTCTCTTCGTGTACATTTCCTTCATCATACATTATTATACATTTTCTTCCTTCATTTTATTTCATATGTATTCATACTTTTTTAAAGACGATTTTCGTCTCTTCAAATAATTTGAAAACTCTCATACCGAAATCTTAAATTAAATGCCTAAAGATTTGATTTATAATACTTATAATATTTTCCACAGCGAAATCATTCATTATTCGGTGGAGTTTGGTCGAGTATACGCAGGCACGGCCCCAACAGGCACTTCCATAGGCCTCAGAAACATGGCGAAGGTCCGCCAGGTAGTATTAATTTTGAGTGAATATATAAAAAATCCATATTATCCATTTAGTGCACTGCAGAAAAATATATACAAAAGTATGTATAAATCTTTAACAGAAGCCGTTGGGAACCACTTAAGTTCTTTAATGCAACGCGAATATGGAGTAGGACCATTGCCATTGGCACCCAATTTGTAAGTCCTTTTACCTCAACATACTATTTAGTTTTAAATCTCCTAAAATATTACATCTATAAAGAAAGTATTAATATATTTAATTTTCCAGAGCTAATGGTCAACCAAAAGAGCAAATACCATTGAGGCCCCTGATATTTAACGGAGAATCGGAGAAAATATACCAAGTCCTCGAGTGAGTATTCTGTTTTTTCACCATTTCTAATGTCGGAGCTTCGTGTTTAATATTACATTTTAAATGGAAAATAATCACCGTCTCGCCTTATTGCAGAGCTACAACGAATGATCTAAAGAACGCTATTTACAAAGGTAGCTAAGACGTGTGAACGAGTGGTTTTCCGATTGCGCGCTCATTCCCCTAACACTCGCTTACACTCTCTGGCATCGCGTCCGTGACTAACACTAACCTTGTTGCACGCCGCACCGGACAGCAACCAAAAGTCCAACTACCCGGAGATGCTCGGGCAGATCGGTCTCGCGTTCGGGTGCGTCAACTACCTGTCGGCGCCCGACGCGGCCGCCCGCAGCCCCGCGCCCGCCGCGCGCCGCGTGCACCCCGAGCCCGACGCGCCGCCCGCCGACACCATCGCGCCCAAGATGGCGGGGCTGCTGGCGCGCGCGTGCGCGCCGCCCGAGGCGCGCGCCATGACGCTGTACGGCTACAACGCGGCGGCGCGCCTGCCCTTCGCCTTCTCGCACGCGGGCGCGCCGCAGGCCGCGCGCCGCAGCCTGCGCGCGCCGCGCTCGCCGCGCCCGCCCGCAGGTCGGATGGTGCGCTCGGCGTCGTCGGGCGCCGCGCCCGCGCACGCGCCCGCGCCCGCGCCCGCGCCCGCCCCCGCCCCGCGCCCGCTTGTAGAAGGTCTGCACGCAGGAAGTTTCCTTCTCGGGCTAGATTAACTCTTAGTCTTGCAATCAATCCCTTGTTTGGAATTATCGTTTGAATATTATTTAAATAAGTTTTGTAACTTTTTATATAGACCAATTTAGACGATTACGTGATAGTATATTAGTTATGATAATTACAGTATTTTTTTAGGCAGGATAAAAAATAATTAAGAATTTAAAATGAAGTTATATACTTCAAATGAACATATGAAGGAAGCTTTCTTATGACGAGCATCATGCACTAACGTATTTCAAGCTTTTCAGGGGCAAAATAATCATGAAGGAATGCAAACTGTGAAGTGGTATAAGTACACAATTACGCAAGCTATCACATTGCCAAACATCATTTCATTAACCAACACTCCAAAACGACACTCCTATACAACATTTTGCACAATTTTTTTAAATATTACACTAAAGAACCTTATGCTTCCACCTGAACATTATTAAGACAGCTAAAGTTACACAAAACGAAAATCAGCACTGCATTAAATTAATATTTTTTCATACCCTTTACACAATCCCTATTTTATACAGAGTAATACAGCTTACATTAATAGTTATAAAATGAATAAATATAAATTTGTGTAATATTACTTGATATATTCATAACATAAAAAATGCTTATAAAATCATGATATAAAAATGGAGTGATAGTTAAGCAATATGTAAACTAGTACACCAATAAAACTATAAACGGGCATGAAAACTAACAATTCATTCGAACTAATTGTATTGCATTAGTATAGAATAACGAATCTAGAAGCTTTTAGTAAGGAATAATAAAAATTAACGCTTGCATCTAAAACTTGCACGAATAGAAGAATTCACAAAAAACTCACGACAACCGTACAAATAGGTGATTAGAAAAAAATTAGAATAGCTGCTTCAAAATTCAGAACTCATAGCTTAAATAGGCTTGTAATAGTATTAATTGTACATAAAGTAAATGAATGAGACAGTAGTATAGGCTGAAATAGATGAGATTAGAGAAAATTGGAAATGTAAGCAAAGTGAGATGAACTGCTCCGTATTTCTAGAAATATAAAGTTATGAATTATAAAGTTAGAAATTTCTAAGTTAATTTACTAACAAAGTTACGATTTTTTTCCTAAGCTTTTTTGTACCAAACAAATAAAAAAAATTTTGCCCAAAAGTAAATTTATTTATTTATACACGATATTTAAAGACTGAAAACTGTAAGTACTCATAATAATAATAACATAACAGGCGGCGATAGTTGCCGCAGTGTGGTGTCGCTGCCCGGGAGCCCTCGCAACAGCTCAGTGCCGGTAGTTGGCTCCGCTGAGAGTCTCGTCACGAGGGTAAGAAAAAATACTCAAAATATTGAAGTTATGATTGTCATGGCTCAGGGGCACAGGGGTTTGGTTTGGTTTGGTTATGGTACGCTTTACGAGGCAAAGCGAGGTCAAATTGAGGATCACTTGTAGAAATATTATTGAAATTTTATATCCTGGATATTTTAGTTTTATTGTCCTTTTTCCTCGATATTAGGATGCCGATATATAAACAAGGATTTCAACACTTATGTGAAATCCTTGTTTATTTATCGGATGCCTGTATTCCTATGTACCTATAGTAGATTACACAACAAAAAGTACTCAGTAAGTACTACGTACCTACGTAAGTACTGGGTACTAAGTTTTTTTTACATTTTAAATGTGTTATTTCATAATTAGGATTTATAAATAAATATTACTCCAGTATTTATTATTCCTTGATTAAATTTTATAATATCACATTTTTAAATTTGACCTTACATAACAACTGGTGAGTTTGTTGTTTCTGCCTCATTACCAAACAACATTTTGTTGATAACATTGAACAGGTGTTGGCGGAGCAAGGCTTAGCGGAGTACTGTGACCCAGAGTTCGTGAGAAATACATCGAAGGAGATGCAGGAAGCACTAGAAATGACTCAAGAGCAAATGGACAGGTATGATTTACCTACTAGTAATAGAAGTATCGTACGTAAAAAAGTTACCTTATTGGGCATAGGCATAGATATGCGTAGCAAGGTAACCTATAGAGAGTATACGTTTCAACTCAAATAGCGTCATCGAGGAGCACTTAGAAAGTGCCCGACTCAGTGTGATACGTAGGTTCAAAAGCCGTCCTTAATTTCCTCATCTATTAGATAAATCTAGGATTGTAAGATATGGATACATAAATAAATATAACAATAGTAAATTCGAAAACTAATTCATAAAATTCCAGGGCGGCGCATCAACTTATGATAAAAGAGAGGAACTTGAAACAAGTTCAGAATCAACGACCTCAAGTGGTAAGCATCCCGTGAGTAAAGTGAGGTTAATTTCACCACCTGCTTTTGCACCTGATTTGGTTGTAAATGTAATTAAAACGATACTCAATTTATCGTTTTAGTTCAAAAATGTTTTAATTTTATGTAAAATTTGCAAGTATTGCTTACGTATGTCCGATATGTGTATAGCTATTGACGGGTTGAACTCTTTATAGAAATATAATGAATCAATAATTTACATCCTCCCTTGCCAAATAAAAATTTCTGTAAATTAAGTTTACCTTGTGAAAATCTTCGTACAGAAATGCTAACACAAAGTAACACCAAAAACGCTAAGCTTAAAGCCTTTTAATTATCGACCTCATCAAACTAAATATTTTTATTAATATACAAATATTTTAGCAAAAACAAAACAAAATTCTGCAATCGGTGGTGAAATTAACTACCCCACAACCGTAGTGCTATACGCACCGATCAACAATATACGAAGGTATAGGGTACCATCTGGGATTGTGTAGGGCGAGGTGCTGAGCCAGCCCCGCGAGCGGTTATAGCAGAGACCGCTCCGCGGCGCCCGCGCCGGCGCCCCGTGCTGGTTTGAACACTTCCAACTGCGACTACTCGATTTTACACTTTCATAATATGCTCAACTAAGCCTTTTTGGCGGACTCGACCAGATCATAAATATGTAGTTAGATTGAGGTTGATTGTGACGTGCTCACCTGGTTGATATAACAATTTGTTCGATTCTTCTTAAAGCAATAATAATATCTATTATTGCAAAAATAGGTATTAATTCAAAAAATTATTAGTTTATTTTAAGTAATAACGTCGAAAAGTATCTTATAAAATAATTTTGACAAGCCCGCCTTATTTTCTCGCATTAGGTATGTTACTAATTTATTATATATTTTTATTTTTATAAAAAAATAACTGTAAGACCAAGGCACGTCATATTCAGCCAATTAATTTCTTCGACTGCCCCGCAGTCAAGTGAGATTTGTAGTTTAGTAGATATTTTATAGTATAGATTAGGAAATACTCTGGATATTGGGATCCTTTTACAAATATAGCTTTCAGTTTTTGTATGTGTAAATAAAAATAAAAAAAAACAAATAGCACTCGAGAGATACATTTTCTTATATTTAATTGAAACTTAGGTACCCAATTTTATTTTTAATTAAAGAAAAAATAAAAAAAATCTTATAATTTTTTAATAAATAAATTCCAAATGTAAACTGACAATATATTAATAACATAAAAGTAAATTTTTAAAAATGTTTAATATTTAGGTTTCATATTTGTCGGCCGAATATTTTTATGTAACAATTTAAAGTTTGTTCGAGCTTTAAATATTATCTTTTATAAATGTTAAAAATTGTGTGATGGTTTGTTCAAAATTTGAGTATTAATTGTTTATGGTACTCTTGACTAACGTGCGTTTATAAGTAGACGATAGTAGATTCCTTTGTAAAAATGGACCATACGAAACGAAACGTCTTCTATTCATTTGAAAGTAAGCCCGACTGAAACACATCGCTAGCTCGTGATAGTGGATTCTACATAATTGTTCGTAAAAATTTTCTACCAAAATTATTACTTATACTTATTCGACACAATTTTTGCATTTACTCTTCACTTTATTAATAAGCAGATTTAAACCAGAGTGACAATACCGCACTTAAAGACTTGGCAAACTTTACACTTAAGTATCTCTTTAACAAAAATTTGTAATAGGTCCACGGACTTTCAGGAATTGAATTGTAGGTTTCAAACCTCAACAAAAAATTATTGCTACAGCATACCTAAATGATAGTTTAAAATTATACAATTTAAGTAGATTACCTTCTTAGCGTTAAATTTGCTTATTAAACTAAATTTATTTAGATATTATATGTATAGAAAGAGTAAATTTCCTTTTAGACTTTAAAAGATTGTTTCAATAAAAAAAAAATCTATTTCACATTTATCTTATTAATCTCAAGCTTAATTAAAATATGATTTATGTATAATTTTAAACTATCAGTTTCGTTTTTATAGCCATAAACCGACCACATTTTACACATAATCGTAATTCTCTTGGGTCTTCCTCACTTTTTTCAGGATCACATTTAAACATCACCTTTGAAGATAAAAAGTAATTTTGTTACGCTTACACTTGCTTTCTAAGATTGTATTTATGAACATGACGACCTAACAAGATGTTAATTTATTTAGTCGAACTAATAACAAATTAATAGTTCCTTAATTTATATTATTTATATTATAATCAATAATTTTCTGAAAAGACAGTAGAATTATTATAATACAATATTTAATATTAAAAGGCATTTAAGACGTTAAGAGACAAACTTCATCAGTTTCGATTGCATAGTCCATTGTCATCAAAATTGAAAGATATATATGAAAGGCAAACACCGAAAACGAATATTAACGGAAATTTGATACAAAACCTTTTAAACTCAAAAAATAATTTCTACATTTTTAAAACGAAATTACTGTTAATTTTACAAATCATTGCTACATAAGTAATGGTAAGTAGTTATATGCAGTTATTTAAAAAAAAGAACTGTACAAATTTTGTATTATATGAAATAATCATGTATTTAATAATCATTAAATTTCGTTTTTGGTGCTGTGAATGTTTTGAAACATTGCGTAAGAATTCCTAGTAAGTGCCCTTTTACTCTCGATCTTAGAATAGACGTGTCCTCCCTGATCTGTCAAAAGCCACATTCCTCTAGGATTAAGCAAAAATATCTGCAATTCTCTTTCAAAATATTATTTTTTTTACCCCTGTTCTATACTTAAATCTGAATAAATCGCGTAAATTGAAATTCTAAATGTATTGTAACCTCGCCAATGCATCTTCAACCACCATTTTGTGTCTTTTATTATAAGATATTTTTAATTTAATAATTTTATTGTATTAATGGATGAAATTATTCTTCCATAAAAACTATTTCGTTTTTGACTGTCTAGTGCCAATTGTAGTTTTTTAAGTTTTATTACATAGTTTATTGTTTAAATTTAATATGTTATAACTTATGAAGTGATTATAAATATTTATTATACATTTTCTTCCTATGCATGTTGTGGTGTCTGTTGTGTATATAATAAAATATTATTTCACTCATATAAGTTAAAAAATAGCAAAGAAATTCTAAATATTGTTATAGCTCAGTTATTATTAAACAAATAAAAATCTTAATATTAAGAAACAGTAAAATTGTTTAAATATTTGAATTAAAATGTAAATAATGTACAAATTATGGAATCTGTATTCAAATTTTGTCTTTTTAAGTAATTTTTTTATATTCTAGCAATGGCTAGTCGTAATGGACTTTTGACTGTACATAATTATGTAAATAAAATTTAAATTAAAAATATATTTATTCCATCAGTCACTAAATTGAAACTTTATTAATTACCTATATTTATGGTTTAAAACATTGTAAAATTGTTTTCATATAAATAAAAATATCAAAAATTATGTGGTTTGTTTTATTCTGGCTGTAAAGAAAATCATCTTTCATGTATGGGCTATATACCAAACTAATTGTCATTATTAAACATACAGATAACCAAATATCCCAATGATTCAAAATAGTTAAACATACATATGCTGTGTTTATTAAAAGTATATTTTTTAAAAAGAAAGAATGTTCATAATATTCCTAGATTTTATTAATGTTCTGAACTTTATCAAATTCTAAATCAAAACCAGATAACCATCAATCCTATTAACTGGTTAAACAGATTTTTGTGCACTATATTTATTTTCATCATAATTCATTTATCTATAAGGGTTCCTCTAACCCTTTTTTCTGCTACATTCTGTGCTGGCATTTCAGCTTGCCTCTTATTCATACCTTTTCTTTCCAACTGTTTCTCGATTATCCTTGCATTATTTGCATAGCTGTCAGCAACTTCTCTAGCTTCAATCTCATCTTCTTCCTCATCTATAGTAGATACTGTAACTGAACTGAATTTTCCCATGTTTTTTGTATGTTTTGTAACCATAATTTTTTTAGGTTGCGATAATGCTACTTGCTTAGAGATATCGGCTAAGGAACCCTCAGCTGATTGCACTAATGCTCCATTCATGATAAAAACAACATTACTGTTTTGATCATGCTTATAATAAAGGGGTATGCCACATTTTCTACATTTTAATCTGTATTGTCTTTCGATACCTTTGTCGCGTTTTAAATAAACTGTTTCATCCGGATCCGAAGTCAGTTTATGAGCGTGTTTTGATCCATCTATCACTCGAGCACCGTCTGTTGGTCTCAAGGGTAATCTATCTGTCGTGCAGTCTAAAATAAGGGACATTTGACCGCAAATGCAATAGTAGATGTGTAGAGGTTTTGTCTCATTGTATTCTTCTTGATCTTTTGTATCGGAGCACACTATACTTCTTGAAACTACTTTGGGCATTGTGTATTTAAAATGATAATACTTAATTTGCTTTATCAAATGTAATTTAATTATTAAATTGTAAGTAAACTAAGCAGAGGTGGATTGATTCTTGACATCTGTCAAAATTATTTCTTGACATATTGTACATTCGTATCTTATTATTTAGAACTACAACTTAAAGTTGTAAAATAAACACAATTAATAAATATCAATTATTTGTTATGTAACTTCACTTTTTTAAAATTTTATTTTTTTATTAATAAGTGAAATGATTACTTTCATTTCGAAGTTATATCGTACACTGTTAGAATATTTGACTTCTATATCGAATATTCTATAGTCTATGATCAATATCATTTTCTGTCAACTTCACATCGATTCTCTTTTATTCTGCCGATTTGTGTTTCGCTGCACATGTTCATCGATTTTTGTATAAATTTGAAAAATAGTGAAATAAATTAAATAAAATGGGTGCTATAGCGAGCAGATATCGCGTTTCTAACTCTGCACTCAGTAGCGCAGATGCACAAAACATAGAAAATGCTAACAGACGTGAAAATCCCGGGACATTGGATGAACTACATAAAAAGACCAAAGGTGAGTTTTATACATATTAAATAACTACAAATACGTGTTTACTAAATAGTATGTACCATGTAATATTCTTATTAATTGTTGTTTTTATCCATTCATTCATAAATATTTTAAAATATGTATGTAGGCTAAGTAAAAAAGTTGGGTTACCTGTGATGTAATCTCAGAGTTTTCCCGTTTAATATTGTTTATTTACCAGTTAAATAAAATTTACAGTGAAATTAAATTTAAATAGTATTTATTTATATACATATAATATAATTTTAGGTTTCCATAATTTATCCCCAACTTGAAATTGGCCTTGTTTGTATTCAGATAAGATAAATTTAACCATCTCTGGTTGCTGAAACTTTTTTAATTCTATGATGGTCAAAAAATCTTAAGTAAACTTTACTTAATTTAAATATTTTCTTTTAATTTTTTTATAAATGATAAATGTTGCATTGATTAATGTTTGTGTATATAAAAATTACAGAGGTCATGCCAGTGAACTTTGAGGGTGGCAAACTTATGGTTAATAAAGGAATTTCCAATCACTTCCAGGTAATTTTCAAGATTTTTGTAATTCAAACACTATAATAATTTTATAAATAAAGCTGATGGCAAATATAGTATAAATAGGAATCTTTTAAAAAATGTATTTTCATTTAAATTTACCAATATCTAAGAATACTTGGGCTGTTAAGACAAATCTAACAATACCTCAATTATGTAAATCCATTCAGCGTTTCTTCCCTTGACAGTCTGGAAAATTTTATATTTTGACAATCATATTCACAGCACAGAGTGGGTGGCACATGGGAGACTGTAAGCATATAAGGTTGTAGGTTCGATTCCCACTTAAATAAAATATTTATTATTTACATTTTCCTGGTTCTCGTAATGAGGCAAAGTGTAACATTGAATTCCACCAGTCTGGTGGAAAGTGGCAAATGAAAGTGTCTTAATGAGAACAAAGTCTTAACACTAGATTCCCAGGTTCCCCTTGTATTAGTAGACAAGATGTTGTCACCTGAAGTTAGCATAGATTGCTTTTTGGTGACTTTTTTCTTTATATTTTAAATGAACAATACACAAGACTTTAGAAAGCCTAATTTGAGGGTTACAACACATTGTATTTACTCTAAATATTAATATAAAGATAAAAAAATATTTCAGATGTCACACACCCTCACAATGAGTTCAATGCAAAATGGCTACAAATTAGGGGCGACATACATTGGCACTAAACAAATTTCACCCACCGAAGCTTTCCCTGTTGTTCTTGGAGATCTGGATCCAGCAGGGAATGTGAACTTTAATCTTATTCATCAGCTTACACCAGAAATTAGAGTTAAGGGTGCTGCACAGGTTAGTCTTAAAATCTCATTTAAAAATATTAATTAAATTTTCATATTAAAAAAATCATAGTAATATATTTTTTATTTATCTTATAATTTTAGGTCCAAGAATGCAAGTTAACTGCAACTCAAGGCACATTAGAGTACAAAGGCTCAGACTATACACTAGCACTAGCCGTAGGTAAACCGGACTGCAGTGAGAAATCATCTGTTTTTGTTGGACATTATTTACAGGTAATGTTAGTTTAGGGTTCCATATCCAAGGTGTGTTTTAAAAGAACCAGTGAGGTCTTCCCTGGCCTCTGTTACCGCTCACTCTTATTTCCTAAATCTTTGCCATTCTTTTGTCCTTCATTCTTTCAATGTACCCAAACCATCTAAGCTTTTTCTTAATTCTTCTGCTGGATCTTGAAGCTTATGCGGTAATTCCTTAATAAAAATATATGAATTATTCTTTTTAATACTATTTGGTGGAACAATATCATATTTTATAGAATTATTCTATTACATTAATCACATTTGAATATAAGAATATTAATATGTATATATTTCAAAACATTTACAGGCAGTAACGCAGCGATTAACGCTGGGCGCGGAGCTCGTGTACCAGTCAAGTCCGCGCATAGCGGGAGGAGAGGTGGCTGTAGCGTCTGCGGCGGCCAGATATACAATGGATGGTAAATATTCATATACAATGCTTTTATCCTCATGGTCAAATGGCTGTGCAAATAAGTTAGAGTTAAATAAGTAATTGTATGACACATGACACATTCTAAAAATGAGAATAACACTATAGGATAGTGACAGTGTACACAGTGACCGTCACTGCCGGAATTCCATCTAAATATTTCATTTATTCAGTAAAGAAAAAAATACAAATGGTAAATACAGGTACGGTGAACTAGACAAACTTAGCAGCTCCGGAACAGGAATGAGTTACTGCAAGTTCCACAACAATTTTGTCATGACTGTTCAGCTTGTCACTCGCGTTCTCTGTTCCTTAGCCGTTGCACTTATTCAAACATTTAAAAATTTTAAACTGTTCGGTCTGAACACCTTTTAATTGTCAACAATGTTAACTCTCCAAATTATTATGCTGTGTTCCTTTATCCCATTGTGTTTGTTTCATGTCATGTGTTTTTTTTTATTTATTTCTGAGATTACCGGGGACATCTTTTATAATTCATTTAATTATTTCTTATCAAATATGTTTTTTTAATCAAAATAATTTAATTATCGTAAGTTGATTTCAATAATAAATAGTAAAAAAGTATTGTTATGACTGCAAACTACCAGGATTAAGTCAACAAAGTAGCAGTAGTAGCTTGCTTTCAAAAAGTGATCAAGATAACAATTCAGTGTAATTATTTACCTTGGTATTATTTTTATTTTATTTAGATTTTAATCAGGTTCACACTGTATCCCGCACACAACAAAGGGAACCTAATGTTAAGATAATCCGTTTTCCGCTTTCCGCCGCATTCTGGACGCATTGCGTATTGAGTGGTGGAACTCAACGCCGCGCTTTGCCTCGACACCAGAGCGAAGAAATGTAAATAAATATTTCATTTCCTCGCGTGGAGATCGAACCCACAACCAGTCTATTTTAGAGTCACACTTTGTGCCACGACTGCGCCACGACTGGCCTCTTTACATGTTAATTTCATTTATTCTAGTTTCTATATTTTCTTTCATGATTTTTAAGGATTTTTTAAATCTTTTTATTTGTTTGGATTTTTAGTTCCATTATTTTTTATATATATTTTTTACTTGCTTTTACCGACTACTCCACCAGTATAGTCCAACGGAAATAAATAAGAGTTGTGTACGATCTCTGATCACAGGTGTACGATCTCACATCGATAACATATTAATGTAAAGTTATATATATAGCTTATAATAACCCTCTTTAATAAATGGATTGGATGCTTCTGAGATTAACGCATTTCGTAATACTAGTATAATAGTACATAATTTAGTATTATCTGACGTCGATAGTGTGATATCTTCTACAATATCTATTTTGCAAGCTTTTATGTGGCTTCAATTGCCTCGATATTTGTTTTTATGTAATCGAATCTTGTAATCTAAATATCACTCACTTCTCAAGTCTACTTCCCAATGTCCGATTAAGCTGCAATTTGGCATGTATCTTTATTTACCGTGACAATGCAATTTGATTGATCCTATAAGGGTTCCGTCTTTACCTTTTAAGGTAAAGCCTAATTTCAGATAGGCCACGACTCGACGTATGTATATTTGTCTGCATCAAGCTGGATGACAATCTAGTTTACTATTATAAAGCTTCCTCATGAGCATGACTATTAATTAGATATAAAATAGATAAAATATTAAGTGTTTAAAAATAAATGCAATATCATATATTCAATATCATAATGTTGTGCAATAAGCCTAGCTAATAATAGCCAACCATTAAATGTGTTTTTTTATGTTTTAGCTTCACGCTACATTCCACATGTAGGAAGGTAGGGTAGGCAGAGGGATTCTGGTAACCTAGTGTTAAGACTTTCTATTCCCAGTAAGTCATTTCCATTCCCCACGTTCTGGCGAATTCTAAAGGAATTGCGTGTTGAGTGGTGGAACCAAACACTGCGCTTTGCCTCATTACCAGAGCAAAGAATTGAAAATTTTAAAAGTTTCATTTGCGTGAGTGGGAATAGAACTCACAACTTGTCGCGTTTACAGTCGTACGTTGTTGCTCCTGCGCCAAGACTGGCCTCAATTAACTGTCTTTTGTTTAAATAAAGCTAAAAGGAAATATTACCTTGAAGGTATTTGTATTGTTGTGTGAAATCTGGTGTTGAGTAATAAAAAATAAATAAAAAAGAAAATTTAAAAACCTATAAGGAAAACACTAAACGTTTTTTTAATTTTCAAGTTTTTGTTTATCTTTTATTGAATATTCTTTACATTAACTACGATAGTGGAAATTTTACCCATAATCCATTTCCTACCCACCATAGCAATGTAAATAGTTTTGTATACTCGTTATAAGTAAGTATTCTAATCACCTAAGAGCCAATAGTAGCCTGACCTTAGAAATGACGTTTTGTCCCCCGTGGATTTAACCTCCTGCCAGACACATCTAAATTACAAGCGCCTACGAATCTAATGTACTATAGCGTAAAAAATATTATTTGCTCCTAATATGTTGGTAGGCGTTTATAGGAAATGGAAAACGTCGATTCTTATATAATTTCCAAGAAAATATAACATAATTGAGCTTTATAATTTAACGAAAGCTAGGGACTAATTTCTGCATCTTAGTTTCCTAATAACAGCCAAAGTAACCTCCACTAAACTCCATATTCCCTGATAGTACTTACCAGTGTTACTCAACATATACTTAGAAACTTTCGGGCATTATAAAATAACGATGGTCTCGACCTACTGTTTCACTATTGGCTCTCTCTCTTAATAAAGTATTTCGTTTTATATTCCAGATTCAGAGGTGTCCGCCACACTGGGCGCGGCCAGCTTCCACGTGTGTTACTTTAAACAAGCAAGTGAACAATTGCAGGTAATTTATTTATTTATTTATTTTTGTAGCTTCTTGCACATAGTCATTAATATGTTTTCGTTCCTTACTTTCCGCAGAATCCTGGAGACATTGTGAGTTGTGTGGTGGAACTCAACGCCGCGCTTTGCTTTGTTGCCAGAGCAAGCTAATGAAACTATTAAATATTTTATTTCCACAAGTGACATCGAACAAACTCACAACTTATCGAGTTTACTGTCACAGAAGTTTTGTCCCACCACCACAATTGGCCTCAATTTTTCTCGAAAAAATAAATATATTTATTTTTATTTTTCAGGTGGTAGCTGAAATGGAGACGTCCTTCCGAGGAATGGAGTCAGTAGGCACCATTGGCTACCAAGTAACTATACCAAAAGCAGAACTTGTGTTTAGAGGTATATATTATTTACTATCATGTTATATTGAATAATCTAAAAATAAAAGTAAGTAATGTAAATATGGTTTTGGGTTTGATGGCCAGTTAAGAGATAGACCTTTGCACTGGTGGCATCCGCCACGGAACTGCTTTATGCTTTCATTTATATTTTTACGGCTACTATACTATCTATATATACTTAAATGTTTATAATTATTTAGCACAGAATTTATATTCAAATTCAACTTTTATTAGAAAAAAAGGATAATTACCTTGTTGTAATGTTTAAAAATATTTAAAAAATAATCCTGGTCGGTCCCCATGAGGCGCGGGTTCGAATCCCGCTACGTTCAAATTTTTATATGTTTCTAAATAAGTATTTTTCTTTCCTAAGTGCGGAATAACACTTTAAAAATATTTAAAAATGTATAACTTAATTTGTAACAAGCGCTTGGATTAACAAGAGGTGCAGTTTCAATATCTCCAAAAATTTTATAAAATAATATATATTATCTTTTCTCAATTTTTTTTTCATTTTTAGGCATGGTAGACTCCAACTGGAACATTGGAGCGGTACTAGAGAAAAAACTACAGCCTCTTCCCTTCACATTTGCTCTCTCGGGCATGGCCAATCAATCGAAACAACAGTTCAAATTTGGATGCGGACTTATTATTGGTTAAATGTGTTAGTGACAGTGAATGTTATGTGATAGTGTAATGATGAGATAGTGTCGTGGGGAAACAAGAGATGGTAAGAGATTTTTCTCAGGTTTGTTTATTGTCACTTTTAAGTTAACATATGTAGTTGTATTCAATATCTAAATTTTGAGCATCAGGTAATGTAGCATAAAAGTTGTAAATTTTCTTTATCCTTTATTATTTTGGAAATATCCTTTTATAGGATTTTTTTTTTGTTCAGGGGGAACAGTAAAGTATTTATTTTTTGTTTATATTTATTCACATATCAAAATTATGTTAAAATAAAAGAACTTGCCAAAGTAAAGGTCACTTGTATGATGGTGTTTATCAGCTTCACACTGTATCCCACATAAAAGCAAGATAACCAGAGGTAACCTAGTGTTAGAATCTTTGTTCTACACTTTCCTCTTCAACTCCGCGCTATGCCTGGACAACAGAGTGAAGAAATGGAAATATATGTTTTAAATAAATGTTTCATTTCCTTTTATGGGAATCACATCCACAACCAGTCGCATTTACAGTCACACTTTGTGCCTCTACACACCACAACTGCCTTAATTTAAAATAAAAAATTGGCAGAAACTAAAATAACACCATATTAATACAATTTTATATCTGTAGTGTGTACGCATATGTATGTTCTACAGATACATTGTATAACAAAGTATGGCGTTGGGTTACACAAATTAAGAGATGAACGAGAAAGCAAATGGATAAATTTTTATTCTACAGTCACACTTTGCTGCCTCTTTAATATGTTGTCAACGACTAAAAACCCAAAATATCAAATAGTGATTTTGTACTTTAATAATGAAAACTTCATTTTGTACTTTCATATTCAGAGAACAAATCTCTGCATAAAAACATGGCATTAAATGATTTGAGTGGCGAAACTCACTATCTGTACTTTATTGTCATACAAAAGTAAAAAAATGTAATGTATCTGAGCCAAGTAAGTGGTCATGAGCTGTGAGAGTTAAACAATTGAAATTTTCAAAGATGATGTGTTTTCTGTTGCTGGTATAATAACAAATATTTAGAAACAGAATAATATATATACTTAAGCGGGTTCCTACCCAACAGACATGATTTTTGCTGTAATTATAGATTACTTTATGAAATATTTATGCATAAAAAATAATTTTATGCAGGAAACATCTTTTATTATCTTATTTCTTGTTACACACTACAATTTATTGCATCTTTACACTATTATATATAATGTATGTTATGAGAGCTTGATTATTTGTATTTTGGAGAACATTCTGACAAAATTTACATTGCATTAATGTAATTTAACATCAATTTACAGACTTGATCCAAAATACCAATATATAAATAATTTTAATGGTATTACTGAATCCTGTTATCACAAAGGACTATGTTGATATTACCACAACCATTTTTTATGTTTTTTCTAGAAAATTATGTATAAATTATATTTTCTCCTCAAATTATGGAGGAATATGTACATAGAAATATGTATGAGGAGACCTGAAACTAAGGAAAGATAGGCCAGTTGTGGCGCAGGAGCTGTAAATGTGATTGGTGTTCGACCTTTTCATTGGATTTCTTTGTTTTCTTAACACTATGTTCCCTAGGTGAAGCTGAAACTATAATTTAGATATATTAACCAAAATTAAAGTAGGCTTGAATTTAATGTCTAAGAATTTTTATTCAGAAAAAACATATAAAATGGTAGCTACAAATGGTTGCTTAATACATTTTGTATTATATTATATTTTTACATAATTGTCCCGCGCTACTTCCACCAGTATAGCATTTATAGCTGACACTTTGGGGTTTGAATCTGCACTTAAAAATCTATATAAATAAATAAAAAAATAATACAATTAAGTATTATAGAATATAATTTTATTTGCATGAAATGTCCTTTTGAAAGTATACCATACTTTCAAAAGGACATTTTTTGTTATTTATTTAATACAAATAATCTTACGAAATTGTAAATCTAAAACATAATAAAAATCATTCAAACATTTTGTTTATTAAGCCTTTTAAATGTTTTTTTTATTTACATTATAAATAATTTAAATTGAATTAGTTACTGTTGTATTATAATAAAAAATAATGTTAAAACTCACAAGAGAAGTTACTGGTTGGTTGTACATTATAATGTCATCACTGGTTTTGGGTAAAGCACAAAGTTATATAGAATAATTTAAGCCATTTTTAAATGTTGCCAGCTCGCGAAATATAAATAGATTGTGTTTTCAGGGAAAACTAAATAGTAAGTACTTCATATTCACCATCACACCTTGTGACAAAAAGTATATAATCCATTCCTTAATTTCTTTGACATCCCAAATCATTCAATGAAACAATTATTTTGTATAAACTCACATGATTGCATATTTTTATTAAAAAATGAAAGATGTATAAATATTTTCATAATTTTGACATTGTTATAATAATAATAAAGTTTGTTTCTTTTAAGTTAAAGAAAATAAAGAATGGAGTCATTTAACACTAGATTATGTATGTACAAAAATATGCATAAAAATGTCTTTTTATATATGAGGTTATAAATAAAATGGCACTTACCCTAAAGTGCAGTGTAATACTGACGTCCTGAGTTACTGAGTACGAGTGTAGTTAATGTGACTGTACATAGCATGTTGTTGAACTGTTTATTTTTAATAGAGTTATGTTAATAAATCATTTGGCCTTTCATTTCATTATTCCTTTTTCTTTTCCTCTCAGTCGTATTATGTAAGAATTTATGTATTGAAGTAATACAATTTTAAAATTTCTAGGTGCACTTGTCACTGTGACAGTGCATGCAATCAGTCTAATAGACTATAGAATATATTAAAAAGATTACAGACGACAACCAGACATTTTTTCTTATAAGAAAATAATGAGCATGACTAAATAAATGAGCTTTTATAATTTAACGAAAATTCGGTACTATTTTATGCACTTAATTTACCTAATAACTGCGTACTGCAAGTATTTATCACTTGAAATTTGATACAAATATTTGACAATAGTTTAAACAGTGTGGTTCGCCGTTTCCCCGACAAACTAAAGTTAATTTGTTTGTTACTGATATAGACTTCTCCAATAGAGTAAGCTTTATTGGGGAACGAAGTGTTATTATAATATAGGTTCCCTCTGCCTACTATATGAACGATACAGAAACAAAAGTGTAATATAATTGAGCACAGCTTCTTTATTTCATTTATACTTATATTTATTCAAGACATCTAAATTACTCATTAATAATTCATAAGCGAATGTTAGTAATGTGAATGTAGCTTCTCGTTTTGTCTCTAGCAGACTAGCCAGAGATAGTGTAAAACGAGAATGTAAACCATAGTTAGTGATAACAGGATTTTTTAGGAAACAATCAAACAACAAGTTAATTTAAAAATAACGTAAGTTTATTACATGTAATGAAATAAAAATATACTATAAACTTTTATTCTTTTACATGTATAACTGATTTCACATTTGCAGCCATAGACAATACACATCTTATCTGAATCAATTTGGTACTAACCGATTAATGATATCAAAACAGTGATGAGACAGTGTCGCCGTCACTATTGTTTGATCAAAATTTTCAAATGCAAGAAAGTAACAAGAAATTAAAAAGCAAGTCAACAGATAAAAAATTATAATGCATTTGAAAATATATCGCGATTTGCGATTATGAATGCTACCACATACTATTAGAGATACATAAGAAACACGACATTATAAAAACCGATTTCTAGTTTAGAATTACAATATCGATTAATCATTCATAATAGCACATCGAGAACAAAAGCTGGGTGGACTTATGAAAGCTCGAATAAATGTATGAAAAATATTTTTAAAAAATAAGACACAAATTTACAGCTAAAAAATTTTTAAACGTTATTTCCTTATACCAAAATATATTATGGCTTGTTATCATTTCAAAGATACAATAAGTTCTATATTAATATATTTTTCGTGTTAAATTCTATCGTAGCCTAACTTAATTATACGACGATTGCAACACTTTGAGGATCGCAAAATGTCATTTCTAGAGATCTGTATTATATTCGTTTGTAATGCCTTTTCTGATCGTATCTTACGTAGAACTAGAAGAAAATTATGAGAAAAACGTGTGATTCACAAACATTTGATCAGAAAAATCATTACAAATAGAGCGAAAATGATCATTGGCATTAGTCTGCCGAGTCATCAAAGTAAAAAAATGCTAAATATTTGGTAAAGCGACCGCTGAGTACAAAATATGACGGACAAATTAACTAAATTGTCAATGTGTAAAACCAAAACCGCAAAATTTTGTTGACTGAAGTGGCAAATTAAGATTTCAAAGTCTAATTTCAAAATGTCAGGTCGAAGATTTAAAAACCGTTGTGCTAAAGCAGATTATGAATTACACTAAGTACAGATATAACACCCAACATTTTGCGGGCGAATTGACGCTCGTTAAACAATTAAAGAATCAATCACAGTAAGAGACGAACAATAGAAACTGATGAAGGAGTGATTACTAATATATTAAATTGAAAGTATTTCCTTCAACTCCATTGTTGCTTAGTGTCATTGTCAGTACAACTAACGTTTCAAAAAAAATAAGGGTAAATAATTATTTATTATTTATGTATTTGAAATTATATTATTTTATTATTATATTTAAAATATATTAATAATCGCTCCCTCCAAGTTCAGTATATAACTTCTTTCAAGACATGTGTACAGTGTTGCCATATAAAAACTACAACGTAGTCATAACGAGATGGACGAACGTACGACGTTTTTATTTATATATATAAAAAATTAACACTAATAAAAAATTAAATACCTATGAGATATAGCGATGACTGTAGTCCAACAACGGGCTCAAAGTTGGTTTACGCTATGGGGACAGATTAAAAAGATATTTACAAAATCACTCATCCGCTGTGTCGCCAGTACAATAGTTGAAGTGTACAATATTTAAGTTATTTTGTTGCTTTATTATTAAAATATACATATTTAAGCATTTCCATTAATTACATTACTCAGAATATTTAATACAGACAATAAATGTTCTTACAACGACTTATATTAATGTCACATCGATTTTCCAACTTTTCATTATCGTGAACATCATTCTTATGATATTGCTAAGCGTAAAACGGACCTTACACATCACACAGTATAAGATACGAAGACGAAAAGAAAATATCAATTATACTTCATGGCAGTGACGTGTGTGTCCAATCAATACAAGCCATAGACAATTTGAAGGAAACCATTCACGATTCATTTTCTTATATACTTTTTATTTTATTTAAAGCACTTTCGCCGTTTTATATTCTGAGCATAGATCTAGAATCCTAAAATTGGCATATTGTGGTCCACAGATAAAAAAACAGACAGCGGACAGTAGATTATAAAACACTTATTGTTAAACAACATTATGTTACTACCTCGTCACAATTTTTTACGCAAGTACAACTAAAATTTTTTTAAAACTTATTCATCTAACGTCAGAAGGTAAAAACTAATAAACTCATTTCTAGAGATATGTAAGTTTGTAATTTTTTTTTAAAATTATGCTTATGAATTTTTTTTTCAAGTTTCCCTTTTTTTAAATGGTTGAGGTAGTAAGATAATTTCTTTTTGTCAACGGGCGCCCTGCGTTTTTGTAGAGTGTATATTTTTTTAATATTGAGGTTATTTATTTTATTTTTACTATTGTCTATAATATAAGGTAGCTCCAACTCATAGATTATATAAACTTCAAGGGGACTCAAGAACAATAATTTATCGTTAGAAAATATTAAAAAGTATATTACTAGAACAGTGAACGCACAACCGTAATTGAATACCTTTTATTAGCAAAACAACAGATTGAAATTTTGACAATTTTTTTTATAATTTCAGACATCTGTAAATGGAAATGACTGATATTTTTAAAAGCGGCTGCCATATTTTTTACTATTATTTAATTTAAAAAATCAGGACACTTTAAAGACATTACAAAAAAAACATTACCAAAAACTTGTGAAACCAACTAAAAAGTGTCTAAGTTTTAAACTTATAAATCCAATAGCAGGTGAAATAAAGAACAACATTTAGTAGTGTTTAACAACATTTAGTATAGTATGAATTAAATATCGCAATGAAAATAGTACATTTTTTAATCCTTGTATAATATATTAATTTATAATTGAGCATTCTTTTTTTTAAAATAGCTCAGTAAAGAAAAAAACGTGAAACAAGTACAGCAGCCACTACAGTAAAAAATCACAAATCCGACATTGACAGACAAACGACATTAATTAAACCCGTTAACCAATCAATTGTAACACTGAAATGAAATTCTACAATTATCAACCTATCAACCATCAAAAACCCGAACGAGGGCGCCCAAAAATAATCGACAAAACTTTTAGCAAACATATTCCGTGCGTTATAATTCCATATCGTGGGCTTCGTCGTCACTGAACTCCGACATTGATGATTCTGTGTCGGAGTTGGCGCCATTTTGTTTTGACGCGGCGCCGACGCCCGTAATGGCGTCCTTTTCTAATAGAGCTTCCTCTGTCGCGAACCTACGGACGTAGTCTGGATCGGTGTGATCCAAATGTTACTTGATCAAGTAATTGTTTGAGGCCAGTCTTGGCGCAGGGGCACCGAGTGTGACTGCAAACCGGCTGTTTGTGGGTTCGATCCCCACTCGAGGAGATGAAATATTTACTTACATTTATATTTCTATTTCTTCGCTTTGGTGTCGAGACTAAGTGCGGCGTTGAGTTCTGCCACTCAACACGCAATGCCTCCAGAGCTCGTCAGAAAGTGAGGAACGAAGTATCTTAACATTAGGTTCCCTCTGCCTACCCTGCTGTGTGCGGGATACAGCGTGAAGCTGATATTTTTTTTAAACAATTAGAGGGGTTGGGTGATTTATGATAGGCGCGGGATCAAAATCCAATAATATTTCACATGGAATTTTATTATTGTTTCATAAAAATAATTTTGATATTAAAATCGATGATTTGATATTAAAATATACTAATTTTAATTTAAAAACTAAAATGTATTAGATTGTAATTTCAAAATTAATTTTATGAAAGTAGACCCCCGGTTATCCGAAGAAGAGTTTTGCAGGGTTTTGTCGGATTGTAGAGTACCATCTAAGATACCCTGTAGTCCCAATTTTTAAAGTATAACTCATAATAAAAAAACATCAAACACTCTACTATTTTTTTTTTTTTTTTTATGGAAGAGACACGGCAAACGAGCGTGCGGGTCACCTGATGGTAAGTGATTACCGCCGCCCACGGCCCCGTGCAACCCCAGAGGAGCTACAGGTGCGTTGCCGGCCTATTAAGATGGGTTGGGCGCCGGGGCCCGGCATTACCTGATGCGAAACGCAGTGGCATAAAGCCACTACTTCACGCTGGTTTTAAATGCCGGGGGTGGTAATGATCCGGTCGAGTCTGCCCATGCGTGTTGCCATTGCTGGTGACATGACTCTACCACACGTACTTTAGTCGCCTCTTACGACACCACCAGTACCAGGATGATCCTATTCTAGGCCGGGATCACACGGCAAAAACTCTACTAGTAATAATATGAAAGGGGACGGATTAGAGAAGGTCCGATTTCCGGCGGGTCCACTATATTAAAAAACAATTACATTTACAGTACAATATTTAGTAAAATAATAATTTAAGTCAACTAGCTTAACTAAAAATATACTAACTAACGTGCTCAGTTGGTTTTGAAAACTGAATCAACAGAAAGTGGTAAGAGGCAAGGGGTTACCTCGGTTGAGGTCCTTTTCGAAAACATAGTATCGGTGACAGTATCATCGATACGTACGTCACGTGAAATAATCAAGTTGTAATTTCCACCCTCCTAAAACACTGTGATAACGACAACACGACACCAACAACAATATGGATATAAAAAACAAGCTGTCAAACTTACCTGATACCTTCTTCTTGTACTCCTCAGGCTTGTGCAGGTACATGGCGGCCGCGTCACCATTGAGCGGGTCTATGGGGTTGGGGTAGGTCAGCAGCTGGGGCAGGAATGATTCGAATATGTTTGATAAATCTGCAAATTGTAAGTCACTCATGAATACTTTATGCGTCTTCAAATTGCCCGTTTAGTGGCGAATCTTGAACGACGCATTTTATCTTGGTACAAGAGACTTGGTACATGAAATAATACATTTTCCCGAATAAGAATAAAACTCACAGCCCTCGTGTTGACAGTCAGACGATATGCAGCTGCGCCACGAAGACTTATATTTAAATTATGTAGAGTTATATAATATAAATAAAGACATTTATGTGATTTGTAAAGACATCAATATTCTTGTGTTGAAAAGGGTTATCTTTACATATTAGCGTACCAAGATACAAGCGTACAAAGGTAAACGCTAAGGTTGTGGATTCGATTCTCACTCGGGGAATGAAATATTTAATATTTTCTTCACTCTGGCAACGAGACATAGCGCGACGTTGAGTTCCGCCAGTCAACACGCAATGCTCCGAGAACTCTGCAGAAATTGAAGAACGGAAGTGTCTTCATGGAAACATTAGGTGAAACAAACAGTGTTAACACTAGGTTCCCAGGAAACATTGTAAAACTAAAAAAACTATATTTGTAAAATTTCTATTTAGAAAGCATTTAAGACATCTTTTAATAAGAAGGTATTTGTAAATAGTAATATATTTTATAGTATCAATAGATCTCTGAAAGGTTAAAAATTACTATAATTATAGGCAGAAAAACAAGTAGCAATGAATAAATTAACAAAGGAACAATTAGTACTTAACATTGTATGCATTTTTATTAAACAAACACATCTTGTAATGAAAAATGTATAATTTTTTATTTTTTATTTTTTAGAACCTAATTTAAGATACTGGTTTTAATGTTCTGGCCAACTTCAAGACATAGTCGAGTGGTGGAGCCCAACTTGGCCCCTTTATTCCATTAGGCCTGATAAATATTAAAATAAGTACATATATTCAATAATGATTATATCAAATGGATTAGATTTCACAACTATAGGTAAAGTACAAGTTTACCGTATTTTGTGCATATTGTTACTGTTTTTTGCTCCTTCATCAAGAAATCAATATATTAAAACATCGATTTCCTTACCTTTACACTGTATCCTACACATAGCAGGATTGACAGAGGGAACATGGGAACGTAGTGTCAAGACACACCGTCCTCATTAAAACACTTTCGTTTCTCACTTTCATTGAGTAGCCGAACTCAACGCTGCGCTTTGCCTCGATAAAACATTATTAATATATGTATTATAAATCTGTGATGGAATATATACTGTTCCTTCTGTCCCCTACTATATGCAGCCCTGGGATACAGTGTGAAAAAAAAACTTACCATACAACGCTGTCCAAGCCTGATTTATTACGTCCAAACACACAGTTCCGGATACTTCATCAATGTTCGGATGGTACACTTTGTTCATGAAACCGATCGACGGGGATTTGAACGGGTAGTGGTCGGGGAGGTGAACGCGGACCCGCCACACACCACCCTCGTAGGGAGCTGAAATTTGAAAGAAAATGTATTACTTTTTTGAGGCCGTCGTGGCGCAGTGGGATCGGGGTCAAATTGAAAGCAAGGGAAAGACATGGCCAAGGGCCTTCCATCAAGTGTGGCATGGGACGCTCCTTGCAAAACTTTCATCCTACGTGCATCAAGGTCGCTGTCAACGGTTTTTGCTCGGAATTCATGCCCGTGAACGCTGGTGTCCCCTAATGTTGCATTCGTTACTATGCAGATGATAGCACAGTGGACGCTGTTTACTTTGGCCACGCAAGTCCTTCTCGGTAAAACGCTGAACAGTGTCGAAATAAACTTGTGTCTTCTGTTGAGGCATCCCTTTAGAATGTCTTGGGGTGAAAGGAACTTAAAAGACTTAGCCTCTTAAAAGACTTCATTTGTCGTATCGCACATATTTATCGTGTCGTAACCGCGATAAGCATATTGGGTTTTAATATTTCGAGTGACTGTAAGTATCGCGATCATCTAGAAAGTACGGCCAAGTTAGCCTCGAAGAAACGGGCGGTCATGAGTAGAACGAGACGTCACTTCACGCCAAAACACCGATTGGCCCTATATAGGGCCCAGGTTCGACCTCATATGGAGTACTGTTCCCATCTCTGGGCTGGTGCACTCAGTATGATCTCATATGTTGTATCCTTTCAAATGGGTCAAGCTGGCACCGTTCAAATCATTGGACTCAATGATCTGTGAAAGGCTTGACACTTTGGCTTTGCGTAGATACGTCTCCTCATTGTGCGTTTTCTACCGCATTTATCATGGAGAATATTCTGAAGTACTGTTAGACCTATGACCTGCCGCCGAATTTTGTATCCGCACAGTACGTTACAAGATTAAATATCATCCACACCACCTGGATACGTGGGATTCCATGGGAATTCGTGGGAACGTGGAAAATATAATTGGAAGAAACGAAAGTAAATAAAACAAATCAAATACCAAGTAATAACGGATTTCTTAGGAATATTTCAAGATGCACAACTATAAGACACTAGAAAAACCTCCTATCTAACCACGATCTCACAAATAAGGCCCTTGATCTCGGAAATCGTATCCTGGTGGAAACCGGGCTTAGAGCCTTTTACATAAGGAAGACTTGAAAAGTGACATGGAGAGGAAGGCTATAATCCAAAAATAATATAAACCAAGCGGGACAACTCAGTAAGCGTGTCGGTAATTAGTTCCATAAACACTTGAGGCAATTTTATCGCCTTGGTAAACTACAAAATTCGGCGTTGAGCTCCGTCACTCAATAGTATATATATATATATATATATATATATATATATATATATATATATATATATATATATATATATATATATATATATATATATATATATATATATATATATATAATACTTAAAAAATTAGATAAGACTATCGAATATATGTATGTTTAGATAAAAGTAAAATTTAATAACAATCATATACCAATCAAACCTTAGGAACACAAAAACACTTTTTAAATCTAATCAGATATAATCAAGAATAGGTTTTTTTTTTTTTTTAATGGAAAAGACACGGGCAAACGAGCGTGCGGGTCACCTGATGGTAAGTGATTACCGCCGCCCACGGCCCCGTGCAACCCCAGAGGAGCTACAGGTGCGTTGCCGGCCTTTAAGGTGGGTTGGGCGCCGGGGCCCCGCATTACCTGATGCGAAACGCAGTGGCATAAAGCCACTACTTCACGCCGGTTTTAAATGTCGGGGGTGGTAATGATCCGGTCGAGTCTGCCCATGCGTGTTGCCATTGCTGGCGATGTGACTCTACCACACGTACTTTAGTCGCCTCTTACGACACCACCAGTACCAGGATGATCCTATTCTAGGCCGGGATCACACGGCACAAATTTTAGGTACTATTTTTTATATGTATCCCGCATATTGCAGTGGGAACAGTGGGAACCTAGTGTTACGTCACCCCGTTCCCATTAAGACACTTCTATTTCCCACATTCCGGCGACTTAAGGAGGCATTGCGCGTTGAAAATATTTTAATATTTTAACATTTCGCAATGAAAATATTTTAATATTTTATTTTCACAAATGGGAATTAAACCCACTGTTCACCTGTCTCGCTTACAATTCGCCCCTCTGCGCCACCGCCTAGGACTGGTTTCAAGAATAAGTACTTATTATATAAAATTCATTTTTTAAAAAAGAAAACTCAGCGAAGCGAGTGTTGCACGAAGGGTTCCGTACCATCATTTATAAAAAAGGTGTAAAAATCATGTCTGTTCTATGAGATCCACCTTAAGAATCAACATGTTTATCTTTTAGTATTTATTGTTATAGAGGCAAAAAAATACATCATCTGTGAAAATTTCTGGTTCATGAGATATCGCCTGGTGACAGACAGACTGATAGACGGACGGACCAACCTCTTTTTTTCCTTTTTACCGTTTGGGTACGGAACCCTTAGACGAAATGTCAAGACTATATTAGAAGAACGAAACATGTATATAAATAACTTTAATGTCGCTGAAGAGGTAAGTGTAAAGTTATCTCGAAAAGTTTATTTTTATAAACTAACATGTGAAGTGAAGTGAAGTATGGCATACTCATCGACCCTGTGGTAATATGAGTTACGACATCTTGATTGAATAAATATTTCATAATATTAGATTTAAGATACGCCGTTCTCTACTTTCTGCATTATTTTACAGATATTTTGTGTAGAGTGGCGAAATTTAACGCTTCGTTTTACCTACCAAAGCGGGGAAATGAAAATAGTTAAATATTATTTTTCTCCAAATCCACTACCAATACTGCTTGGACGCTGTCTAACTGCACAAATACACACAGAGTATTTCTAGACAGAGATGGGCAATTTTAATTGCTATTAATAATTAAATATTCATATAAATCATTTATTAATATAAGTATTAATATAATCCATAATACATAGGTATTATAGATTATTAGATGGAATGGATTTTTGTAAAATACAATAAAGAGACTATATATTTATACTCACTGCCAGGAGGTCCGAAGAACTTTACGCAGAACTCGTTGAGACCCCCTAATATTGTGACCTCATGCTTACTTTCAATGCTGATTATGTAGTTAAGGAAGGAAGTTTAAAGAAATTAATATATTGACAGTTGCATCCTAATATATTTTTCAAAATGTTATGTATGTAAAAAAAACATTAATAATTTTACCAAAATTGGCAATGTTCATAATATTAACAACAGAAATAGACTTAATCTTAGTGCACCTGTAACTCGGTTGCATGAAATCCGAATTCTGGGGGCATTGCGTGTTGAGTGGCGGAACTCAACGCCGCGCTTGACCTCGACACCAGAGCGAAGAAATTTTTTTTTTTTTTTTTTTTTTTTTTTTTTTTTTTTTTTTTTTTTTTTATCTGGTTTCATCTGCGATCAGTCCCAAACTATAAGCAGATCTGTTGATATTAGGTTTGTTAGCGTTTAGAGGAGCCTCCCCAGTGGGAAGCTCTACTCGTCTTTTACCATCTTACATCTAGTGTTTGGATATTGTGTCGTTTTAGGCGTTTACTATAACTGATAGTCATCAGATTTGTTGCTAGTTCATTCGGGTGGTTGCTGAGCCGATTTTTGTAGCTGATGGTGGAGCTTTTTATCTCTTCCTTTACTGTTTTCATTTTTAGAAAATTGTGTATTTCCGAGTTGCTGACACCCCATGGGGCGTTTGTTAAGGTGCGTAAAATACAATTTTGTAATCTTTGGATGATAGTTATGTTGGACATACAAGCGCTCCCCCACAGCTGAATTCCATACATCCACACTGGTTTAAGGATCATTTTGTAGATAAGCAACTTATTGTCTACTGAGAGTTTGGAGTTGCGTGCCATGAGCCAGTACATATTTCTATATTTGATATTTATTTCATTACGTTTTGTTTTAATGTGCTTCTGCCAGGTAAGTCTCCTATCTAGGTGAAGGCCAAGATATTTGACTGAGTCCCTATGAGGCAGAGTAGTATCACCCAGTTTTACCGGAGGGCAGTTTCCTTTTCTTAACGTAAAGGTTATGTGAGTAGACTTAGAGGCACCAGTCTTAATGCGCCATTTTTTGAGCCAGTCATCCACTTTGCAGAGGCCTGTTTGAAGGATGTTTGAAGCAGTTACAGGATTTGAACTGCTTGCCATTAGTGCAGTGTCGTCGGCAAAGGTAGCAATAGTAATCTGCGGTGCCTCTGGGAGATCCGCTGTGTATAAGGTGTAAAGAAATGGGCCAAGAACAGAGCCCTGAGGAACTCCTGCCTTTATATTGAAGATGTCAGATGTCTCTCCACTTTCTCGCACTTGGAACATTCGATTGGACAAGTAAGAAACCATCAGGTTGTAGCAGCTGTGCGGCAGCATATTTTTTATTTTAAAAAGCAAACCTTTATGCCACACTTTGTCGAATGCTTGTTGTATGTCCAGGAAAACAGCAGAGCAATACTCTTTCGCTTCTAGGGACCTCCTTATCTGTTCACACACCCGGTGTACCTGTTCAACAGTCGAATGCTCCTGTCTGAAGCCAAATTGATGTTTCGGAATCACTCCGTTTTCAGATAGTATTGGTGCTAGTCTACTTAGCAGGATCTTCTCAAATAGTTTGGACAGTATAGGTGTTAGGCTTATAGGTCTATACGATGTGACATCATCTGTAGGTCTTCCCACCTTGTGTATCATCGTAATAATTGATACTTTCCATACAAGTGGAAAATACTGTACTCTAAGTATGCTATTAAAGAGCGCAGTAATAAATACTAGTGCCTTTTTAGGAAGTTGTGTTAGAATCTCCTTGGTAAGGAGATCGAAGCCTGGTGCTTTATTGTTTTTTAAGCCTCGTATGTGTCTTGCTAGTTCCTTTATAGTTACTGGTCTTGGTGGTGAAGATAATTGGAGATCTTGTTGTAATTGATCGTCAATCTCTTGTTCGTGCTCAGGAAAACAACCATCGTTTGGATTAAAAACGTTTGCAAGGTGTTTCGCGAAGATGTTTGCTTTTTCCTTGCCAGTCTTAGCCCATCCTCCGTTGCGATTTCTTAGGGCTGGTTTAATTTGCTGCGGTCTGTGGAGATTTTTTGTGAATTTCCACAGCGAATACTCCGTGGAGGATGTAGCAGTTAGATTTTGTAACTTATTTTGTAGAGTGGCGTTACTTACTTCATCCAGTATGTCTTTCAACTCTCTTATAGCTTTATTTAGGGATGTCTTGTCACATTTTTGTCTGGTTTGATGCCAGATTCTTCGCTTTCTTCTTTTTTCTAGGACTTTCTGTTTAATTTTAAATGGAAGGTTTTTGGCTGAAATAATTTGGTTTCTCAGTGGAGTATTACTCCAGCAAGCGTTTTGTATCAGATTTGTAATATATTTTGTGGCTTCTTCTATCTCTGCAGGTGTTTTTAAGGATATCCGTAGTTGTATGTTCTCCTCCAACTGTTCTTTAAAGCCTAGCCAGTCAGTAAATTGATTGTAAAGTGTTTCTGGTTCGTCACAAAATATTACATTATTACTTATTGTTAGAAGTACTGGGGTATGGTCAGAGCTACTGTCAAGGCAAGATTCGATTTTTAGATGTTGTTTTGATAGTCCATTGACTACAAAAAAATCCAATAAATCAGGTTTTCTCATTTGATCAGTAGGCCAGTATGTTGGTTCACCAGTGGAGATCGTGTTAAAGTTATTCGAATCGATACAAGATTTTAGTTGTCGGCCCCTCGTTGTGGTTAATCTGGAACCCCAGTATGTATGTTTCGCGTTCCAGTCGCCTCCCACGATAAACTTAGTTCCCAATGTTGAGAAGAAGTTGTTGTACATCGAACTGTGTATTGTATGTTTTGGCGGACAATAAATCGCAGATAAATGGAGCGGCCCTTCCTTACTTTCCATAACAATGGTAGTTGCCTGAATTGGGCTTGTTTTATACCCGGGCAAGAGATGGTGTTTGATATTTTTTCGGATTACAATCGCGGTCCCAGCATGACCTGTGCCATCAGGGTGGTGGGTGACATAGGTGTAACAGTCCTTGATCTTGACGTTACTTTTTTCCGTACAGTGCGCTTCAGCTATAAGGACGACATCAAGGTTGTTGTTTACAATCAGTAGCTCTAACTCAGATTTATTTGGAGCCAGTCCGTTGATATTCCAGGTTCCTATTCTTAGCATTGTTATTTTTTTAATCTGTCTATTAGTGTGGTTATGAGGCTCAGTAGAGTACCCATTTGTTGTAAGATAAGATCAAATTTCTCAGATTGTTTTATTATAAGATCTTCAATTTTCGTCTTATTGTTGGTTTCAGCAGTAGGATTGCCCATTTCCTTTTTCGCTTTCTCTGCGTAAGTGGCACGGTCACTATCTCTATCACATCTTGGTATTTTTGTGGTTTCTTTTTGAGTAACTTTTCTTTGGTTTTGGTCTGCTTTTCCTGGCATTCTTCTAGCTAGTATCTCTCTATACACTTCGCATCCTTTGTAATTAGCTGGATGCGAACCTTCACACAGGGCACATACAGCTGGAGTCCGGCGGTCTTTTTTGGGACACTCGGAAGTCTTGTGCCCTTGAGCACATTTTACGCATCGGTATGGCCTCATGCAGTAATTCTTCGAGTGGCCATACTGCTGGCACCTCTGGCACTGTGGTATTGTTGTTCTCTTCTTGGGATCCTCAATCACAATGGATTGGTGGTAAATATATTTGATATCTTTTACTGCTCCATTATTTGGACTAGGAGCAATGTTAACAAAGAAAGTTGTTGTTGGTTTCTTATCCGGACCGTATTTGGCGTTGATTATTTCTCCATAAACTTTATTTCCGGTCTTTTCTATTTCTTCTTCTATTGCACTAGTTGGAGTTGTGTGATGGAGATTTTTGATAACAACCCTGTAACAACGCTGCTCCTTTATGTTAAATGTGTGTCCTATCAGGCCCTTCTCTCTGACTATAGCAATAATTTTCTTGTAGGTCTCAATGTCCCTGGAGGAAATTCTTAGTTGGCTCCTACTTATTATTTTAAAGTTGAAGTGGTCCTTGTCAGCTACCGTTTCTAAAAGCTCTGTTAGTCCATTAACATTTTCGATGCCATATAGCAAAATAGGTGGTGGTTTGCTAGCCCGTTTCTCTTTTGGTCCGCTAGAATCTTCTTCTTGGTCAATAGGTAGGTTGTGGTACCGATTTTGAATTTTTATTGCTTCAGGTGATGGTGACTGGGAAAGCTTTTTCCTTTTGTTTCTGGCCGCAGGAACTCTTTGCCAGTTCGGAGGCATGGGAGTGATTATGTCTAAGTCTAGTTGGGAGCTCTTTTCTAATGACTGACTTCTTGGTCTCACAAATGAAGAAAAGAGCGAAGAAATGAAAATATAAATTTAAATAAATATTTCTATTCCTCTAGTGTTCAACCTACACCTACAGTCACCTTATTAATTGTGAGCTTAATCTAAACTCATAATTTGTAATCTACAACTCTAGTAGAAAATAATAATAATTTATACTATTCATGATACTACATCACAACAATTTACAATGATGATTTGTACAAAAACAGTAATATACAGAATTTCTCTTTTATAACATTTTCTAATGGATATTTAAGTAACATATTATATAGAAATAGTTTATTACACCATTGTGGTCCAATTTAAGTATATGCAATGACTATGGATTCATTTCCCACTTACTCATTTCCTAAATCTAGATTACTATTTCCGCTTCAATGAATAATAGAGAATCTTAGGTTCTTTATGTTTACTCATAGAAAAAAAAACAGCAAGAAGATGAAAAAATAAATTTATGTAGAATATTTATAATTTTCATCATATTAAGGACATAAGACTAAAAATAGCAATGGTATGTAATTGAAACCTATCTATGAACTGAATCAAAATATTTTAAAAACATGATAGTTTTCCACTTGTCATACCTATTTCTGATAAGGCTTATCAACTTTTGCTTAAAAAAGTTGACACAGTGTGGGAATCCATTTGGCTGGTTGGTGAATTTATTTTTACCATGACAGGGAAATATGTGATTAATACATTTTTTAGAATAATGAAATAAGTGAATGAACCCATTAGTGAATAATAGTACACTTTTTCTGTACATATTGGGTAGACAGCTACAAAAATTTAAGACATGTAAGTAAAAAAAATGTTGTGGGGTCACATTGTATTCCTTTTTGTTTAGCTTTATATATGTTGTAGAAAAATTGTATATATTTCAATTGTCCTTCTGGATATACTAATAAATTGTTTGTATTAAAATACAAATAAATTGTTTATATTCACTGGCCAATAACACAAAATATTAATTAAACTACTCTCTCTAGTAACATTTCAATGCATAAAATCAATTATTTAAGCTAAATAAAAACTAGTAGTATATAATGTTGTAGATAAGAAATAGATTTTAATATGAGAACAGAAATTATGTATAAGAAAATTATTTAAAGACTCAATATATCACTATCCAAAATATATAAATGGTTTTGATTTTTTTATTTTAATAATTTTATGTGCACTTATTAAGCACAAGCATATTTATAAGATAAATAAAAGAATAATTTTAAATCCACTTATTTTTCATTATTTTACTTTATTTGTAATTTGAAATATTATAACATGCAGTGCTATTTATGTCTACTGATGTTACTAACATTTGGCAATACACCAAAACTACTATGAACAGAATCATTTAAAACAGAAATCAAATATTTAATTAAACATAAATACGAAATTGTTTTTGTGTATGACATCATAAAGGACCTTTTCAACAATGGAACAATAACATGCAACCTTTGCATACTAATAAAAAAATACTATCGATTATTACAACGCATCTGTTTATTATTATCTCAAAGGGAATGAATTAAAGTATACTTCGTTAATAGCTTATGGCAATGAAGTTAGAAAAATGCGCAATTGAGACCGTGGCCTACATACAAATTACGAAATATTACAATCTAAATACACGGAAGAACACCGTTCGCTAACGTTAACGTATCGTGCTTTATCTATGTGTTATATATAGATACGTATGACGGACCTACACAAAGCACCATTGATAAGCCCTTCAAAGCTTTATTTCTAAATAAAATATGTAGCATACGTTCAAACGGTAGCTCATTAACGTCGGTAGGGTACAGCGTTAATACACAAACGGCCCGTATCGATTTTGTATTGGGTCGTGACAATCAGCTGATGGGCTACCTACTTATTTACATGGAGGCCCAGCGAAGTACTGCTTGTATAGAATATTATAACAAAGGATACAGTTTTATGACGTCCGTGTCCATGCGACGTTTCCCAGCGCTCGGTGACGACATCTTAGTGATCTATTGCTAATAAATCACTGTATCGAACACGAACACTATCACAAACCCCACACTCGACGCAGCGAGATAAATTTTTCGTCCACCAGCAGCAGTCAGAAAAATAACATTGTAGAAAAACAATGGACACACACCATAGACTAAGATTTCGAAGGTGATGTGTAATGACGTCTGTGTTGCCGTTAATAAATAAATATTTCTCAATCAAACTATATATACAGCTTAACATGGTTCATGACTGTAATATGCTAAAATAATCAAAAGTATTTAATATGACTACACATTTAATGTTGATACACAGAAGTTATAATTACAAAAATGTAAAATAATTTTTATTTGTATGTAAATGTTTATAAAATCTTGTCATTAATAAAATTGATTATTAAGTAAAAAACTAGAGCCTAAATATTATTTCCTAAATATACTAACAGCAAGGAACAACTAATGATTTAAAATAAAACAATTATATTATGTAGCATTCAATAAATGTTTACCAATTATTTTATTAAATGACCACAAACCAAACTCATTAGAAAAGTATTATGCGTCAAAATAGAAAAAATCACACATTGTCTACGCCCTATCGTACGAAACTTCGCGTGTATGACCCGTGGAACATTATTTATAATTTGATCTAATTATAGACTTATTTTACTTATTGTAGCCCAAAGTTAGTTAGGAAAGTGCGCGTATGTGCGTTGTCTCCCTATCAGTGCATGAGGATAGCGAAAACATGTGTTACGATGTGAATATAACTTGGTGATTTATTCATAAAATAAATGTCAACAAATTGTAATTATACGTTGCGACGAATGGCATATTATTATTAAAGTGTTGTACGAAATTTGCGGAAACGTTGTTTAGGTTTGTAAATTGAGTGCATTCAGTCTGGGAGCAGTGATATCGACAGTGTAATGAACTTGATTCCACTTCCGGTGTTATCGTGATGGTGTATCGGTAATCGTGATTAGTGTTAGCATTAAACAGGCGGGATGGCGAACCCTAATATTGGGGCCTCGTTTGACCAGAATGACATGACCAGGTAAATTTTATATTGCAATACTTTTACGGTTTAACTTCACGCTATTTCCCGCATTGCAGGGTAGCCAGAGTGAACCTAGTATCAAGACATTCCTTCAGTTCAGCGCTGGAACTCAACGCCGCGCTTTGTTGTTGCCAGAGCGAAGATATTATATAGTGATATTACTAATAAGAAAAAATTATATCCATGACTAATTCTAAGCATGGCTCTTTTGATTGTAAAATAAATAATAAACCAGAAAGACTACACAAACTATTTCTCATTATATTTGTTTCGGTTAAAATATTTCTATTACTTTATATTATATTTATAAAATACACATTTTTCTTTCATCATTATTCATTGAAAAATGTGTTTACCACACAATGATTCTTATATATATTTTAAATAAAATCATAATATTTTTTTTAAATTAATTAAATTAAAAAATTAGCTTCACGCTATATCCCGCACACAGCAGGGTAGGCAGAGGGAACCTAGTGTGACACTCCGTTCCCCACTTTCTGCCGAATTTTAGAGGCATTGCGTGTTGAGTGGCAGAACTCAACGCCGCGCTTTTGCCTTGGCACCAGAGCGAAGAAATGGAAATATAAATTAATTATTAGGTGATTTTATACCTTGTGAAATATATGTATCATTTGGCTTGTTCTTGGCTTGGCTTTTTTGTAAATTCATTTGTGCAAAAAAAATATACCTACATTGTTTGTCACAGACATGGGTAATGGAAATAATTTAAATACTATTATTGTGCAAAGTGCAGATCAAACAATTAAATGTTGTGTGACTGTGTCTCATTTATTTTTAACATTTTTAAAGTGTTATTCCAGACTTAGAATAGAAAAATACTTAATAAGAAAACAAATATTTAAATGTATTGGGATTTCAACCCACGCCTCTTCAACATAGCTTGATGAGAATGTATGGCTTAGTGGTCAGTTCAAATTCCATCCATTCAATAATTCATTGGGGAGTACGGGCAACCGTTAAGACCCAATTTCCCATTCATTTTTTCACCCTGATAAACAACATGCAGTGTTGAGTTCCACCAATCACCATATAATGTCTTGAAAAATAGGGCAGTGTGCGGAGTATCTTAACGTTAATACTAGGTCTCCTCTTCATACCCTGTTATGTTGGAAAAACTGTGAAACTTCCTTGATTTGCTTTTTAGAGTTATAATAGGACACCAATAAATGTAAATTGTAGTTCTATGCAAATCCATATTTTAAGTGTGAATTGGCAGTTATGACACGTGGAACATGAAATGAATTTTAATGACAATATTTAGTGCTTCAAACTAGATATGAATACCTGAATTGATACTTGTGCCTATATTTTTTTAGCTTACCACTTTTATGTGACAAGCCAACAGATAGTATAGTGGTTGACAGATTTAATTTTTAAGCCTTTTCAATAAATAAGTGGGACTCATTTGTTAAAAAACTGACTTAAAAAATATAAATGATCTTTGGTTTTTATTACTTAATCTATTTATTTTTAATGTTTATAATTTATATAGACATATAAAATTTTTTTAACAGAAATATGTCACTATACTTAAAACAAAAACTATTTGGTTCACCTTGTTAGACAGTTAATCCTTATATACATTTAATTTATTAATTTTAATTCTTTATATTTTTCTATAATATTATTTATATATTTCTGAAATGATTAGTAAGTAATTGAAAAGACTACCAAACATACTCATATATTAGGACAATACAAGTTTGGGAGAACACATTTTGTACTCAAAACTGATGTACCAGTAGGGGGACATGAAAATAAATATTGCCTTGAGCTTGTATTGAACCCACAACCACTACCATTTTATTATATTGCTATTTATAAAATACTTTAAAACATTTTTAAAATGTTATTCCACACTAAGGATAATACTGTAGTGTTTTTTTTGTTGTATAACAAGCATATAAGAATTTTCATGTAGTTTGATAATAATAAATAAATAGTATCCCATAATACAAACAATTCTTAGTATGTTTGAATGGTTAAACTTTTTCATAATATTATTCTCAATTAGTTGAATAAGCTAATAATATTTCCAAAAATTTTAATAGTTTTTAAAATATTTTTTGATATTTTCTTTATTATTTTCAACAAAATTTTCCTTGTAGTAAGATTTAAGCTAAAAAGTAGTTTAGAGTAGGCAGTAGGCATGTGAGTAATTGTGCTTCTGTTCATTGTAATTCTAATAACAGATTATAGTTTCAGTGATGTTTTATGACTGTCCTGGTTTTGAAAGACGACTTAACTGCTTTCTGGGACTATAATGTATGAATTCATAATATTTGTATATACTTCTTTTCATGTTTGTTGCTTTTTAGTATATAAGTATATGAACAATTTAAGATCTATGAGAAATTATTTTAAATAGTGTACAATTGCTCTAAAATAGGATATTTTAGTGTCTTAAATTACTAAATAGTTAATAAAAAAAATCCTCTCTGTTCTCTCTGCTTAACATATTAAAATATTAAAAGCAATACTTTAAACATTCTTTAACAATTATTCCAAAAGTCGAAATTTTTCCAAGACACCCTTCTTTAATCTTTTATATCAACTGTAAGACTGTTAAGAGTATACATTAATATGCTATAATTAATTCTAGCTGGTATTTCGGTGGCTTGTCACGAGCAGAGGCATCGAAGCTGCTGCTAAACGAGACTGAAAGTGGTGTTTTCCTTGTGCGGGACTCCAAAACTATACATGGCGACTATGTGTTGTGTGTTAGGTAAGTATTTATGAGTGCATAGATTCCAAAAAGTATTTAATTTTAAAATGATCTTTGTAAGTTGGAGTTAATTACCATTAGAAAGTCATTATTTGGCGATTTATGAGTTATTATGAAAATTGTGATCTTGGTTTATGTTTTTTTTATACAAAAACTTTAATATTGTGTGTTGTAGTATTTTTTTTTTATTAGACGTCGTGACTAACGAATCTTATAAAAAACTGAAACTGAACTTATAAAAACTTTTTTTTTTATTTCACACTACACACATACATTGAAACGCGTTATACTCAAAATGTGCATTTTGTTAAAATACTACTTAATTTTGTTAATATAATGACTGTTTAGATACTACGGTAAAAAAACAAACAACACGAAAAACAAGAGAAGTAGAAAAAAAATTGCCAACAAATTTTTTGTAAAGTACATAAACACTCTTTTAAGTATTTTTTAATCTAGGAATGAATTAAGTCAGAATAATGCTTGGAAAGCTGTTGTAAAATGTAAAAAAAATATATTTATGTGTTATTTAAACAATTGCCCTCGCTACTAGTCAACTTTTATAAGTTGGTTGTCTCTTAGACTTACAGTTATGAAATTTGTTAATCACTTTAATGTGCCTATTTATTATATTTAAATATTATAGTAAACAAAAATTTAATTAAATTTATTTTTAAATTAATCATATTATTTTATTAATTAATTTAGGCCAGTCGTGGCACAGTGGCACAAAGTGTGACTGTAAAAGCGACTGTTTCCCACTTTCTGCCGAATTCTGGAGACATTGCGTGTTGAGTGGCAGAACTCAACGCCGCTCTTTTTCCATCGACACCAGAGCGCAGAAATGGAAATACAAATTTAAGTAAATATTTCGTTTCCTCGAGGGGGGATCGAACCCACAAACAGTCAATTTTACAGCCACACTTTGTGTTTCTGCGCCCCGACCAGTCTCAAAGTTGACCTTATTACTGTTAAGCAATAAGGTCACCTTTGGTATATTTTTATATATTTTGTAATTTTTGTGTCTTTTCTTGGGTGTACAATAAAGAGTTCGTGTTATTACCACTATCACACCCATTGACAAGTATACACAGAGTTGGAAACAACTTGGAAACAACAAGGAAATATAACAACAATGATTGTATTTCTATAAAAATAATTTGCATTTATTAATATACCAATATCTATCTACTGAATGCATATTTTTGTCATGAATTCAGTAGATAGACCACAGTAGTAATATATGTATGGATGGGTGAACAATAAGCATTCATTGTTAGTAGATAACAACTTAGTTAATTAGTAATAAAATAATAAATGGCAACTTGTTAATTGATAATATATAGTGGAGGACCGAGTGTCTTAACACTACGTTCCCTCTATTTGATATTGTTGATATTGTATCGTCTTCATCGAGCAGGGAGCCCCGCGTACCGTCTCTACTACTGATGCTTTTGTCACTCACTGCGCGGTGATCAATGCCTACTGCACTCTGTCTACCGTGCTATATGCAAAATACAGTGTGGAGGTTTCGAACCCACACCAATCCCCTAAACATTCCCTTCCATAAATATATTAATAGTCATCACTAGCTCACCTATTACTACTATTCTATAATAACAGATTCCATACATTTTTTTCCAGGGAGGATGACCGCGTGTCTCACTACATAGTAAACCGCGTGATATCAGCCGATGGTACCACACGATTCAGGATCGGCAACCAGCTGTTCGCAGATATGCCAGCCCTGTTAGCCTTCTACAGGCTCCACTACTTGGACACCACGCCGTTGGTAAGGCCACTGTCTCAAGCCAGTGCACAAGCGACGCCTTCCGCAACCCCACATTTGTATCATGTGCTGGAGGTTGTGATAGCCAAGTTCGATTTTGTTGGAAGTGTAAGTTGAATATTCATTTTTTTTATGATCATGATCATGATTTTCTGTTTGACCTGGAAGTTCGACTGGGGATGTGGCGAAAGAGGTTTGCAGAGACTAAAGCGTTTGACGTTCCGCTCTCTATGGCTACCCTACTGGTGATAAAACGTGAAGTCAATAAAATTATTTCTTTGTATTGAAACCTGATATTGTTATCCGCGAATAATTGAATTATGTGTCAATTTATCTGCGATTAAAGATTGAAATAAATAGAAAATCAAATAGTCAATAAATAAATTTAACTGGCATTTTAACTATGTAGACTGATATCCCAGCCCCTCCAGACCTACATCATTTTAGCAGTCCCTAACTTGGACCTTTCATAGGTGGCTCAAACTAAATATTATATATATATATATATATATATATATATATATATATATATATATATATATATATATATATATATATATATATATATATATATATATATATATATATATAAAAATTTAAGCTGAGAAGCCGCTTTGGGTAGCTAGTTTTAAAAAATCATGACGTATATTATTTAGCGGAAGTAAACCTCATACCTCCCAAAATAGATCCCCGTAAAGACTAAACTATGGCAGTGGGTTGATTGCGATGACTAAATATCTAATAAACGTAAACGTTTATAAATAACCAAACTAAATGGGTTTCTATGCCGATACCGCCCTGACTCGATAGAAAAATGTACCCGAGTACGCTTGTACTTGATATGAAAATTTGTGTACTAATATTATATTAAAATTGCTTTGAACAACAAAAAAATGTAAATGTTGAAATTATAAATTATTGTATTATAGAAGATTTTTGAAAATTTTTATTTTAATTAATATATATAATCAATATTAATTATTAAAACGAAAATTATTTATTTAAATTTCTATTAAGTATATCACGTAAATTAGCTTATGGGAAGTACACTTGTTTCCTTATATTACGATTGGGAAAAACGTGGCGTTAATATGATATTTTTTAATGTGTGAATTTCAAATGTAAATACTATTACTAATTAATATATTTTCTTAGCGGTAATAGAGGCCACTAGGCACCTTAGTTCCAACTACCTAAGTGCGTAGCGTGAAGCTAAAAAAAATAAAATAGTGTTCATGAATTCGATTCGATTTCGAGGTCTGTTTTATAGGAACGTGTTTTGTTTACTGCATATTTGTTTTTAGATTTAACGCTGCCGGTGAATGTTTAGTCTCGTATTTTTTATAGGTGTTCGCGTGTTGGTTAGTCTACGTTACGCCTCTATAGCGCAGTAGTACAGTTTCACTCGCGATAATTAAAATAGTATATTAAATACAAATCTCACTCAGTTGGTTTTCTAGTGTAGTCTATGTAGAATGTGCGGACAACAGATAATTAAGAACTTTTTTTATTAACAGTATTGTTATGAACTTTTTTGCCTTTACTTTAATACGTTTTTCCATCCATTCAAAAAAAAACAATAATTTTCACTGTTTCTTTTTTTTTATGGAGACAGTGCGGTGTGCAGTTCCGCCTTTCAACACACAATATCTCGAAAAATGGGTGGTGCCTTATGAACTAAATGTCTTATTAATAACAAAAAGAAACGTATTTATCATCAAGGCACATTAGCAAGACGAACGTAATGAGTACGTTCTCGATATGTTTATATATAGGCAATCCAAGGGTGAAGCGTTAAGTTTAAGCGTTTAAATTTATAGATATGGTTTTATATGATAATTTCTTAGCTTTCTTAGCTGTATTCGGCAGAGGGACCCTTGTGTGTAGACACTCCGTCCATGGGGAGTGGCGGAACTCAGAATTGAGTGTGTTTTTACAGTCACACTTTGTGCCCCGCCACACAACTGGCCTCAATATGACAAATTAAATAAAGGATGTAATAAATTTCATGTCAATATATTTTATCACAATTCCAGGACGCAGATGACTTACCATTCAGCCGTGGCGAGAAACTAATGGTTATCAATCGTGATGAGGAACAGTGGTGGACAGCGAGGAACGCCCAGGGCAGGATCGGGTCTATACCCGTACCATACGTACAGAGGGTAGGTTTTAGTAAAGATTTTTTTAGTTTAATTTTGAGAGAACTCGACGCCTCGCTTTGTTTCAACACTAGAGCTAAGAAATGAAAATATAAATGTAAATAAATATTGAACATCTTCAAGTGAGAATCGACCCCCAAAACCTGTCGCTTTCACAGTCGCACGTTTGTGCCGCTACGTTACTAATACTTTCATAACTCACAAAATTAAGTGAAAAATTCCTACATACTTTTGATAATGCGCAGTTGCTAGACGCAGCGGGCGCGCCGTACCCGCCCAACGAGGCGCTGAGCCAGCTCGACCCGCCGAGCCCACCCACCAACAAACAGCCACAGAAGGGAACCAATATGCAGGTAATAATACTAGGCTCAGAGTGTGAACAGCTAAATCTGTTGTCTTAAATTTTTTCTCTTCATCATTTTTACAAGAGCCCCCGGCGAGAGTAGACATATTGGTAGCTTCCCGCTATACACTCCTAGAGAACATCGAACCCACAACCGTCGCCGTTTTTTTGTGCTTCATCGCCACGACGACATCGTTCTCTATTTATTGCTCTCTATAATATAAATAAATTTATTTTCAGCGAACGTTACCAGCGTTGGCGCGAGTGCGACAGTCGCGGGTACCTAACGCGTACGACAAGACCGCGCTCAAACTGCAGGAAGGGGACTTACTCAAGGTAGTTGATAAATTTATAATATTAGTAATTAGAACCTCATTTAAAGGGTTAATATAGTATATATAATAAATATCTGACTAGCTTTAACCTGCGGCTTCACCTATCGCTAGGTGCTATCAAAACTAAGAGTTGAGTATGACCAGATGTCGCGTTTCAAACGGGACGGGACAATCCTGTTTTTTGCTTGTGTGTCCCGCTGTCCCCACAGTACGTAACAATAACCCCTTTTCTAGAGATGGGACAAAAAATTGATCGATTCGCAGCATCGCTTATAGCGCCATATGTTTTGTTTAAAAATAGGGCAATAAAATAATCAACTAAATTTAAAAACCGGACAAACAAGGGTCGGGCTCGCCCACCGATTGTTCCGTACAAAAATTGAAGGTCTCGAGCTTTTTCTAAAATTCAAGTTTAGCTTAGCCAGAGCCCTTTCATCCGATACCTAAAATTTTTTTGATACACTTTTTTTAGAATTTAACCGAAAATAGTTTTCATTTAGATTTTTGGCTGAGTGATACTACTTGTAAATGATAGCTGCTAAATTTCATTATTATATGCCAACCGGAACGGAATACTCGTATTAGTGTCGAAATACGCAACCATTCCCTTTTTTTCAAACAAAAGTAGAAATACATTTTTTTCAGGAAATCATTTGTTGGTTTGAATTTCTACGCGACATCTCTAAGCGTTCCTAAGGTAAAGGCTCTTGACAGACAGACGGAAAGATAACAAAGTGATCTTTTTTCATATATTGTAAGGGTTCCTTCTTTCCTTAAAATGTACAGAAAACACGTAAAACTCTTGCCACTTACACCTAGAAAACGCCAAAAGCGTATGGCACACAAAAAGAGACAAAATACAACTTTTTAATACATTACTTTAATGAAAATTAAATTGCTAATTAACGAAAAAAACCGATGTTCCGTTTTGAGCCGGAAAAAGAATGACCACGTTATGTATAACAGATGGCCTAAAGTAACTCTGATCCATTAATTCTTATTCAATAAATTAACTATCCAACGTATTTTTTTATTTGATCCAGTAGCTCTTGAAATGAGTTCAATATTAGTATAGATTTTTTTTTCAGCTTCACGCTGTACCCCGCCTGTAGAAGTTCAGGCTCAGGAAGCCCGACATTATGCTGCTCACTCTATATATTTTACAATATTCTTATCATTAATTGCCATATTTTTTTATATATTACAGGTAACAAAAATGAATATTAACGGACAATGGGAGGGCGAGCTGAACGGGAAAGTTGGACACTTTCCATTCACATACGTGGAGTTTCTCGACGACCTGCCCAGCTAAATACAATAGTTGACACATAATATGCATATACATGTATACAGTTTAGATTGATAAAGATACTAAGATATTGATTATTTATAGTTGAAAATAAGTTATTAATTTTCTGAACTGTTTTTTATTTAGACTATTTCACTCAGTTATTCTCATCTCAATAAATTTCTTTAATTATGGTGATTATTCATATAACAAGATACAACAGATGTATAAAAAAATTACAGGATGTATGAAAAATTTAACAGGAACCTGTTAGGTAATTAATTATTCATTTTATAAATAATGTCTCCCATTAATCTCTTTTTTTTCTTATATTATATGCAATGTTACTGAAATTTTAAGACCAATGTGTCACAGCGGCAGTTATATATGAGGGATACTGAATTAATCTTATAACAATTTATCTAATTTATTTTTATCTTTGTTTTCCCAAATTCTACCTTCTTCATCTTTACGTTGTATCCCGAATATAGGTAGAGGGAAACTGGGAATCTAGTGGTAAAAGACTCTGTTACCATTAAGACACTTCAGTTCTCCAACATTCCTATGTATTTTGGAAGCATTATATATAGCCGCGCTATGCCATGCTACTAGAGCAAGAAAATGATATGTAATTTCTTATAGTAGGTACCGAACCCACAATTTGTCGTTACAGTTAGTTGCACGCCTGTGTCCCTGCGCCTTAAATATTTTCTTTACCAATCTAGACTGTAAATTCTATAATATTAAACTACTTATACATTTTGAACATTAAAAGTGACGTGAATGTTTTTTATTATATTATAAAAAACGATGGACGATTTTTTTTAATTTTTTTACAAAAAATGTGTCACACTGTTGTTTTATGTCTTAAAACATATTATTCACCATTTTATGTTCATTTAAGTGTATCTTATTTGTAACAATGATCTACATTACAAATATATACTGGTGAAATACTGGAATGGAGTGTCTTAGCTCTAGGTTCCCTCTGCATATTCTGTTATGTGCGGGATACAGCGTGAAGCTGAAAAAAAAAATGAGTGTATGAGGCATAAGATTTTGACTTAAAACCAACTGTTCTAAAGTATGTTCCATTATATTATATTTATATACATATTTTGTTTAATTCAAAACAAAATAAAAATAGTATGTTACAGACATACTATTTTTATTCTGTTTCTGATTCCAACCTAAATTGACTATGTCTAAATTTAGTCGGTTAATCGCTAATTTACAATAACAGCTGAACGCCAGATAATTCAAAGAGTCAATTCCATATATATTTTTCTGAAATGAAGTTTGAAGCTAACACTATTATTTTCAATAAGGCCTATATTAACTGTGCCATGTAGTAGTGCAATCATATCAAGCATTGTAAAAAGGATTATTTATCCTAAAGGACAACATTTTATATTTTTTATTCATATGATCAATATTGTTTTTTATATACATTTTATTTTATATTTATAACTGTGACACATACAATAATGTATGCCCACCGATATGGGGTATGGTTATATCATGTTATATTAAAACTTAACTTCCACTTGCTTCTCATACAAAATTACGCACAAATAAATACATAAAGCCGCTCTTAAATGTTTTTGCACTAAATACAAATGTACTGAATTAAGACAATTTTCTACAATTTTTTATCTATATTTCAAGGTATTAGTGTAAAAGAGGTCTAACTTACTTTAAGGGATAAAATCGAGGTTTTTTTATTTTATTAGTTTTGTTACATCAGTTCATCTCTTTACTCTTCTAACTATTGACATAATTGTAAACTATATTAATTTATAAATCCTGACGGGGGTATTTAAGAAACAAAATGGGTTATTTATAAGGTAAAAATGGATATTTAGTGTACTTATTTTTTATGTACTTTTTTATTTTTGTAAGTTAGACCATTTTAGCTCTAATGTCTATGTAACTACTATGCTTTATACTTAATAAGCTAAGAATTACACTTTTTCTATTTCTAACTCTATCTTCTTCACTCAAGTATAATTTTTTTATCCATTTTGTAAAGAAATATCTATATTTTTAATAAATATAAATGTTAATGTGAATATTCACATGAAATAAATTTATATATAACTTTTAGATGAAACAACTAAAAAGATAACTTTTTATGACATTTTACAATATAACAACTGAATTTTTTGGTAGTTTTGGTTTTATTAATATAGTTATTTTTACTAATATAATTTAATTACAAATTTTATGAATTATTATTATAGTTAAAAAGAAAACTTTAAAACACGTTTTCCTACACCACATATTATTAATTATATGAGCCATAACTTGCGTTGTTTTCTAGTAACCTCTGAAGAGTTTCATTATTCAGGTCCTGGTCCCGTCATCATATCGGCTCGATGACACCAAATTATTGTATTGTCACCTAATCTATTTACAACTGCTAAATTTCATAAGGATACAATTATAACAAGTAAATCAAATACCGTTTTTTTTTAAATTTTATATTTCATAATTACATGTTGACGTAATAAAAGTGTGTTAAAAAGGATTTTTAATTAATTTTAAATCAATAAAATTCTTTTGATAAAATTTTATTATAAAACTGTTTCGGAACGTTATTTCAATAGATGATTTTCATATAAAATTCTATTTGCAATGATCATCAAAATATTTATTATAAACAATTGGCTATGACAAAGTAAGTGACATACATTCAATTTAATAAAATTAAGAAGTTGTGGCACAACTAACAATTGTTCCCATTACAAGGAATTGACAAAGTTACATCGAAATAGTTATAACTGCTGTATAAAAGTTAAATTTTTACTGTTAAATAATTGTAGAATTGAATACTCGGATATGGTAAATGGTTTGAGATTAAGGGATTTTTAAAATGGTGGTTCAAATCAAACTAAAGATGTTTAGTGTATTGAAAAAAATAGATTAAATTATATATTTTTTTCTTCCAATAAGCTAAAAAGAATTTTATATATTCTCTATATATATATATATATATATATATATATATATATATATATATATATATATATATATATATATATATTTCTGTATTTATAGAAGTTTTGAAGTCAGACCTCTTGTATGATGGCCTTATTTGTAAATTTATTCAAGGTCTTCATTATATACTTGTGTCTTTAATGAAATTGGTTTGTGAAATGAGTTTTAATTAATACCTAGTTATTAGTAATTTTCGTGGTGCAGCGCCATAGCGTCTGGTTGGAAACGCGACGATTGTGGGTTCAGGTCTGAATTATTTTGGTAAAAAGACAGAGTAGGGCCTTGAGATCCGCCACTCTTGAATACCAATTTTGAATCCTTTGCGTGGATAACAGACTGTCTTAATTAAGTTGCCTACCATGCCTTATGGGGAATATCGAATACAGCCTGAAGCTAAAAAATATAACCATTTCATTTCATTAAAGACACACATATCACTCAATCGGTATCATAGTTTAATTTTAATTGCAAATGCAATATTATATTTGTTAATATACATATTATAAGATTTATAGGTTTAGCACTTACAACTATGATTATTAGACATTGTATAATAACTTTCGTTCGCGCCAAAACTGAGAATAATAATATGCTTACATTTTTAATATAATAATTTGCGAATGTCAAAATCTTAATATTACTCAGCCTAGTCTGGACCTTTCAATATTTTTCATCTTAAAAGCACTAATATTATGTTTATCTCTAAATTAATATTATTCTAATGTAGCTTCTTTAAATAATAAAAATGTATTTAAAATACATCTACGGCACAATATTGTTGCGTGACATTACGCCATTAAGACTTGTTCGAGGAACTATAAAGTATCTTCCGATATAATTATGATAGTCAATATTTTTATAATAATAATTGCTGGTGCAAGAAAGTATTTAGATTAGTATTAAATAACTGGACAAGTTTAATGACATTTATTTATTTTTCAACAGTACATAACTTATAATTTGAGTGACTGTTTCTTTCTTTGTTACTAATACCAAATAGCAAGCATTTTTTTTGTTAAACAAAATGTCTTTTTACTTGGCCAGTATTAAAGTTTTGGTAAAAACTGTTCTTTATTAAATATGTACCTAATATTACCTGTATGTCCGAAAATAAATACCAAATGTTATTCATTGTATAAAATGCTAAGTAAATATATTTTGAGATTACGAATCGTATAATATAATGTATGTATTATGAATTTTTAAGTCGCGTAAATCGAAATTTGTCTAATTTTTTTATAATGTTATGTGTAACATTTTAGTAATAATAAAATAAAATTTAGGAAGAAATATTTCATATTTGTGTTTTATTACTACCAGTTTTATCTCTAATACTACGCAAAATTCTTATAAACAAAGGTATTTAAAAGTAGTATTGTCGATATTCATGTAATACTTTCCTTGAGAAATATTAAGCTTATGCGTGAGCAACAACAATTAACGTTGTGAGAAAAAAAATATTATATTGTAGTTGAATAATATAAAATACATTTGGAAAAAAGGAGAATATAGGTAAATGAAATATTTTCATGCATGGCGTTACTCGACACGCAATTTCTCCCAGAAGTCTGCGGAAAATGTGCATGGGCTTTGGAATAGATGGATGGAAGTGTCTTAATAGCAAAGGAATGTCTTAACACTAGGTTTCCAGATTCCCTTTATCTATCGTGCCAGTGTGAAGCTGAGAATAAAAAATATAAGCTTATTTCTTTTATCACAACTATTAGAATCTAATTAATTAATTTTTCCTTTAGTTTCCATCTTAAGAAAAAACGCATCATCCCAGGCATAGGCAGGAAGCCATTTCCCATTTTCCGATCAATTTTTGAGACGTTGCGCACTACGTTTTTTCTACTAGAGCGGGGAAATGCAAATAATTTAAATACTGTTCCATATTTTTTATTGTACAAGTTTGGTAGATCGAATTCACATTTATGTTGTTTACGATCAGACATCGTCCTACTGCGTTATTACGGCTGCAAAGAAAAGAATGTTATAATATAAGTTTAAATATAAATAAGAATTGATAATTAAAAACTCCCAATACAAATAATAAGCAAACAACTAGAAAAGACTTAAAATCTTCAAAAGGCTGAACGTATTATCTTCAATAAACTCTCGATCCAATCACCTTTCACTCAAGAAAATTACGTTATAAACTTATAACACACAAGTATAACTACGTTTTGGAGGTATGATGCTATAGACAGACAAGCGGTTCTACACAGACACGTCCAACTTATAACACCCCTCTGTTTTTGCCAGGAGTTTAAAAGTGACGTGTAAATGAAGAAAAAAATACAAAAAGCCTCTATATTTTTTTTAATTTTTCAGTGAATAAAAGCAATGTAATAATTTTCAACTGGTAATACAAATTAATAAAATTATTGTATAGTAACACTTTTATTTGACAATTGACGTTATCTATCAAATTTAGGATTAAGATTTATCGTTTATCGGCAGATTTTGTTTCGCGAAATGATTATCTAGTCTAGTCCTAATGTCCATAAATAAAGCTATTTATAATTAAAATGGATATGATAATATCGCTAGTAGCTATCTTTATCTTTAACATTTCTAGTTTATAGCGGCTAACAATATAAAAGTTTCGTAGTAATGCGGTGGAAGCCATACATACATCATCACATAATTTGCTAGGGAACGGTACATTTTGATCAGTTTACGTATACTAATAATAAAGTGTTTATTTAAAATATTTATGTTGGAAAAAACGTAATTTTTATTATTTCTAAGCGCATAACTATTTTATTGTGCCGTGATTATAATGCGATGTTATTTAATAAATAAATAATTAAACGATTTTTATCGTCAATTTAGTGAAGGCAGTGCTTAATTTATTTAAATTAAATTGTGCTAATAATACTTTTTAAGTACTAAAATAATAAAAAGGTAAACATGAGTACGCCACAATTCATACAAATAAAGATAGAACCCTCTGACCAGCAATATGATGAAGAACATAACTTGAAAAAGGAAGGGGATGAAGAAATAATTTCAAAAGGTGTAAAATGTACTAATTATTATGAAGATGTGAAAGAAGAGATACCAGATAGTGTAAATATCAAATGTGAACCAGAGGATTATGATGATACTTGTGATGATGATACATATGAGCATGAGGAACATATACTGCCTGATATATGTATTGAAATAGGTCCCTCAGCTTATAAGCAACCTGAAGGTAATATTACCATTTAATAAGTAAATAATTGATAATTTTACTTAAGAAAAATTTTATACAAATTGAGCTTTTGAAATAATAAATCTATGAAATTGCCTTGCTGTTTTAGTTTTATATTCTCTGCATATATGTAGCAGGGTAGGCAAAGGGAAAGGCACTCAGTACCCCAATTCTGCCCCATTCTGGAACACCCAATTTACAAGATATTGCATTTTGAGTAGTAAATCTCAACTTGCTTAGTCTTGATACCAGTGTAATCAAAAATAATTTATTCCCCTGAGTGGGAACTGATCCCACAACACTTTATAGTCAGATGCTGTCCCATAATGACACAAGGGCATTTACCATGTTTCATTAAATTAAACCATATTTTGCAATATTAAAATGTATTTATTAATTGAAGTGCCACTGAATATAATAAAATAATGTTTGTTTAAGGTGGTAACAGTCTTCTTACAAAAACAAAAAGTAAGAAATTAAAACCTAAAGCTAAGGGAAAAAAGCTTAAAAAAGGTACTGATGAAGAATATTTACCTGCAAAGACTAAGAAAAAGGTATTAATATTATTAAAAAAGTCAGCTTGATGCTGTATCCCAGACACAGTAGGGTAGGCAAAAGGAACTGGGTGTTAAGACACTCTGCTCCCCACTATGTGCCAAATTTTGGAACCATTGCTGTTGAGTGGTAGAAATTAACTCCGTGCTTTGCCTAGACACCAGATCATAAAAATTGAAATATAAATTTAAATAAATATTTCAACTCCTTGAGTTGTGATTAAGCCCTCAACCAGTTAATTTTACAGTTGCACATTGTGCCTCTACACCAGGTCTGGCCTCATTTATTATTGTTGTACATTGTACAAAATAGTGAATTAAGTATATAAAAATAATTTTCTTGATTTTTTTAGCTTCATAGTGTATCCTGTACATAGCAGGGTAGGCAGAGAAAACCTGGGAACCTAGTTTTAAAACTCAATTCTTGTAAAGACATCTATTTTCCCCACCTTTTGAATTCTAGTGGCATTGTGTGTTGAGTAGCAGAACACAATGCAACACAGTCTCGTTACCAGAGTGAGTAAAAGAAAATATTAAATATTCTCAACAAATTGCACCTACCGCATTTACAGTGGCACCCTTGTGCCCTTGCACCATGACTGGCTACAGAGAGAAAATAATTCCTTCAAATGGAGATTCAACTCACAATCATCAAATTTTGTATTCTGATGCTGTCCTATTAAGACATGATGGCCTGATAATAGATAGTTAGTTGTTTTAATAAATTGTATTAATATCTTAATGACACATACAAATACAAATTATAAAATATTTAAATTGTCACCCAAATGTCTATCAAGAGATAGCATAATTAATTAAGTTTGTTTTATTGCATGGATTTATTACGTTGATAACATTTTATATCCAATATCGCTTTTTTAATATGGGCAATTAGCATAATTTTTACTTATAATAACAATAAGTAGAATTTAAACGAATCAAAATCAAAAAGTTATGTAAGTAAAGATTTTTTTTATGTTATTGTTAGGCGTTGTTAGCGTTGATATATTTAATATACTTAATTGCGTTTGTGTTTCGCATATTTTTTTGCAACAAAAGATTTATGAAAATATTTGATTGAATTGATTTCTAGGAATAAGAATATATTCTACATTGTATATATAGTTATTTTTTATAAATATATTTTTTAACATTACTTTCAGCCAACTCTTTCAAACCCTTTCTTCGCGATAATAGATAATTTATCGAATTAAATCTGAATTTAATCTAAAGAGTGCGGGATGCAGCGTGAAGATGATTTAATTGATATTTAAGTGAATACCGTATCCCGCACGTGGCGTGGTAGGCACACAAATATCTGGGGCATTTCACGAAATGTAAAATATATTTTGTAGAAATATTGAAACACAATTAGATGAAAACATTTATGATTAAATCTCTTTCAGAAAAAAGAGCCAAATGTCAAACCTACAATTAAAGGAAAACCCAAAAGTAAGTAGTTTTCAATCCTTCCTTTTCCTACTTTCTTATCATTTACTTACTTTATTATTATTATTATTTTTGTTGGTGGAATCCAAAATAGCGAATCCATTGCAGCTTATTCAGCTTGACCCAAATGTGGGTGCTCCAAAATTATCTAAGTTTAGGCCTATAAACATATAAAATGATAAAAAAAATTAACTAGTACATATTACAATATATCTATAACCTATATCGTATTTATATTATAAAAAATATTATCTATTGTGAAAATAATTACCTTTATATTTTTTTCTTACTATTTGCATCCTCGCTTTTTGAAATCCATAATCTTCTAAACATGTAAGATAGATCTTGTAATTGATTTCGGCCGAATTTAAAGATTTTATAAAATACGCTACCATTTTTAGCTGACGCGGAAGATCAAAAATATTCAGATGAAATAACAAAACATATAGAAATAGTGACAATCGATGAAACGGCGAGACAAAAAGAGCACCACACTTTATTTAGTAGTAGAAAACATATGAATTATACTTGCGAGCCCTGCGCCTTAGGGTTTGTGGTAGAGGAGGCTTATCATATGCACATGAAGATACACTCGAAGGTAAGGTTTGGAAAAAGTTTTTGTTAAAAACAAGTAAAATTGATGATGAAATTACTGAAAGGTGTATCGGTTGTTCAATAAGAGATTAGATACATATCTATGAATAAAAACGGGATCTCAAGATCGATCTGTCTTGAGAGCGATTTATATATATGCTATTTAATTAATATGACTAAGTACTAATAGTACTAATAATAATAATAGTACGTAATAATTAATTAACTATTTTTGCAGCGCACTCGTTTAATGCAATTCGATGGCGGTTCTTATTATTGTATTTCGTTATTCAAGACCTACAACGTAATGGTATATAGCCAAAATAAACAAAGTAAATCGAACCAGTAGAGATAGAGATTTTAGCGTTTAAACAAACAAACAAACTCGTCCGCTTTATTATATTACTATAAATAAAAAAAAATCAGTTTCAGTTGAAAGCCTTGTGTCGGCCAGACACTACTTTTATAACACACATTCGCCTTCTGTCTCTTTAAAAGCGGAGACATTGAGATTCGCCCAAACTAAGATGTAGTGAATCATCACTATTCTCAGCTAATAATAAAAATAAATGATACATTGGCAGGAGAACGGCGACCACCTGTGCGACATTTGCCAAGCGCGCATGAAGACGGCCGACGTGCTGTACCGGCACAAGCTGCGCCACTACCGCCGCTACCGCTGCGCCATCTGCCTGCTGCGCCTGCGCGACAAGGACACGGTGGCCGCGCACGTCATGCGCGAGCACCTCGGCTCCGCCTTCGTGTGCCAGCACTGCGGCAGGGACTTTAAGTGAGTGGCGATTTCTTTTTAGCTTCACGCTGTATCCCGCATTCATTAGGTAGTTATTTCTTTCCGTCTCCGCTTTTCCCTATTTTCGAGACATTGCGTGTTGAGTGGCGGATCCTATCGCTACGTTTTTGCCTTGGTACCAGAGTGGAGAAATGAAAATAATATCTAATATATATAAATAATAAAATCAACCGTAGGATTCGAACCCAAATCCGTTACGTTACCAGACACATGCTTGTATCTCTGCTCCACGACGTCTTCGACGAGATTTAAGATTTTTTTCTATTTAGTGATATTTTTTATTTTATAGCTTTTTTTTAGGAAATTTAAATATAGCATGATTAAAAAACTGCGCCTCAAAACCCTCCAATTAGAAAACAAAAAAAAAGACTTTTTAAAGCTTTTTAATCCCACTAGGATTTGAATCTTGACTTTTATTCACAGCCAAGCGTATTTGGCAACAGAGAATGCTATTATTTTAGCTAAATTTATATATTTATAGTTATAAGCACGCGTATAAGATTTTTGACGTAGTTTGATGAGAACAAACATATGACTTAGTGGTCAGATTGCGCGGACGTTAAACAAGAGGCTCTGGTTCAAACGCCGCTTCTTTTAACATTTATTATATTTTCCACAAAACGATTGTTGTTTCTTTAAAAATGTTAATTCTATACATTTATTTCCAGACGTCCTCAATACCTAAAAAGGCATATAGAACAAATGCACACGCGCCCTCTACACCTCGAGTGTCCGGTGTGCAGGCGGGTGTTCCACGAGCGGGGCTGGTACAGATGTCATGTTAGGTGAGTTTATCTTATTGCTGTAGATATGTATGTAAGTGGTGATTGCCGTTTTATTTTGTATTAAGTCGTGGCAAGTCTAAAATTAAGTTTATACTACAAAGTAATATAATTAAATTACAAAATGTTTCTATACTCTGTGAGCTTTTTGGCGTAGGCCTCCTCTAACATCTTCCATTGCTTCCTGTCCCATGTGACTCTTCTCCAATTTGATCCTACCGTTTCGTCTTCCCACTTTGTGTGTTGCCTTCTGCGGCTGCGCTTGCCATCTCTTGGGTACCATTCCGCTACCACCTGACTCTATTTACCTTTCCCACATCATGCCCTGTCCATCTCCATTTCTATTGATCTATTTTGATCATTATGTCCATATATTTAGTTTTAGTTTCGAGTTAAGTATTCCTGATTATGTCATTTCTTTTCCAACTTAATATGCCATAGCCCTTTGACATTTCGCAAATTTGTCTCTTCGAGATTTTGTCAATACTTATGTTTCACACTCATATGTTAGGCATGGAAAAATGCAGGCCTCAAAGATTTTCTTATTTAATACTATAATTATGACTTTAGATTTCATTATCTCTTTAAGGTACCAGTATTTGGTCCATCCTAATGCAATCCTTGTATTTATTACGGCTGAAATTTAGTCTTTAGTTGAAATGATTTGGCATCTGTTTAGTTTAATCTCGTGTTTAAGTGAATTGGTCATTAGTTTTGTTTTGTTGATGTTAATTTTTAGAATTTTTAGTTGATGTTTATTTTTACACTCTCTTTGTTAAAGCTCTGCAGCATGATTTGTAAATTCGCTGGATTTTATTCGAATTCGACAGATAATTCGACAGCGAAACGTAGATGGTTCAACTTTTTTCCGTTTATATTTTAAACAAAATTTTCCCAACTTAATTTTCTGGACAGTCTACAGTAAGACAATGGAACTCCCTGCCTCACTCCTCTACTTATGTCAAATTCGTCCCCTAGCCCTACTTATTATATCCTACTTTTTCTGTAAGTGTTGATGGTTTTAATGATTGTTGTGTATACTACTGGTATACCATGTTGTTAAAGGGCCTCGTCTATGCAATAGTGGCTCACTTTGTCAAATGCCTTTGTGTAATCGATGAACATTATATAAATAGTTTTATTGAACTCTTTGTACTTTTCAATAATCTGTTCGAGTGTATGTACTCTTTTTTTTAAATCAAAATGATGTGCGATGCGATACGATGCGATGCGTTGTGGTACGGAATGAGACTTTAACAACACACTGAAGATCTGAGTAAGAATAGGTATTAATACATATTTGCTTCCTTGTAGGAGTTCATTTGTAATAAAGTCTAACCCAGGGGACTTTCCTAGCCTTTGGCTTGTATTTGCTTTTTCTACTTAACTTGACAAAATTGTGGGGACAGCATCTAGATTGGGTTCGAAAAATTGGGCAGAAAGTGATGAGTAAAACATCGAGTCTACTCCCTATATATTTTAAGGGAACCTAACACTAAAACCACTTTACTGTTTCCAGAACGCACAACGAAGAAGTACGTCGTAATGTTGAACGTAAAGCGATATGTTCTCATTGTGGCCGAGAGTTTCGTAATAAAGCCTATTTGACACGCCACCTCCAAACGCACGAGGACAGGCGGAACGCGCCCTGCCCGCACTGCAGCAGGTCCTTCAAGAATGTTGAAGTGCTGCGGGTTCATATAAGACAACATCATTCGAGGCCGAAATTGTGAGTGAAGTTGTAAAAATATTGTACCAATGCAGAAATACTTAGAAATATAATGATTTCTATTTTTTTTTCAGAAATGAAGATGGCACTGTGATGCCAAATCCCACGGGACGGTCATATGCGGGATCGAAACAAGATGTGTAAATGCATATTTTTTATTATGTAACTTAAAACCTTTATTTCTGACTAGCCTGTATTCATAAGGCGCTCTCAACTCTGATATCGATCTTGGGATCGATCTAGAGATGCCCTTTTTTATACATTATAATATATGTGTCACTCTCAAGATTGATTTCAGGGTTGAGAGCGATCTATACGTTGTAAACTAAATTTACAGCCGACTCAATGAAACAGTTACAGCATTTTCGTGGAACATCATTCTTTAAACGAAAATTGATTATGAAAGAAATATATCGATGGTCCCTAGGTAAAGTATCGAAAATAAAATATAGCTACTAAAAGATATTTGATAATAATAATTGTTGTTTTGAATAACTAACAATTCAACAACGTTTAAAATCGCATAAATAAATTAAACAGACGCTGTTTTAATTTGCTACAAAGCTTATAAATTATTTTTTTATGTTTATTATATAATTTTTATTTAATATATATACTTAGACAATAAAAATATTTTTTATGAAACGTATGAGAGAGAGTTTTAACGTAGCGGGATTTAAGCCCTCGCATCTTGGAAATCATCCAAGACGTACTTGACTGACTAAAGATTCAAAACGCAATGAATAATAATGACACTTGGGTTGTTACCGAGATTCGTAGGTTCAAATCTCGATTCGTCTAAATTATTCTTGTAAGTGTAGAATATATTTTTATTATATTTTCTAAAAAAAAAAACCATTTGTTTCAGTCGAAACGGCAACACTACATGTATGGAATGCGGCCGCGTGCTGACGACACGGGCCATGCTCACGCGCCACACGCAGAGGATGCACATGGATCACACTAAGAAGTGAGTCATGATTGTTTAACAACAGCGCCGTCGAGGGACCTGATATATGGAGGGCTTGGACTTGAGCTTTGAAGAGATTATTCGTTCCTTTTTTTAATTTTTCAATGTGGGCACACTAATATAAATTTAAAAGATGTAAGAATAGATGTTTGTTCCAATTTACTTAAAAACTACTGAATGGTTTTACAACAATATAGCTTATACATTAATATAGAGGTCGTAGTGATGCATGGGTACAAGTGTATGACTGTAACGCGAAATTTGTCGGTTGGATCACTACTTGAGGAAGTGAAATATTAGTTATTAATATTCTATGCTTTGGCACAAAGGCGTTGAGTCCCGTCACTCAGCACGCAATGCGTCGAAAAATTGATTAACACCCGATTGGATGTCATACCAAGGTAGCATGCTAGCTCCTACTCGCACGCCGTCTGAGTGGTCTCTGTAAAAAGACTACTAACAGACTGTAACAAAGGTTCGCTCACATTGTACGGGGGTAGTATTTTTTTTTATGGAAAAGGACAAGACAAACGAGCGTTCGGGTCACCTGATGGTAAGTGACTACCGCCGCCCACGGCCCCGTGCAACACCAGAGGAGCTACAGGTGCGTTGCCGGCCTTTAAGGTGGAGATAGACGCGCTTTTTAAAGGTACTCATGTCATATCGACCTGGAAACACTGGGTAGGTCATTCCACAGTTCCGTGGCGCGTGGAAGGAAGTTCCTACGAAACCGCTCAGTGGTAGATTACCACGTATCCAGGTGGTGTGGATGATATTTTAACTTATGACGTACTGTGCGATTACAAAATTCGGTGGCAGGTAACAATGTCATGAATCAATGAACAGGTCATGAATCAATCGGTGATCCTCTAGATAAACAAAGAGCTGGCTATTGATGATGCGCTCCATGACTTCTGAGAGCAGGGAGGTAATGGCAATAGGCCTGTAGTTAGATGGATCGGACCCATCGCCTTTCTTTGGGATCGGGTGGATAAGAGCGCTCTTCTATGGGTCTGGGACTACGCCGACAGAGTAAGAGTGCCGAAACAAACGCGTTAGCACCGGTGTCAGCTCAGGAGCACAAGAACGGAGCACCAAGGGAGAGATGCCATCTGGCCCGCTCGACTTGTGGATGTCCAAAGAGGACAGAGCTCGCCTAACTGCTGTTTGGTTAAACTTAACCTCAGGCATTGAGCACTGGCACCGCGGGATGGTCGGCGGCGTTGATCCTTGGTCATCCAAAGTCGAGTTTGAGGCAAAGAGAGCGCCCAGGAGATCGGCTTTCTCTTTTGCCGTGTGGACCAAGATGTCATTTCCCGTGCGTAATGACGGAAGCGAAGGCTGGCCAAGTGCCGCCTTTGAGAGCGCCCAGAACTGATGAGTTCCGGACGGATAGCTCTCAAGCTTCTCGCCAATTTTGGCGATATGCTCGGACTTTGCTCTGGCAATTTGCCGCTTAACGAACCTAGAGGCTCGGTTATACATCCTTTTTGAGGTTTTCACCTCCGCGGATCCTTAGTAAGCAGTGCCTCAGCGCAGATTTGATATGCCTCGCGTTTGCTAGAGGCAGCAAGCTTGCAAGACGTATCAAACCAAGGCTGTGACTTGCCACCTATTGGCACTACAGTGCTAGGAATATAAAGTTCCATGCCCTGTAGAACCACGTCGGCAACAGCAGCGGCACAGGTACTAGGATCATCAGAAGAGAAGCAAACCGGCCCCCAGGGATAAGATGAGTAAAATGTACGCATCCCATCCCAATCTGCTGTCTTGTAGTGCCAGACGCAACGAGTTGCGGGTGATCTGCAGCTGCCGCGCTTAATGGGCACAGGCAGTGGTCAGAGGACCCCAAGGGGGCCTTGACGACGACCTGGTTCTGTTCTGGATGTGAAGTCAGCAGAAGGTCCAATAAAGAGGCATTGTGGTTGTCCACGTCCGGGAGTCGCGTAGAAGAGAATATCGTCTATAGCCGAGTGAATGTGCTCCATGAGCCGATCCGTTTCTGCATTACCACTGTGGGACCTGTAGAGGCATGTGTAGACTCGGGCACGATATTCCGAGTCAACACGGAGCCAGATGGTAGACAGGTCCCGACCTTCAAAATGGGCAAGACTACGGAAACTTAGGTCCTCCCTTACGGACACAGCGACCCCGGCATGAGGCGTAAAGTTATGTTCAATTTTGTAGCCAGGGTATTGGAGATAGGCTGTGTCGCTCGGTCGGGCAATTTGAGTCTCCGTCAGAAATAACAATACCGGCCGTGCCGTCTCTAGATGGTGGTGGACGGCATTTAAGTTGGAATGTTAGACCCCTGATGTTGCAAAAGTCCACGTTGAGCGTGGAAGGGGTTGCCGTGGAGCGTACGTCTCGTTTGCCCTATCTATAGCGCGGAACTTTGCGAAACGCAGTGGCATAAAGCCACTACTTAACGCTGGTTTTAAATGCCGGGGGTGGTATGATCCGGTCGAGTCTGCCCATGCGTGTTGCCATTGCTGGCGACGTGACTCTACCACACGTACTTTAGTCGCCTTTTACGACACCACCAGTACCAGGATGATCCTATTCTAAGCCGGGAACACACGGGAAAGACTGGGGTAGTATCTCCCATAATTCCTTTCTTATAATCTTAAACGCTTATTTAAAGCCCACTAAATCAAAGAAAACTATGGATTACGAAAAATAAAATTTCTGTGACCATATACGATAGGAGAGGATCGGATCCATGCACCCTTCACCCATACATCCTCTTAGTTTAAAGCCTTCTTGAGCTTCTCACAACAAACAGACCTCAGGATTTCTTTCGCATTTAAAAATTAGCTTTAATTTTACTACCCAAGCTAATTTACTACCCAGTAAATTAGTTTGGGTAGTAAAATTAATAAAACAAATCTATTATAATCTATTATAACACTTGAAAAAACAACAAAAAACAGATTCCAATGCGACTACTGCAAGAGGCTGTACTTCACGAAGGCCGAGGTGCGCTCGCACATCGAGTGGACGCACCTGCAGCTGCGGCGCCACGCGTGCGCGTGCGGCCGCGTGTTCCGCACGCCTGCGCGCCTGCGCCACCACGCCTGCGCCGTGCACCTGCGCCTGCAGCCGCCGCGCGACAAGACCTGCCCGCACTGCGGGAAGATGTTCGCCGTGAGTGCCGACTTCATATTATGTATTAAACTTGGAAATGTTTGCTACAGTCAATTTCATATTGTTTACTTTTTACTTGTTATTATTTATGTTATTGTTATTTTTTCTAACATTGCAGAGTCGACAAGTCCTCAATCGCCACGTTAAAAGTCACTCCGGGGAAACCTATCCTTGTAATGAATGCGGGCAAAAATTCAAAACACAATCCTACGTCAAAGTTCACTACAAATTAAAACATTTAAATATGACTCGAGCGGAAATAAAAGCTCAGACAAAAAGGAAACTGATAATGGTGGACAATTTGGATGAAATTATGAATGCGAGAATTAAAAATGCAGTAGCTAATATGAATAGTGAAGATCCATTAAATATAAGTGATGAAGGGATGCCAGAGGTGAAAAAAGAATCGGACTTAGAAGTACCATCGTTTGAAACGTTTTTAGATATACAGCGTGAATATTGAATTACTAAATTAATTAATTATCAGTATTGGAATAACAATTGATTTGTTCAATATGAAAACTCCTTAAAACTAATTGCAAAGAGTTTTCAGAAGTTCAAAGGAAACTCAATTTCGAAGTACCCTGTGTATAGTAATTGAATAATTTACAGTAATGGTGGATAATACAATAAAAGTCCGCAGACCTATGTCATTTTTATCAAAGCTAAGATTTAGAGGATTAATAGTCTAATATATAGTTAAATCTGTATGCGTACTTACTAATTTGAAAGTGGGACTCTTTGAAAGGTAGAGCCAACATAAGGTACACGTTCACTTACGTTGAAGTAGAATCGCTCGTATTTAAATATGATTTTAAGAATAATGTAAAAAGTGTATATTTATTATTACCAGCCCCTTAACGTGGGTATTTACTCCTGCCCGACATCGTAAAGGTTATTTAAAATTGGGGCTAACTACTACTGATGTATATAAAATTAAAACTACTAGTATAACTACCAAGCCTTAATTAAAGAACCAAACCAGGTAATACTAGTTCAGGAAAAATCTGGAAACTATACATTTGTGGTTTTATCCTAAAAAATCCCTAAAAGAAGGAGACTTTAAAGGGGTCTTAAAATAGTCCGTAAATAATATATATAAAATTAAAGCTTATGGGTTTATTAAATGAGTAACTTACAGTAATATAAATGAATTTATTATTATTGATTCCATAATTTATTCAATGTTAGTAAAAACTCTTTGAAACTAAGTATTGCCAGTAGTAGAGATGCCTCATGAATATAGAGTGCTTTATATGTTTAGTTGTGATATTGTTATGAAAGTAGAAGGAACTCCGATAGTAATGGATGGTAGTGATACACCACTACCGGCTTTGTGAATGAAATAGGAAGTAGTGTTTTTTAATTCACAATTTTTTTACATAAATTTTATTTTCCATAAAATATGTAACAGGTAACGTAATAAATGTAACAGGTACAGGGAGCATATAATTTTAATCAGAGACGTCATTAATATTTAAAAGACAATAAATTGATATACATATTCATTCTGATTTAATATTTCATATACGCCAAAACCACCTCGATAAGTGCAAAAATGGTCTATATTTTATTAAAAATAAAAGCAATTGAAATGTAAGGTTATAAAGTTAATTAGTTTGTGTGTAAACGCGACTATTATAAGTTCGATTCCAGTATGGTGGAATTCATTATTTTCATTGTCCTGATCTGGTGATAAGGCATAGCGCGGCGTCTGTCCACTGTCTCGCAAATTGGCCGAAAATCGAGAAACGGAGTAGTTCTAATAGTAGATTTCCTTTGCCTTCCCTATTATATGTAGTATGTTATACAGAAAATACTTTAAAAGGTAAATATTTTAATATTAATTATAGATGATAATAGGCTAGATACCAGCATTTAAAAATTGCTTTTATAGCATAGCTATTAAATTAGTATCAGTTTTCTCAGCTTATAGATCGATCTACAATACGTTAAATATAAAAAAATGTAAATAAACAAATATATCTATAAGTAAAAATGCACGTTTTGCATTGATTTATTGTTTTTATTTATTTACCAGCTCTACTTTTTTATATTGCTGGCAACACTGTTTCACGTTAAGGAATAATTATATTATTCCTGATAAAATTTTATGTTTATGTAATTATTTCTGTAATATATTTATGAATGTGATATAGTTAATGGTAAATTTTATGATAAGGAAGTGGACGTGCAGTACGGTCAATAAGTCGTGACCGCCCTGAAGTTACGGCAGATGGCTGTAAAGATTTGATTTTAGGATTTTTATACGTCTGCCCGAGTGAAAAATGCGCAAAATTGAGAAAGCTTCACGTCAGGCGACCACTACTGTTCGAGTTCTTCATAAAGTTATTTATACTCAACATAGGTATAAATTAGTACGAAAAGTCGTCATGCGACAACCGAACTGGTCCTATGATATGATTCCTAAGTATTATATTTATTATTTAGTTTAATTTATATGCTGCTGCGCTTAAAATGTGTATTCTTTTTACTTTTGACGAATAATAATTAGAGCGCCAAACACTATGATCCCGAAATATAGTATGGTCAACGAGTCGTGGCCGCCTTGAGTTATCTGTAGATGAAGTGTGCAGTTGATTTAAGTTTTTTTTATTTATTTTTTCCAAGTGACAATTGCGCTATAAACTAACTAACTTTGTGCCGTGTGATCCCGGCCTAGAATAGGATCATCCTGGTACTGGTGGTGTCGTAGGAGGCGACTAAAGTACGTGTGGTAGAGTCACGTCGCCAGCAATGGCAACACGCATGGGCAGACTCGACCGGATCATTACCACCCCCGGCATTTAAAACCGGCGTGAAGTAGTGGCTTTATGCCACTGCGTTTCGCATCAGGTAATGCCGGGCCCCGGCGCCCAACCCATCTTAAAGGCCGGCAACGCACCTGTAGCTCCTCTGGGGTTGCACGGGGCCGTGGGCGGCGGTAATCACTTACCATCAGGTGACCCGCACGCTCGTTTGCCGTGTCTTTTCCATAAAAAAAAAAACTAAAATTCATACAACCTAACTTCATGGCGGCCACGACTCGTCAACCGTACTGTAAAATTATAGTGTGTACAAAAATTAATTAATTTGTAATGTAAATTTTGTAATCACATTTTTTAATTCTAATAAAACAAATAGAATAATTTAATAATCTTGTCAAAATATAAAGAATTTTAAAAATATCTCCAAGTTAAGACAGGAGTTTTGTTTTTTTTTATACTGTTACTTAATAATTGTATATGATAATATTGAAATACACTTAATATAGACCTTTTTAATTTATTAATAGGTGTATAATAGTAGAAGCAATGTCGAAGTTTTATTATTTTTTGTACATATCTGTGTTGTATTAAAAGAGGAAAAATAAGTTTTTTTAATTAAACATTGAACCTTAACCTAATGAAAACATTTTTTACAATACTGTAAAAATACAAAAAAAAAACAAATTTTTATAATATAACATTTTTGTTATCTATAACAAAATCGTATCTGATCGGTGTCTGAACATGGAAGATTTATAAGGACATTTGACAATGTATGAATTTAGTACTACTTATCTACCCAAAACAACTATTTTTTAATTTTTTGTCGCTTTATCTGAGCGCTTATCACGCTTAGCCGTTTTAAACAGTTTTCACTATGGTTTTTAGAAAACTTTCGTATAACTTATTTTTTATTATTCTACGACGTTTTGTTCGGACGTTAAATTTCGTTACTCAACAACAACACGCAATGTCTTAACAATACAGCGGAAACTGAGTAACGGAATTGTCTTAAAACCAAGTTCCCGGGTTCCACCTGCCTATCCTGCTAAGAGCGGGAATATAGTGTTTAGCTAATATATATATATATATATAATTTCGCACGCAGCGCTTCGCCTCCACTTTCATAATGCGAACTGCTAAAGAGTGAAATTCCCTGCCTGTTGAACTGTTCCCCGACAAGTATAACTTGGCCCTTTTCAAGGCAAGAGTGAATAGGCATTATCTAGGTAAGCATGCTCCACCATCGTTCGCATCGTCACTTACCACCAGGTGAGATAGCGGACAAATGTTTGCCTATTACAATAAAAAAAATGTAACTGACATTTTGATAGCTAACATAACAGATATTTGACGTGTTTGCCTTTTTAACCTGTTTTGTGTGATATATATTGCTCTGCTCGAGAACCTAAATTGTTAAAAAATCTTGCATAAAAGCTTAATATTAAGTAAACAATTACAAAAAAAACATAATAGATGTGCGTAAAAAATTCATGTTAAAAACTTTAAACAACAAAAAATACAAAAGAACTTTTTATTTTATAAAAAAACATATTGCGTATTATAAATATCCGTTTTAGAGGGCGAGAGGTGACCCAGTGGCACAAGCCTAGATGAAACAAAGTGCGGCGTTGAATTCCGTCCCATAACGCGCAATATCTTGAAAATTCGGTGGACAGAAGGGAACGGAATGACTAAGCACTAGGTTATCTCTGTCTATCCTATAGATATATGCGAGAAGTTGAAAAAAAAAATTTTTTACTACGTGTATTTGATATACTAATCTTATAAATACTTTGGGGCTAGTGGTCATAATATAATGATATAAGGCCGCACACGCACAATATTATTGACAGTGTTTCATAGTAAAATCTGACGTAGTCGTTCAGTAGCTTTGTTTGTATGCGTAATAGCTTTAATGAAATAAGCAGTTGCTTCAATTATTGCATTTAGCTTAGTTCCAAAAAAAGGCAATAAAAAAAAGATTGATCAAAGACTAGTTGAGAAAACAAACCGAGTTTAAGAATTTCAATATTATTAGTGATCTGTGAAACAGAGGCCATTCGTGGTCCAAAGGCACAAAGTTTGACTGTAAACGCGACTGGTTGTGGATTAGATCTTAAGTCGGGAACGGAGTATCTTAACACTGCCCTACCCTGCCTACCCTGTTGTGTGCGGAATACAACGTGAAACTGATTTTTTTATTTATGGAAAAGACAAGGCAAACGAGCGTTCGGGTCACCTGATGGTAAGTGACCGCCGTCCACAGCTCCGTGCAACACCAGAGGAGTTAAAGGTTCGTTTGCCCGCCTTTAAGGTGGGTTGGGCGCCCGAGCCCGGCATTAACTGAGGCGAAACGCAGGGGCATAAAGCCATTACTTCACGCCAGTTTTAAATGCCGGGGGTGGTAATGTCGAGTCTGCCCATGCGTGTTGCCATTGCTGGCGACGAGACTCTACCACACGTACTTTAGCCGCCTCTTACGACACCACCAGTACCAGTTTTTATGAAATGAAATAAAAATAAAATAAAAACAGAAGCGTTCGCCTCCTTTGAAGTCCTTTTATTCAACTAAAATATTGCAGCCACCCGCACACGACAATATTATTGACAATAACCCAGCCTCCCTCGACATTGTCGTGGCAAAAACTGAATTTCTAGAAATCTACAATAATATTGAAAACCGGCCGCACACACGCGAATATTTTTGACAATACGTACTTTATTGACAATACTATTGATATGTGCGGCCAGGCTAAGCCTCTTAGCCTGAATGCAAACATCTTTTTTAAATAATTTTAACTATAGCTTTAAAATTAAATTTTCATCCATCATAAATATTTATATTTCTCAGCGCATTAACTTCTATTATGACCATAGACGAAAAAAATGACCTAACGATGAACTTTTATTTAAATATGCTTCAAAAAGGGTAGTTTAGTACTCCACTTTAATTTTAAACGTAAAATAAATTACACTTGTTGTAACATTTTATTTTCTTGTTGCTAAATAATTTAGTAATAATCAAGCAATATTTTATTTTATAGAGTGCTTTTCTAATAGATGGTTATAACAAATAAGTTTAAAATATTTTACTCCCAATAGCAATATATAAGTGTTTTTTTAAAAATATCAGTACATTATTGACTTTTCCTTTATTTTTGAGAATAAAATGGGTTTAGTAACTGTTGTAGTTGGACTGGTGGGCAATGGTTTCGCACCAATCGCACACCATTGTAAAGGAACGGTATATATCATATCTTCTAAGAATTTAAAAGAAAACGACTTGACTGCTTTAAAGAGACACGATCTTAACCTAAAACTTGTTTACATAAATTTTCTTGAAGCATCTCTCATCGCTTAAAACAATAAAACATCTAAAAAATGATATACGAAAAAAGTATGGTGGCATAGATGTATTGATAAATAATTGTACATATAATTTTCAAGCAAATACAGCTTTTCCTATTGACATACAAGCTAGCGTTTTAGTTAATTTTAATTGCTTCACTGTTATGGAAGTGTTTGAAGCATTATTACGCTTATTAAAAGTTGGGAGTAGCACTGTGATATATTGTGCTTTAAAATGTGACTTTTTGTATGCCATCCCAGATAAAAATAAAAAAAAGGCTATACAAGACAATAATTTAACTTCCTGTCAGTTAAAAAAATGGTTAAGCCAGTATTTAGAAGCTACTAATGAAAAAAGTCATGAAGTTGCATGGGGAAACTCTCCATATGCTGTGACAAAAGCTGGTTTTGTAGCTTTGAAAAATATACATAAAAGAAAGTTATTTCCTAAAGGTAAGTTTAAATAATATTTTGAATGGTCTTTAAAATAAATTCTGTGGGTCCAAAGATTAACTGTGCAATAAAACGTTAAAATGCAATAATAATGCCAAATTATTTTCTTATAAAATAATGAAAAAAAAAACAATGATTGTATTCCAATAAAATTATTATCTTTACAGAGGCCAGTCGTGGCGCAGGGGCACAAAGTATGACTGAATTCGACTGGTTGTGGGTTCGATCCCCACTCGAGGAGATGAAATATTTACTTAAATTTATATACCCATTTCTTCGCTCTGGTGTCGAGGCAAAGTGTGGCGTTGAGTTCTGCCACTCAAAACGCAAGACCTCCAGAATTCAGCAGAAAGTGGGGAACGGAGTGTCTTAACACTAGGTTCCCTTTAATACTTATTTAAATACTTATTTAGAAAAGTAGTCCCTTTGCCTACCCTGCTGTATGTGGGATACAGCATGAAGCTGATTTATTTATTATCTTTACAGTATATAAAAAAGTTGTAAATACTGCTTTAAATTTTAGGTATAAATGTGATTCATAATTATGGAATACAAATGAGTGTAGCTCCAATGTGCGAAATTTTATCATGCTATTTACAAAAACTAAAAGAAGAACTATCTTCGATTAAAGATCAATTTGAGGTGAGTGAGGCGAGTTCAGCCGATACAATGAGCACAATTAATGAACAGAGCACAATTAATGAACAGAGCACAATTAATGAACAGAGCACAATTAATGAACAGAGCACAATTAATGAACAGAGCACAATTAATGAACAGAGCACAATTAATGAACAGAGCACAATTAATGAACAGAGCACAATTAATGAACAGAACACAATTAATGAACAGAGCACAATTAATGAACAGAGCACAATCAATGAACAGAGCACAATTAATGAACAGAGCATTATTAATGAACAGAGCACAATTGATGAACAGAGCACAATTAATGAACAGAGCACTATTAATGAACAGAGCACTATTAATGAACAGAGCATTATTAATGAACAGAGCACAATTAATGAACAGAGCACTATTAATGAACAGAACACAATTAATGAACAGAGCACTATTAATGAACAGAGCACTATTAATGAACAGAGCATTATTAATGAACAGAGCACAATTAATGAACAGAGCACTATTAATGAACAGAACACAATTAATGAATTGACTACAATAAATGAACAAACAAAAAAAAATGAAATAAGTACCTGTAATGAAAAGAGTATAATTAATGACGTGAACAGTGAAGTAAGCAAAGTGAGTGCAGTTACTGAACTGAGTACATCAGAAGTTAGTATACACATCAAAACCAAGAAAAGAGTTTTACATGATCATATTGATAATTATAATAATATTAAATGGGGGGAAACTGATAATACCACGGCAATATGTGAGACTGTTAACAAATCTCAATATTTAAATGTAGCAGTAACTAATCCTGAAGCAGATCTTACTGAAGAAGAGGCAATTTATATACAGAAAGAACTTCAAAATGCTTTATTCACAATGTGCAACCAAAAATTTACATTAGGACAAACATGCATCCCTTCTTTTGACAAAAATCCAATGTATAATGAAGGAGTTGTAAAATTTTGGTGTCACAATGATGAATCTCTAGCTTGGTTAATAGAAACCGTTGCAAAATTAAAACTATCTAGACAATCCCAATTACAAGTAATAGATCAAAGAGATGTCCCAGGAAGAGTTGAGGCTGCATTATTTGTACCAAATTTTGATGGAAGTTTAAAAAATTTACAAGCTCTTTTACATCATCAAAATCCTTGGTATAATATCAACTTATGGGACTTGTGCAGTTGTGAAAAAACTAAAACTGAGAAACCTTCTGGAACTCTCTTAATAATGAACATACCTAAAGAAGATGCCTTTAAAATAGTGGAGCGTAAACAAAGAGTTCATTATGCCTTGGGTACAATAAACATTAAATTTATTACCAATACTGGATTTAGTGATAAACCAATAATAAAAAGGAAATCAATAGTTAATAATGGAAATAACTGGCAACTTATACCAATGGTATCAGAAAAAAATGATATTTCTGATACTTCAATATCACAGTTTCCATCCCTGGAAGAAGCTATGAAGGAAATACATGGATTTTTGAATAATAATATAGAATTCTCATGGGAGGACTGTTAATTTATGCTTAATTTATCAAAAACTAATTGTAGCGAATAGTGTGTAGCTTTTTTTTTTGGTCGCGTGAATTTGTTCTTTATATCTGTTACTTATTAGGTCTATTTTCAATGCACCATTACAGTATTGTCCATCAAGTTATAAATTAAAATACATAAGTAATTAATATAAAGAACAAATTTTAATAAATGCACATAAGACTGAAATATAAATCAATTAGTTACTTGGTTTATTAAAAAGATTTTTATCAATGAAAGACATGGTTGGTGCTTCGCACAGCTTAAAGTTCCTTTTTATGTACTTTTTTTTATTATTCGCCAATTCTTGAAGTAAAAAATTATATTAATTATTATTGGTATCGGTTGACATAAATTATTTGTTTACTAAATTTATTTTAGTTTCAATAATTTAAATAGAAAATTATGATGATAAATTATAATGAGAAAACAATAAAAATTGTGATTTTATACAATGTTCGTCTTTTTATGCTCATAGATTATAACTATATATTATTTAAAAAAAAAGCTTTTTTATAATCTTTAAAAAAAAATATGGGCGTTAAAAAAGCTTAAGCTTTAAAACTAAAATACCTAGTGTATTTACGGCCCACTCACGGCCTCGCCCGCATACTAGAAATCATACTTTTATTATGCTGCATTTGCCAATAGATTAATTAATTCAATCATGAACACTACGTGGCTGTATTATCGGCGTACCATCGTACGTCATCGGCGGTAAGGGCGCCCCCCGCGGGACTCGAGCCTAGGAATGCGGCCGTAACAGAGCGCTGAATTATTTTTTTTACATTTTCTCGAAAAGTGTACGTCAAAATTATATGCCATAAAAGAGCCGAAAGCCGAACCTTATATTAGTCGAAGATTATCTTCATTCAATTTCCTTGATGATGAAATAACTTTCGCTCGTAAGTTTCAATATAAATGTGAAATAAAAATGAATGAAATATTATCTTACAATTTTCAAATTTTTTTTTGGTCATAAAATGGCTTATTGTCACTTGAATGCATAGATAAAATATATTGCTCATGCTTTTCATTATAACAAGCAATAATAAAAAAATTGATAACTGAAACATTTATATTATATGTTTTTTATACATTCATTATTTTCTGGATTTTCACCATACCAGCTAACAATTCTCTGGTCATTGCATACATATTATCCCCTACAGTCTGCAGCATCAAGGGCCAAGAATAAAGTAGCTTAAACACCCACGTCTGTACTAAGTACACCCGTGTGTGTTTCTCATATATTGTCCAATTTTTTAAATTTGCGGTGAGTGGTAGTTTTTAAGCCATTCGTTATTTTGTTACCAGAGTAAAGGAAGGACATAAAAATAATTTGTTCCCTCAAATGGTAACAAAATCATAACCATGTTTATAGTCTCAAATGGCCACAACAACTAGAAAGCTTAACAACAACGGGCCCTATCACGAAATGTTGGAAATAAATTAATAATTGACATAATCACGGAACAATGTGAGTCAAAGCCATAAACTAAGAAGTTAAGAACTACAAATAAGCCAAGGTCATTGAATTTTTATCGCAGACTGTATCTATTGATAAAAATATGACGTAATCGGTAATATTTAGTTAGATTGTATGTTGCTATGATGTCGTCGCTATGTTATAACGGTATCTTGCTGTTATATATAAATTTGTCGTATCGCCGCTTATTTATTTTTAAAGCAATTACTTACTAGACATCGGTTTATTTATTATTGTTTAGAATATGGATGTTAGCACCTTTAATGTTAATTTAATATTATTATTAGTATATGCTAATAGCCACCTACGGAGAGGTTTGAAGTCGGTACTCAAGGCTTGCGAATTTTAAATTTTGTCTCTCATCTATAGCATGATTGGAAGAAATCTCTGTTAGGTTTAGGTCCGACACTATCGTTATAGAAGTTCACCTTTGTCAACAACATTCTGTACTCTGTATCAATCTCTGTTACTAAGTGCAATAAAGAGTATAAATGACTTACCATATCTAGTTGGGAAGAATCTTGAGATAGTACCCATTGTTTGCTGATTATACTTCATTAATTTTTAAAATGAAGAGACGACAAAACATATATGACGATGTAAGGCAATGCTTTTTCGAAAATAGTGTTTTGGTTTAGTGTATAATTTTCAGAACACATCACATATAAATTGTTAAAACTTATGTAGTCTTGAATTATGAAGCAGTGATTATTTATTTATTTTTACTTTAAAAAATCTTGGGAAAACAATTTAAATTACATTTTATATATTTGAAAATTTATTTGCACTTTAATATACACTTAACAAGCAATAATAAAAAAATTATGTACATTTAAATGGTACATTTTATTTGCAATCATTATTTTCTGGTGGTTCACCATCCCAGCTCACAATTCTCTTGTCATTCCATACATATTGTCCTCTAACAAAGTCTGCAGCATCAAGGGCCAGAAACAAAGGAGCTTGAGCACCCTCATCTATACTAAGAGGACCCTTATGTGAAGACATATCAGTGTCCACATAGCCAGGATGAACTGCATTAACTTTAATATCTGGAATATTTTGTAAATTGTTAAAACAAGAATTTTTGTAGCTTCACACTGTGTTCTGCTCATAGTGGGGTAGGCGGAGGCAATCTGAGAACCTAGTGTTAGAGCTTTCTAAGTAGTTCTTCTTCTTCATGCCCATTTAGACACTTCTGATCCCCATTCTTCACCAAAACTGTAGACATTGCAGGTTAATCAGAACTCAGTGCGGCACTTTAGCTTGTTACCAGAATGGGAAAATCTAAATATACACTCAAGATAATAATAAAATATCTTACCTACCTTACCTTACCTTATTAAGGCACTTACTTCCTAAATACACAGCCTAATTTTTAAAACATTGTATGCAATCAATATGTTGAGTGGCAGTCTTAAAACCATACTTTGTCTTATTGATTAACAGAGCAAGAAAACTAAAATAATTAATTCTTTATATCTTCTTTATATTCTCAATTAACAAGTTCTGTTTTATGAAAACATTTACATAAGTGTTAAATATCTCTTCTATATATTATTTAAAAGTTACCTCGGTTGTTGAGTAATCTTTGTTGAATTTTAGTTAAAGCTGTTAAACCAACTTTAGAGACAACATAAGAAGAATTTCCCCAGTCTGCTTCATGACACCCTTGGTTAGCTGCTTCAATATACTGATTCATTAAATTAGACAGTTCTTCTACAGTTAAATTGGGATCTTGAAAAGATTTTCGTAATTTTTCGCTTGGAATAAGACTTAAATGGCCACAAGAACTAGAAAGATTAACAACACGGGCCCCATCACGCAATATTGGGAATAAAATTTCACATGCTGATAGCACTGAGAAGTAATTAACAAATAGAGTCTGCTCTGCTTGAACTGCTACAGGCTCTGGTGCTTTAGTTTTAAAGGCAATAGCTGCGTTATTTACTAGAATATCTATGAATCCGTATTTTTCTTTTATGTAATCGCGGAACACTGTAATACTTTGCTTATCGGTAATGTCTAGTTGATGGAAGTTTGGATGCAAGCCTTCTTGATTGAGAATTGCCACTGCGTCTTCGCCTCTCTTTACATCCCTTGATGTTAAATATACTTTTCCATCAAAACGCTTACAGAGTCCGCGGACTATCGCGAATCCGATTCCTTTGTTAGCTCCAGTCACAACAGCAATTTTGATACTCATTTTGTAATTTAAGCCGGTAATACTAGTAGATAATTTAAAATCACAGTATATTTTACACACACACACAGTATTTTTACAGTTTACTGTTTCTCACTATATATGGTACATGGATTATTTAATATATTTACTTTATGATACAATAATATTAATTTGATATTTATCAGCACAACAAATATTTTCGGATCGCAAGTTCACGGTAATGTCAAAAGTTCTTTGGCTTTCTGTATTATTATTAATACCTGAAAATACGTCATAGTTAAGTTGACATTTGAATTTTTAATGATATTAGTTTGATTGGATGTTGCTAGGTTAAGATATAAAACGAAAAAAATATATAATTGAATACATTGACAACAGATTAAATTAACGCATGATGGTGATTAAAAATCAAAGGCTTTTTTACATGATGTATAGCAAAGATAAGACAAGGTGGTCTTATCTATCTTGTGTTTGATTAGGTGGCTAGAGTCGCTATGCAAAGCTAATGATCCTGACTGTCAACAAAGCTAATGATCTTTCATTCCTGATCCACCGCTGAATTTTTGGAACGCCATCTATGTCACAACAACATCAGGTTAGTCTTGTTACCAGGACCGGGAATTGATAAATTTTCCCGGGTGGGTACCAAAATCACAAATGTCGCTATTACAGTCAGACGCTGTGGCACGATGTCACGACAGTCTCAATTAATATCTTTTTTAGATTCACCTTGTATTCCTTTCCTTGTATGGACATAGCAGGTAGGTAGAGTACTCGCTTCCGTCCCTCATTTTCCACTATTCCTAGACTTTAGCTTTGAACAAATATTATCGTGTAATTTTTTTTACATATAATGGGGCAAATTTTGTTGTAAAATTTCTGAGTGGGCACCAGATTATTGTGTGGTGAGCACGGACCACCCGCCTCCTTCCCTTCCTACACCCATGTTAAGGTGCAGAAATAAAAAAAAAATATTTCCTCACAATTTTAATATAATTTACATTACCTAATTAACACATTTATTAAGGTTTTATTGAGGTCATCATAGGACATCTGCCTGCAAACACTATAGTCGTAGTCTCACTTCCTCGCTTTAGTGAGGCAAAAAGCGGCGTTAAATGCTCTCAGCACTTTATGTCTGCACTCTCTGCCCTGCTGTGTGATAAAATGTGTAAACAAGAAGAAATAGTTCAATAGGTTCAATCAAGAATTGGCGTATTGTATTTAATAAAAAGTAATATAGCTGCCTCTTCAGTATCCAACCTATTTAGATGTGGATTATTTATTAAATCCGAGCTACTAAACAATTGTTCACTTTGGAAGCTAGCCGCCGACGGCGACAAAAATCTTCGTGCTAGAGGGGACAATATTTTGAAATTTTGGCAATGTACGCGCCACCATGTAAGTGGATTTTCATCTAAATTTATCCTTTTCTTATTCCTGTATGTTAATAATTCCTTTTTGAAGGCAGCGTCGGTGCTATTTGACGTTTGTTGACTCTCGTCTTCACTTGCTGACTCTAATATCAAGGCGAGATGGTCCAATAAGGAAGGCTTTGCTATCGTACTGGACATTCCTGCTAGTTCTATGCTATTTTCTGAGGAACCCCTCATTCTCTTTCTTTTAGCTCTCAAATAATTAGGAGAACTTAACATTTTATACTCAGTATTAACCATCTTTAAAATATCCTCTTTAATCTTTTTCTGGGTTACTGCAGTAAATAACTTGTGCTTATAGCGTGGGTCTAGATAGGTGGCGATCAAAAACTTATTATCTTGAAGCAAATTGGAAAATTTTAAACACAGTTCAGTTTTCAGAGTATTGGCGGCTAGCCGAATGGGATCGCAGTCGTGGGGTCCTGTTAAATACTCCTCAACATTTTTTTGAAGTGCTTGAATCAATGGAATAACCGATGAAATCAGGGCGTCAGAACTGCTGAGTTCTCGCGTGACTTCCTCGTAGGGCTTCAGCAACATGACACAAGATTCAATAATCTTCCAGTCGTTGTGTAAAATAGGTTCAATATCACTTTCATTAAAGTAAAAACTTAAAGCATCCTTTATTTTTAGAAACCGCTCAAACATATAATATGTACTGTTCCATCGCGTTATACCATCGTGGCACACTTTGTGGTGTGGTTGATTCATTTTGTCCTGAATTATTTCAAGTTGTTTCTGAGCGATAGTGGAGTCATTGAAGTGTGCCGCTATTTCCTTACATTTTTGTTTTACACATTTAATATTTTCCTGTGAATGTAAGCAACTGCGAATACACAGTTGTATTTTATGAACTATGCAATCTATATCATTAATTGCTCCTATCTCATTTTTAATATCCAACCAGCCTTTCTTCCAAGTTATACTATGGACTTGTTCTACTTTAATATTCCATTCAGAAAGTATCGCGTCAATTTTTTCAGCAATTGTATCATCAATACGGTCTTCGAAAATTATCTCGCATTTCAATGTTGCTGAGGATCTTTCGAAATTTTCTGTTATACCATAACAAGTGAAAATAAGTAAAGTATAATTTGAGCTTAGGTCGGATCGAACGTCATAAGAGAATGACATGTAATCAAATTTTTGTATTAATTGTTTCACTTTTGCTGCAACTCGTCCGTAAAGTTTTCCGCATACAAAATCAGTAAAAAATCTCTGCCCGCGAAAATTATATGCAGGCGCTAATGCTTTGATCAATCGACGAAAGCCAACGCCTTCCACAAAGTTAAAAGGTAAAGTTTGAAGAGCGATCATTTCACCAATCAGTTTATCGATTTGTTTTGATTCCGCATTGTTACTGTCCCATTCATTTTCCGCAAGACATATTTCCTCTAACGAGATTTGTCTTTGTGCATCATGCTGACGGGTGACGTCTTTTTCTGAAAAAATAGTAAATTTTGATTTGTCAAGAATTACCAAAAATAAACAAATTTTAAAGTCAGTGGGTCTAGCCAACTTTCTGTACGATATCATAATGTATGGACATGTAGAAAAGTCGACGATGGAATAGAAAAACCATAACCAAATGACATTTCCGCTCAACGTTATCGAAACGATCGCGACGATAGCGTGAAGATGATTTTTGATTTGATTTAATTTTATATTTTAATGTAAAACCTCTTGAAGCAGATGTTGCCTCAGCAGACACTAATGCGGTCGAGTCTGCATACGCAGGCGGCGGCGGCGGCGGCGTTTCCACTGGAGACAATTCTAAAATAACTACTTATAAATACATTTGATTTTTACAGTTTATAAAATACAATTATATTTAAAAATGTAATATAAGTTCTGTGGATTTATATATGTATTAAATGTAATTCAGGTAAAACAGCAGAGTACACTTAACAAGTTATAAAATAAACATAAATGTACCTTCTGTATCTAATGTTGCCTCTGACGTTATATTGTCCTGTGTGGACAATGGTGGTGCCTAAAAAATGTTTAAGATTGTTATTTATTCAATTTCAATTTGAGTAAATACTTATAAGCCAGGAATTATAGATATACTAACATCAAAGGCTCTCTCCTCTACAACTGAGAGACCCACAACAGCAGTTACTCCCATTATGTCCAATATCCTAAATTCTGCACGAGTCAGTGAGATTCTGCTGCTGCTTTGACCACCACCAGTGCGATTTATATTTTTTCTTTGGAATGCAGCCTTTTTTTTGGTTTTAGTTTTCCAATCTGCCCAAATCTAAAAATATGAATGTTAGTTTCTTTGGGTTATTTAAGCATACATTATAATACAGTGGCTAATTTTTACTAAGCAAATACAGTTCATATTCAATAACCCTGGAATTAATAGTGAAGGTCATTCATCATCAACAAAAGAAATTAGAGCCCTGCACTACTGAAGACTACTGCTGATATATATGTTATGTTTACTACTTTTTTTAAAAAATAATAATATAAGGCCTTACTTTTTTCCATTTTTCTTTTTCCCTATATACTCCTCCGCCAACAGAATTGAGCAGATTGGAAAGATTTTCCCAGAGTAAATCGGCCTTAACTCTGCCTTGCACTCCTTTTTGGGGCCGAGCTAAATCTCCATGTCTGAAATATTTCTTATTTTTATATTTCTAAAATATTACACCAATAAAAAGATTTATTTACAAAGTAAGAAAGCAGTTACTTGAGTGTTTCTTAAGTGGATACTCCTGCATGTCTCGGGTCAACTCGGTTTTAAATATTAATTTAAGAATGAAAGATTTTCACAAAATCATTATTATTTTACGTACGTTTCCATAAACTCTAGGAGAACAGCAAACTGTCCCGGAGTTGTTCTCGGCCTAGTGTCCATCCTAAAACGATATCATGTTTTTAATAGGATATATAGTGTTGTAATAATCTTTAAATGTTAAATTTTATACTTTAAATTCATGATAAAGCTAATTATAATAATAAAAATATAAAAACTACGTACCTTATAATAATCCGAACACTAAATTTATAAATATTGCGCGTAACACTTATTTGTTGTGACAGTTCTCAAATCCTTCAATTGACATTAAAAATTCGATAATTATTACAGATAACGAAACCCGAGAGGAAGTATCATCATTTGTGACATTGGCTACCAAATTATTATCTTCTATAATTGTTATTGCCGAAGCATTTGAAATGTCTCTTGGCTAGGCCCTCTGTACAAAATGTGCATGCTAATTATTATCAAACTTTTGCTAAGATTACATTGAAATCTATACTTATAATAAATCTGTAGAAATTTTGTCATTTTGTCTGTTTGTCTGTTTATCTACTTTTGTGACTACGTATCACGTAAAAAGTGCACAATATATTTAAGCAACTTTAATACATAAAAATTACAAATAAATTAAAGTAACTTTTAGTGTTTATTTTATTGTAATCCCTTCACTCAAAAGATATAAGTATTTAAGTCTTCAAGAAGTTTATATTTGAGATAGTAGAAATCAATACAAGTAACGCTATCTATTGACAATATTTATTTTTTTTTATAGAAAAGACACGGCAAACGAGCGTGCAGGTCACCTGATAGTAAGTGATTACCGCCGCCCACGACTCCGTGCTACCCCAGAGGAGCTACAGGTGCGTTGCCGGCCTTTAAGATGGGTTGGGCGCCGGGGCCTGGCATTACCTGATGCGAAACGCAATGGCATAAAGCCACTACTTCACGCCGGTTTTAATGATACCACCGGGGGTGGTAATGAACCGGTTGAGTCTGCCCATGCGTGTTGCCATTGCTGGCGACGTGACTCTACCACACGTACTTTAGTCGCCTCTTACGACACCACCAGTACCAGGATGATCCTATTCTAGGCCGGGATCACACGGCACGAATAGTAGATAGAAACATTCTGCGATGAGATGGCGCTGTGCATAAAAGATTTTGTTAGATGATTGGAAAGGTTACCGCTACACTCTATCAAAAAATAATGTACTTAAAGTTTTTAAGATATTTATATTTGAAAAAAAATAGAAACGTACGCAACGATATCTATTGACTACTTATGATAATGAATGTTCATAAGGCATAAAACATATTGTTGAGTTATTATTTGTTAAACGTTAATTACGTCGTGTAAGTGTAATCTATACTTATAATAAATTTAACATAAACATAGTAGTATTTTTCTAACAATGTTCGAATGTTTCTGAATCGCGCTGGCAAGATTCTGGGCAAAGGAATGACTTTAGAAACATCTTATTTATTTGACTGTTGATAAATGTACGTAGTTTTAAAGTACAATTATTCATAGAACTAACTACAAAGATAATTTTATCTTCTCATCATCTTGAGTGATTAGGAACAAAGTATGGCTCGCATATGCATTGATATTGGAATTATATAATTCCAATATCAATGCATCACTCTGCCATTGACTGAGCCAGAAGATCCTGTGCTGCGGCAGAGTGATTGATGTTAGTCTGAAGGAAGCAATAAATAAGTTGTTTGATTTTCACGATTATTACGATTACGATTCACGATTAGTACGCGATTAATCCGGTAAAAATAGTTTCATTTACAAACGGAAGCAATAAACTTACCTGTGTAAAGTTCTGTATCTTCCTCAAATTGCATTTTCTCTTTATTTGCACAGTTTAACAACATGAACTCTTCAGGATGTAATGCTTAAAGGTGCATTTTCAATGACGTGGTGATACGTCCCTTGCGAGAGTAAATTTTGTTGCATATTTTACACAGAGCCTTTTCCGGATCTTGTTCGTCAGGTTTAAAATAGAGTCTAACCTCACTTCGTAACGGTGGCGCCATTTTAAATTTAATTGCTTATCCAAAATATTAGGAAATTCGCGTCAAGCCATATTTAATACATTAAAGCGTTTGTAAGATAATCGTTCGTAAACGTATTATGATGGAGTTGCGAGAAAATCATCGTATCGTGTCGCCTCCCCGCGCCTCACTTTCTCTCTTTTCTCGACCTGCGCTATACTGCATCCGTATAGATAAGCGCGGATACAGACGCGAATGCAGATGTCAATATCAAAACGGAAGTTCCGCCGTCATCACACTCGAGGTAAAGTTAGTGTTTAAAATATACGAAGGTCAATAAATAGTGTAATGTAGTGTTGATTTAGGTAACTCGTTATAATGAAATAGATAACTATACTAGATAACAGATTTTCAAAAGGAACACATCTACATAGATGTTAGTAGACAGTCAGGTGTCTTTAGAATCATACAATTCTAGATATTAGTGACTTCAGTACACAGAACCACAGAACACATATACCCAAAGGGCCTCAGTAGAAGGGGACAAAAATATAAAGATATCGTTATCTTTTATCGGTATACAAAATAAAATAAATATCGAAACATATCCACAGTGATGAGATTAAATTAGAAAAAAATCTACTTTCTTAGATGTATTAAGACTCAACTAATGTTTTTCTTTATTTGTTCTCGACAATTCGCGAGGAACGGGCATGTTATGTGTAACTATATAACTACTACCATAATCTTAGATCTAGGTGAACAGTTTTCAGCAGTGTTCTATTATTATTCTTTCAATGATCAGCCGAGTAATCTCTTGAAGGGACAATCCGTTTTCCACTGTTTCCATTTTCCAGACATAGTTGAAACATATGCTACATTACTATTACAACTAAATCCATCCAGTAGTTTTTGTGGGAAAGTAAAACAAACATCCACATTATAATATTTGTCTAGGATTTTAGGTTTGGACGAAAAAAAAATAAGCTTGATTAAATATATATATTGCTTGTAGGGATGTTATTTCCTTACAATTCAAATGAGAAAATTACGAGTTCTTTAACATTCATCATATAAAAAAAGACAATAATTTGCTTTGCAATTTTTTTTATTTAATTGAATATATAACAAAAGGCAGACATTTCATAACAAACAACAAACTACAAACAAGTAACACACTAATAGTATAAAAATTGTTTAAAATATTTAGAATAATAATTTATTTGAGGTAAATCTTAATTATCTTTATTTATTATACAATAGAGTAAATACACTAATAAAAGTTAAAAGAATATGTTATTTATTTACAAAAATATAATACATTTTTTAAGTTTTAAGTGTAAGGTGTGTCTATAATGTCTACAATAACACACTATGCCATCAGAATTCCAGTAGAAAGTAGGAAGCAGAGGGATCTTAATGGAATATGTTTATTCTCTCTGCCTATACTGCAATGTGCGGGTAAATTAATGATCTTCTGCAGGTTTCTCTCCGTCCCAGTTGACTACTTTCTTATCATACCAAACAAATTCTCCGCGGATTGTATCGGGCGCGTCTAAAGCTAAGTACACTGGAGCTTGAATACCTTGTTCAATTGATAAAGTACCTTTATGTGACGACATATCTGTGTCAACAAACCCTGGATGTACTGCATTTACTTTTATATCTGGAATATTAATGTTTTTATAACATGAAATATATATTTCATAAGGAAATATACTTATTGTAATTAAATAACTTGATTTCTTTTTAGCTTCACACTGTATCTCTATTTCCTGCCAAATATTTGAGATATTGCATGTTGAGTGGAAGAACTCAAGACTATGCTTACCAGAGCAATCAACTTGAGTTTAATCATCAACTTATTTCCTAGAGTCAGAATGGATCCACAACCATGACTTTTATTAAGTGAGACTTTGTCCCACTGTACTTTTGGTTTAGAGTGATAAGTTAATACCTAGTCTCTTATATAATAAGTTCTAATAATACAGCTTAAATAGTGAAGCTGAAAAAATTAAATGTTATGATTTTTTCTTACCTCTGTCGTTAACCATTCTCTGCTGTATCTTTGTTAAGGCAGTTAGAGCAACTTTAGATACAACATAAGAAGAGTGGCCCCATATCTTTGCATGAGTCCCTTGTTTGGCAGCCTCTAGATATTGATATACTAAAGCAGAAAGTTCTGGAATGGTTAAATCTGGATCTTGAAAGCATTTACGCAGATCTTCACTTGGAATTTTACTCAAATGACCGTCACGACTAGACATGTTGACTACACGAGCCCCATTCCGTAGCAAAGGAAACAATATTTCACACGATGATAGCACTGAGAAATAGTTCACAAATAATGTTTGTTCAGCTTGTACTGCTACTGGTTCTGGAGAATCATGCTTAAAAGCTATTGCAGCGTTGTTAACCAAAATATCTATATATCCATACTTCTGCTTCACATAATCACGGAATTCTATAACACTATTAGAGTCAGTAATGTCTAATTGATGATATTTCGGGCTAAAACCTTCTTCCTTAAGTGCTGCAATCGCATTTAATCCCCGTTTTTCATCGCGTGATGTGAGATACACCACTCCTTTGTAACGTTTACAAAACTCTCTAACTATACCGAAACCAATGCCTTTGTTAGCGCCAGTCACGACCGCTAATTTTGAAGTCATTTTGTATTTTCTATTTCAAATTTTCACATTAAAAAAGTGTATACGGTCTAGTTTAATGTGCTATTCAAATGGAATTGGACGAAATTCAAATGGAAATGGATATCTTATCTGTGATCTGTCAAATAACGGCCTTGAACTTTCCATTGGCCGCACACAATCATTAATATTTTCAATAAAGTATATTGTCAATAATATTGCGTGTGTGGCCGATTTTCAATATTATTGCAGATTTCTAGAAATTTTGGTCTTGCCACGACAATATCGGGTGGAGACAGGGTTATTGTCAATAATAAAATAAATAAATATTGTCGTGTGCGGGCGCGTTGCAATATTTTACTTCAAAAACGACTTCAAAGGAGGCGAACGCTTCTGCTTCAAGTTGGACGACGAAAATAGTGTAAATAGCGAAAATAATGTTGATATTACCACTCCCACGGAAAAACAATATTTAATAGAGTTTATTAAAATATGGCAAACTTATCCAGAGCTCATAGGATACATTTGTTGAAGTGTATCATAATAAAGTTAAAAATATTATGCGCTAAAAAAGCTTCACGCTTTGTGCCCGTGGGCCACGAATGGCCTCTGTTGTAGTTTATAAATAATATTGAAATTAAACATCGCGTAGTGTGCGGGGCCATATATTAAACAATATTATCGACAATTTAGGTAGCCAAGGAGTGAAACGGATATTGGAATAGTGAAAACGGATAGTGAAGGGATATGGGAGGGAAAGAAGATGAAGTGCTCATTGCATCATCAGAATGCGTGTTGCAGGCATTAGTCACCATTTTGAAAGAAGGATGTGAAAATGTAAAATCTAAGCCTGAACGCCTAAAATAAGACCTTTGTTTTATACCAGAACCTTGGTTCTGGTTTTTGATAACGATGAAGAACGGACGTACTGCAAGATGGCAAGATATTAGAACAAGTGAATGAAGTGGTATATTATGGAAGTATGTTCATATATCTAAGTATGTTCATAGTATGTAGAGATGGAAGATACGAGATGGATGTGGAAAGGCGTACTGCTGCCGGTAATAGGGTTAACAGAGCCTTAGCTGCATTGATGAGACGGCAAAACGTCAGCATATCTGCGCCTTTGGTGGTACAGTACGCAGTGTTGGGACAGACTATGTTATACGGCAGCAGAACGTGGGTATTACAGAAGAAGAACGAAAGAAAGATGAATGCCGTGAAGATGCGATCTCTGCATAGGATATGGAGAGTCGGCTTAACTTATCGAATCCGCATTGAAGAGATCCACAGAATATCAAGTACTAGCGAGGATGTCACGTTGCAAATGAAGAAGAACGTACTCAGCTGGTTTGAGTTCACGTCGACCGAATGAGTGATGAAAGAATGGTAAAAAAGATTTTTGATGGAAAAGTGAGTGATAAGAGAGGTAGAGAGACCTCGGTTGACCTTTGAAAATACGATATCAAAGATATTGGAGGAAGGTCACATAAAAAGCATGAGCACTCCCCGGTGGGCATGCATGAAGAGGTTGATTGCAGTGGACGAAGCAAAGGAAGTATGTAGAGACAATAGCGTTTGTAAAAAAATAGGTAATTGCGTGAAAAAGAACGAGAAATATCGTTATTTCTCGTTCGGTTTTGTGTTGTTTGAATGAAAAGTAGAAGAACGGCAAGGCTTAGTAGTATTTTTGTAGTAATATGTGTATATATGCTTCACACGAAATAATAGTTTGGATAAAAATCGTGACATGAAAAAAAAACCCACGTCTAAACTCTTAGTAGGTACTAAGGTACCTTGATTAAATTCTTTAGCTCTGGGTTTGCAATATTTTACCGTATATAATTAATTTTTGATAAAGTTCCAATATATTTTATAGAAATATATCATTGACAGCGACGGCATTGCCAGCAAAATAGTATTGATACTGATTTAAAACAAAATAAATAATAAAATTATCTTTGTAAAATAAAACACCATTTGTCAAGAACCACATACATATAAAGACATAAACTAATCAAAGGGAAACCGCCGCATACGCCTCAGTCCGGAATTGAGTCGTAGTTATTGGCGGCAAAGTTCAAAGTTGTTTAACCTTTATTATTTATTTGTAGAAGTATGTGTTTACGTTACTGGTATCTATGCGTAACTGCATCACATGAAATACATATATAAAAATTGTGAAATGAAAAAACATTGAAATGAAAAACTGTTGAGGTATCTTGATTAATTTGTTTAGTTATGTGTTTAAAATACCTTACCCTATACGCTGTTTCCGTAAAGGGAACGCTAACATTTCCAGCAAAGATATACAGGATATCTTTTTAATTACCACAGCATCAATTTTCTTCAGATGCTTGTCATTTCTCTACACTAATTGTCATTGTCCGTATCAACACAATTTTATTTCATAGATGCCACTTCAACGTGAACGTGCATTATAATATCCAAGCTTATATCTTACAGCAAAATTTCAGCTTTACACGTTGGTTTAAAAGACACATATTTTTTTGTTATAAATAATAATTTTAGGAGAACTTCCAATCAGTGTGAATCTGATTTGAATTGAGCTATTTAATTTTAAAAGTATTTTGTCTATGATAAATAAGATTATCTATTTATAATAATAATATATGTTTTAATAAAGAAAGAGATTCAATTTTAGATATTTTCTATTGATTATTGTCCGAATAACAAGTAAAGTAGAGATGTGATGAAAGAGATATTTACAAAAATATATAAATAAAAAAAGTTAATTATTGCATCACATATTTATTACTATTGTAAATGACTCTATAAAATGCAATCCATTATATTCCTAAATATATTTATAATTAAATATTATAAAGTGTAACTATTTGACAATAAATCAGCCTTATTATTTTTTAAATAATTGATGATATCTAATAGTAGTTAAGTTAGATAAGGAAAAAACACGGTAATTTCTGAAAGTTTTTTTTACGCACATACCACGGTAGTCATAATGAACTTGGGAAGCTAAGCTAAGCTTCTTAATTACGTGGAGTTCTGTGTGGAAAGGAAGTATAATGGGGAACGGAGTGTCTTAACACTAGGTTGCCAAGTTTCCTCCTCCTACTCTGCTACGAGTGGGATACAACGTGAAGCTAAAAGCTTCATTGCAAACTTTTAAAATGCATGAATGTATATAAAGCTATATTTAAGTTGGTCTCTTATAGTCTTCAATAGGTCTTTCTCCATCCCAGTCGATAACTTCTTTGTTGTACCACACAAACTCTCCCCGAATTGAATCCGGGGCATCTAGAGCTAAGTATAGTGGGGCTTCGACTCCATCCTCCACGGTCATGGGGCCTCTGTGCGCAGTCATGTCGGTGTCTACGAACCCTGGATGTACGGCATTCACTTTTATGTCTGAAAACATTATAAAGATTTGGTTATTACCAATTAAATAACATGCTTTTTTAATTATGTCAATGAAGTTTTCTAAGAAAATGACAATGGAAGCAAATTTATGCTGTTAAAGATAAAGTTGATAAAAGTTTTATTAGATTCTTAAATGCAAAAAAAATTTTCTCATATATCCCATGCATAGACATGGATCAGGTACCTGATGATTTTATTATAAGTAAATTGTAAAAAATCTGTAAAATATATATGAAATTAAATCGTTTACCACGATCGTTAAGCATCCTTTGTTGTATTTTAGTCAAAGCGGTTACACCAGCTTTGGCAATAGTGTACGTTGAATTTCCCCAATACGGTGCATTGGTTCCAGCCCTGACTGCTTCAACAAACTGATTCATCATTTCAGTTAACTCGGGAACTGTCAAATTAGGGTCCTGCAAGCGTTTTTTAAGTTCTGGACTAGGAATGCGACTTAGATGAGCGTCACGTGTCGACATATTTACCACTCTAGCCCCGTCACGTAGTAACGGAAACAGTATCTCACATGAAGCGAGAAAAGAGAAGTAATTCACAAATAGTGTTCGTTCTGCTTGAAATATAAGTGGTTCGGGAGCTTCATGTAAAAAGGCAATCGCAGCGTTGTTAATCAGAATATCGATATAACCATATTTTTCTTTAATATGGTCCCGGAATGCTATTATGCTCGCATTGTCTGTGATGTCTAATTGGTGGTATTTTGGGTGTAATCCTTCTTTGTTGAGAGCGGCCACAGCGTCCTGTCCTCGTTTCTCATCACGCGATGTCAGATACACTACTCCATCGAACCGTTTACAGAGACCTCTGACAAGACCGAACCCTAAGCCCTTGTTAGCGCCAGTCACTACGGCAACTTTGGTAACCATTCTGTAAATACAAAAATTATAGATATTAATATATTATTGATGTATTTAATTAAACATATTTTATTTTTCACTTGTACAAACCTGTTAGTTGTTAATTTTTTATTAAGCTAAAATGTAAAATCTAATCGTTAAAAATTGTAGGTATTAGGTGTACCGTATAGGTATGATCAAAATGTCGATGTTTGGGAAACCCTGTGCTATAAATGACTCCGAAAAACACGCTTTTCACGCTGATAAAGGTTGCTACATATATGTAGGTATGTATATTCCCCAAATCTGATACTTAGTAAATATAAAAATTAACTTAATGCATTGATTGTTCTAAACATATAATAGTGATTACATTTGACAACAAACAACAATTGATTATTCTATATATAGAATAATCAATTATTGCTTAAAATGATAATCTTTTGTACAATATATTTCTTTTTTATTTATAAAATATAAAATAATAATAATTTCTCACTTGAATTCTGTCCCCATCAAAGGAGACTCTTAACATTAGATTCTCTAGAGGCCAGGGGCACAAGCTTGCGACTGTAAACGCGACAGTTTATGGGTTCTCACTCGAGGACATGAAACATTTCATATTTACATTTTCTTCATTCTTGTAATGACGCAAAGCGTTGATTTTCGCAATTCAACAAGCAATGTCTCAAGAATCGGCGGAAAGTGAGAATCGGAAATGTCTTGATGGAAACGGAGGGTCTTTACACTAGGCTCTCCCTCCCCTCTGCCTATTGATAGGAACGAGATACGAACGTGAATATTAACAAAAAAGATTTACCTTTTATTTCGATGTAGACGTCCAATCAACATGAAACACTGTGCTTAAATAACATTATTTCATATATATTTTCCTCATATGGCTCTATAAATTTTGCTTGTCATGATACGATGACGTCACGTATTCTTAATCATTTCTAGGGAATATTGAATGGATATTTTTATTAAAATTAAATTGACAATTAATGATGGGCTAATAAAATCACGTTATGATTTTATTGAAAGTGAAAGTGACTTTCATTTTCAAGAATAAGCGTGGCGTTGAGTTCTACCTATTGCGTTGTGTAAAATATCTCTAGAAACGTACGTCTCTAGGGTGGGCCTGGACTTTAACATTGAATTGGTATGTTCGTGGAAAGGTTTTTTTTTTAAATTTTTGGCGTGTAAGACTATTCAGGGGTGGGATATCCGGTGACGGGGTGTCAGCAGGAGCCCCTCCTACCTACGCCTATATAGTTCTACCATTCAACACGCTATGTTTCAAACTCCATTTAAAAAAAATATTGAGCAAGGGCTAAGGCGAAGTAACTTGTTTCCGTAATAAGTTTACAGATCGTCTGATTAAACTATCGTATATTGATAAATGTTATCATATATTTTGTACCGTAGTGTAGGCACGGTGACTTGTCTAATTTACTAGAAGTTAATAATATATACAGGTGTGTATACATACATACTTTATATGAGCATAATGGCACAGATGTGATATATTTGACAGAAGGTACTCGTGTTATGTGGCGAATTTATAAACACTGTTTTTAAGAACTAATACTTTATTATACGATTTATAACTAAATTTATGAATATGGTATAAAAGATTTAAGTGATGTCGAGGTTGAGATTTGGTAGTGACTGCCTCGTCGAGCGAGGTCGGGATCTTATAAAGGATCATTTTGGTTTGTGGAAGGGATGTGGGAATGTTTATATTTACAGTGTCAAAGATACTTAACTAAGTATGGAAGATTACTAAAGACCTAATAAGCTAATTACATGTTTACACCTAAATACTTGTTTACACTTTTAGTCTTATCACTAGGTACTTAATTAATGAGGGTGAGAACTCCAACATAACATCTCCCCCCTTTAAAACAAAGATTGGGCGGGTTCGAATTTGCCCGATCTTTGAGGATGTGACGTTGCGGCGTCGAAAGTTGTGGCGTCGTCAGATTCTGAGTCTTCGGAGATGGCAGGGCTCGAAGTAGTGTTCAACGTAGACATCGGGATGGCGACATGAGCTGAAGTACGCTGCCTCCTTTTATCGAAGCAGTTATTGAAAATCTGGATGCATCCGTTGTCATGGTTGTTGTTACGGCGTCGATTAAATTTTCTAGGCAGACATTGAAATAGTTTTGAACAGAATATACGCCAACATTGTTATCCCTGCTAAGTCAGAGAAAAGGTATAAATTGTTGGAATGCTTTTCAATAAAAGTCCTTTCATTAAATTGTTTGATTCTTGATGATTGCTTTTTCAGATCTTCTTTGATTGAGTGTAATGCGTCTGTCGGAACGTGGTCGGAAGCTCGCAGGAACCAGGTAGTTGGCGGTTGGTCTGTAGAAGGATGGCCATTTCACAGATAGGCTTGGCGTTGAAATTGTAGACTGGAAACTTGCAGACCCATCTGGCTGGCGCGAAGATCTTGCATTCGTCGATGGAACTCGTGGAGGCAACAATACATTTGTTGCCTTGTTGAGTTTGTTGCCAAATAAGTTTGCTCAGGAAGGATGGCGGAGTAAAGGGATGAGTTACGGTGTGAAATAGGAATAGAATAGAGGTGGGAAAATGATTAAGTCGGACTAGGGGAAAGTCAAGTATATATGTTATTTTGTTCATGAATATGTATGACGTTAGGGTTGCGGAATCTAAGATTTTATGAGTATTCTCAAGTGTGATGGGAAGAACTAAGTTTTTATCATTTCGCATGTGGGAAGACGAGAGTAAAACTTCGTAGAGTCTTTCAACTGATATTATAGAAGGATGTACGGCACCTGATTTTATAAAAAGTATAGACGTGAGGATTTCATCGATGTCAGTTTCTAGGGACATTACACTTTCGAGGATTTGTATAGAAACTGATGAAATTTTTTCAGCAGTTTTGAGATCAAAGATTATTCTATTGGTTTTATTTAAATTATTAGCGATTCTTTCAAGATTTTCATTTAATGTATATTCATCGTATGATAGTTTAAATATTGTTTCATTGAAATTTGTGATAGTTGATAAAACTATTTGAATTTGTTGTTTTAATATATCAGCTTCTTCTATTTCGTGTTTTTCTAAGAGTTGGATACAGTTCTCATAATGAAGGGCGTCTTTAGCGTCTGGTGTGCCAATTAGCCATTTAAGCGCGGTGCCAAAGCCATCAAATAACTCTCGTTTCACTCTTGATTTGGTGTATAAACTCAATTCAGCAAGACGAGTATTTATCTTGTTAATGTTTATTTTTATAAAAGAACTGGTAGTACTTTGAGCAAAAGTTGGATATTTAGAAATTAATGAAAAGTAGTTATTATTTAAACGTTGAATTGAATCTCGGGATAGAAACAATGGCTCTAAGTTACGATAAATAACGAGTTTCCAAGAGGATTCGGAAATGAGCATATCGCCTTTTTCTTGGTAATACCGGATTTTGAAGGTAAGGGTTCAATAACGTGGTCTCCTACAACTAAGGTTGCAGAGAACCTGAAAAGAGATTGCCTGCCTATGTTGATTGATGCCTAATTATTATTTCTAGTAGGATTTTGTAAATATAACTTTAATATATAAGTTTATTTGATAAAAGAGGATGTATATTATAACCTTAATAATAGAACAAATTGTAAACTAAACTAAGTATTTTGTAAAATATCATCAAGTGGTTGTAAATATGAAACATTATAATTGTTAGGTAATATATTATAATTTTTAATTTTGTTTATTTAGCCAACTTGATGAGGTTGAAGTGAATCATGCATGGGTCGCAGGCGATTTGCATGCACTAGTTGGTTTCTGCCCGCTTTTCTTATGACATAATTTTCGTTAAAGCCTTTTCGTATGACTTCATATGGGCCGTCCCATTTGTTATCCAAGTTGTTTGGATTTTGTACTTTCAGCATAACCTTCTCTCCTAACTTAAAATCAGCCACGTTTTTTATATTTTTGTCGTAACGTTCCTTAGCCTTTTCTTTCATGGACTGAATATTTTCTAAAGCTATTTTGCGAGAAATCTTAAGTCGTTCATTTAGGTCATCCAGGTAGTCGTGAGTCGTGTAGTCGTCATTGGTATCTTTCATAGAATATAAAAGACGAGGTTTGAACCCGAATAAAAGCTCATGTGGGGTGTAACCCGTTGATTGATTCAGAGATGTGTTGTGACACATTATTGCAAGTGGAACAATTTGATCCCAGTCTCCTTTGTTTCTTTGATGATACATTCTGATGTGATCACGGAGTGTGGCATGGAACCTTTCTAAAGACCCATTCGTTTGAGGATGATAGGCTGTGCTAAATGTCTGTTTCGTACCGAATAATTTCATCAAATGTTTTAAGACGTTGTTCATGAATTCGCCTCCTTGATCAGAGTGAAACCGTTTTGGAATTCCATAGTGTTGGCAGAATATAAGAAGAGTTTTAGCAACTGTATTCGCTTGTTTGTCGGGGATGGGGTATGCTTGAACAAATCTAGTTAGGTCGTCTTGAAGAGTGAGGATGTATTTATTAGAGTCACCGGTAATATCCGAATATGAAACCAAGTCAATGGTAACGCGTTCAAAAGGTTCAGTTGAAGAAGAAGTAATGACCATAGGTGCTTTAAACGTTTTTCTCTGAATTTTACTACGTTGACAGACATGACAATTTTCGATGTATGATTTTATATTATCGGTCATTCCTTTCCAATAGTATTCTTCTCGGATTTTGCGCGTAGTTTCTACAATGCCTCTATGACCAGAAAGTGGGTCGTCGTGATACGTTTTTAGAATTGTGGGAATTTCGTCTTTGTTGGGATATTTGACTTTGTCTTGGCAAATTGTTATTTCACAGTCATAACAATCTGCTAGGTATGCTGTAATATGAGATTGTTGGTTTCCCATTAGTTTACAAGTGGGATCATTCGTTAGGTCAGGTATGCAGAGTGTTTTGAGGTTGTGTTTTTGTAAGCAAGATAAGAGTATTTTAAAATAGCTCTCACTATTCCAAGGGTCGAAATGTGTCGGTCGTGTTACTCCAAATATAATGTTTTGTTTTTTGTCCGTAACTAATAAATCTGTCTGGTAAAGCTCTTTTGACTTTTCAAGATATGGCATCACATTAGAACAAAGACTTATGGCTTTGTTGAAAGTGTCGTTTTTGTCCGATAGTTGTGCTGATATGGGAATGAGAATATTTTTATGACGTTCGTCTAAGAGGGTGTCAGGTGATGTTTTAAAGTTGGGTGTGTCATAACTATGAGTGGGAATGGAAAGAAAGTGTTCATAGTTAGTTTGCAAGTATTCGTCTGGGTCATTGAAATTGTCTTCACAGTTGTGCGTCAAGTCAATTGCGTTCGTGTGCATTACTGGAGGTCGAGAAAGAGCGTCGGCATTAGTGTTGCTTTTACCAGCTTTGTAAACGATGTTATATTCAAATTCTTCTAGTTTAAGTCTCCAACGAACTAATCTACTGCCCGGGTCTTTAACAGAGAAGAGCCAAGTTAATGGTTTGTGATCTGTTACGATTGTAAACTTTCGTTTAAACAAATAAGGTCTGAAATGCTTTACAGCCCAAACGATTGCGAGTAACTCTCGCTCTATAGTAGAATAGTTACTTTCGGCTTTGTTCAGCGTCCGTGAAGCGTATGCAATTGGCAAATCTTTACCTATATCACCTTGAGACAATACTGCGCCTATTGCATAGACTGAAGCGTCGGTTGTAAGAATGAACTCTTTGCTGAAATCAGGATATTGTAGAATCGGAGGACTTGTTAATAAACGTTTGCATTCATTAAAAGCTTTTTCTTGTGTTTCTCCCCAAACGAAAGGAACGTCTTTCTTGAGTAAGGCTGTCAAAGGTTTTGTGATGTTACTGAAATTAGCGATGAACCTACGGTAATAACCTGTAAGTCCTAAGAAAGCCTTGATATCTTTACATGATTTAGGAGTTGTGAAGTTTTGAACAGCGGTAACTTTATCTGGATTGGGTTTTACGCCTTCGCTCGAAATTATGTGTCCTAGGTAAGCTACTTCATGTCTGAGGAACTCACATTTATCAGGTTGAATTTTGAGATGGAAATCGTTTAATCTGGAAAAGACTTCTCGAAGTTTTTCTTCATGTTCTTGTAGGCTGGATGCAAACACAACAATGTCATCTAGATAGACAAAACAACGTTCGCCTTGGAGGCCGTAAAGAATGTTGTCCATGACTCGTTGAAATGTGGCTGGAGCATTTTTAAGGCCAAATGGCATGCGCAGAAATTCGTAATGACCGTAAGGTGTGCTAAAAGCCGTTTTGGAGACGTCTTTAGAGTCTAGTTCGATTTGGTGAAACCCTGATGCAAGATCTAAAAAAGTTGTAAAATATTTCGAATGACCTAATTTGTCGAGGATATCAGTGATGTTCGGCAAGGGATAGCTATCACCTATTGTTATTTCGTTTAGTTTACGGTAATCTATGACCATACGCCATTTTCGTTTCCCAGAAGCGTCTAATTTCTTTGGTACAATCCAAATGGGGCTTGTCCATGGTGAAGTGCTTGGTCTAATGATTTTTTGTTCTAAAGTTTTTGTACTTGAGTTTTTACCTCTTGTTCGTGAACTTGTGGGAATCGATAAGTTTTAGCGTGAATGGGTACTTCAGATGTGGTAGGTATATTATGTTTTGTGTGACTCGTAAACGACAGAGGGTCGCCTTTAATATAGAAAATTCCAGGGAATTCGTCAATATTCTTATTTAGGGACTCGTTTTCTTCTGCATTTAAATGATCTCGTCTAATAAGTTTGTGTACTATGTCACGTCGGTCTGTTTTGTTTTTCATGTTTATCGTATTGATATTTACGATCTCATTATCTAGGGCCTCGTTTAGATATAAAGTTGTTCGTACGACGGGCATAATGATTGATTTATCTTCGTTTGTTTTGTTAATGCATGTGATTAGGAATTTATAATCAACTATGTTTACAAGGGCGTTGGGAATTGAAAGTCCGTTTCCGATATCTTGTTTTTCGACAATAGCTGTTCCGCATTGAATATCTTGAGTAGTACATGTAATAACAGTTTCAGTCCTATGCTCTATGAATTGTTTATCGTCTTTAATATTGGTTTTGCTTTCGCCGTTATGGAAAAGTTTATAATGTCGTTTGCCTACGTGCATAGTTTTAGATGCGATGTATATATTTACGTCGGATTTAGACATGAAATCTAAACCTAGAATGCCGTCTGCTTCGATATTTAAATCCGCTATGTAGAATTTATGTTTACGGAAATTGTCTATTGAAACGTTAGCTGTGCCGTAGCTTTGAATAGGACTGTCTTTACCTGCCACACCTACTATCGATACTATATTCGATACATCTAGAGGGTTAGCTCCGAGTTTGTTTTTTTGTAAAACGGATATCGCTGCTCCTGTATCTATTAGTAATGTAATAGGTTCACCGTCTATGTGAAATTTGCAGTAGAGCAGATCTTCCGGTGGAATATTTAATGCCGATATAGAAACGAGTTCAGGCTCAGAAGTTGTGTTAGGTTTTGATTTGGAATTATTGTGGTTCGAATTAGAATTGGATTGAGATTTTGATTTGTTCTTGAACCGGTTTTTGAATTGGGATTTAGACTTGGATTTAGGATTTGATTTGTTAGAGCCGAGAGTTTGGGGCTGGTTACCCTGTTCGTGGGCTAACGAAATCGGTTCAGGAAGTTTATGGCCAAGAGTTTGGGGCTGGTTACCCTGTCCGTAGGCCGTTGAAGATAATTTAGTATTTGCTGAAGTTTGCGTAGATGCATCGCAAGTTTGTCTGCGATAGACTGCATTTATTTGTGTCGATGCATCACACTTTTGATTTGGAAGAGAATATGTAGTAGTTAAATTTAATCGTCTATCTGTAGGTTTTCGATTTAATTGTATTGAGACGTTGTGGGCATCTGGGTCGAAGGGAAGTAATCTAAAGCGGTTTCCATCGAGCTGCCCTGTTCGATGGCCGCCTTGGAGTTTAAAGAATTTATTTTTGGTTCAGGTGGTGCTTTCATGGGTTGGCTTGGTGGTTTTTGACCAAACCTTTGATTGTTGTACGCTCGTTTTCGACATTCGTGAATAAGATGTCCCGGATTTTTACAATAATTACATATTTTGGTGTTGTATGATTGTTCATTTGAATTAAAATTGTTTAAAGGTCTCGCGGGTCGATGGTTGAAGTTTTGTGTGTTCGGAAGTCTTGATATGTTATTTGGTGGCTTATGCATCGCGAGACTTGTTTTGTAAAGCAATTGCCGATCTTTATTCATAGCACGTATTTTGTCTTCTTGCATAGCAAAACGCCCCGCATCTGATAACTGTCGGAATTCTTTTGTTCGTAACATAGTCCCTAGATCACTGTTAAGGCCGTTGATAAAGACGCTTAGTGCAGTCTCTTCGATACTTAATTTTCTGCCTAGTAAAGAACTATCTTTGACCTCTGCTGACAATTTTTCAATAATTTTACTTCTCAATAGATCGACACGATGATAATAATCAGTAATGGTTTCTCGATCACGTTGAAACATTGATTGAAGTTCTAGTGAAAGGTGGGACATCGTTTTTACTTGAGAAAATTTCTCGATAAGAAATGCTCGTAATTCGTCCCATGTTTCAAATTGTCTAGCATGGACGTCGGCGGAAAATGGACCGATTATTCGATTTAAAGTATATATAAGCAAAATGTTAGTGTCCGCTTCTTTTACTAGGTCAAAAGCGGCGTTGCAAGACCGAATAAATCTGTAAACTTCTGAACTAAGGGCCGTATTAAATACAGGAATGAGGTTGATTAAATTATCAAGGCTTAAGGCTGATCTAAAAGAAGTGACACTCTCTGTGTTTGGCATGGTTGTAAAGATAATTTTTAGATATATGTTTAAATAATGAAATTAGATATTAGGAGTTATGGATACTGGTAAGTAGATAATTGAGGAAATGAGCAAACAATATTCAACAACTCACCACAGCAACAATAACTGGAACATGGTTCGTGCGACGCTTTTTAAATCCCTTCGGGAACCGTACTCGGCGATGCTGTCCGTTGGCACGTTCTTGCGTCGTCTAGCTATACAGCTCGGCTGTTCCAATCCTACCGACTGCGCCAAATTTGTTATGTGGCGAATTTATAAACACTGTTTTTAAGAACTAATACTTTATTATACGATTTATAACTAAATTTATGAATATGGTATAAAAGATTTAAGTGATGTCGAGGTTGAGATTTGGTAGTGACTGCCTCGTCGAGCGAGGTCGGGATCTTATAAAGGATCATTTTGGTTTGTGGAAGGGATGTGGGAATGTTTATATTTACAGTGTCAAAGATACTTAACTAAGTATGGAAGATTACTAAAGACCTAATAAGCTAATTACATGTTTACACCTAAATACTTGTTTACACTTTTAGTCTTATCACTAGGTACTTAATTAATGAGGGTGAGAACTCCAACATAACACTCGATGATTGTAGAATCTGTCGACAGCGACCCTGATGCTGCGCCCAGTGAGAAAGCTGGCGATCCACTTGCATAAATTCTCGGGAAGCCCATATAAGGGAAGCTTAACCAGGAGTGCCCCATGCTACACTCGATCAAAGGCCTTCGCCATGTCCAAACTAACTGCCAGGCCCTCTCCCTTGCTTTTAATAGCCGTATAGTGAATATTATCTTTTATAAAATTAAATAAATAATAATAATAATAAACACAAATACGTGTAAACTTCTATTTCAGTCGATATTAATATTATATTCTTTCACTATATTCTATTTGCAAATTTTCTTAAAACTAAGCAGTTAATATTTATATTTATTAAAATCATCCACACGCAGCGCGTTCGCACGATAAACTTGTTTCGAGTTTTTTTGCTGTCCGTGACGTAGCTTTCTTGCTCGGCTACTATCGCTTGCGACGTTCACTTGCTTAGCTATTGTGCTTATACTAGATTTTGAGCCTTATATTTTGTTATTACGTGTTAGTTTCGCTTATCTACTTCTTTTAGTATTTCTTTCTTTCCTTCTGTAAGTGTGTAAAATTATTCTCTTTTGGTGTATGTTGTGTGTGTGTGAACTTTAATTTCCTCCATACCCCGTATTTAAAAATATAATATATTATAAAATAGCATATTTCACAAAAACCGCTATAGCTGCAGCCCAGCGGTGGGTAAGGTAAACCAGAATTCCACCGGTTAAGCGACCATGGCGGAAGCCATATTGTCGGTCATTAATCAATCGGTGATCTTCTAGTTAAACTTCACACACACTTCGTGCCAAATTCATTGAAAAAAATCTGAACCTATAGGGTATTCCCTGTGGACTACCATGGGAGGTAGCATCGAAGATTTTTTTGTAGAAAGGCAAAGCAAACAAGCATACGGGTTACCTGATAGTCACCACCGTTCCTGACCCCGTGTAACACCAGAATTTCATACAAAATGCAGCAAAAACGATGCATAAATACTCGTATTTTTTATTGATTATTTTTTTTTGTTTTTGTGCTCCAGGGGATCGTAGATCTAAATATTAATTTTAGCTTTAAAAATCTACGCTACATATTTATGGGTGACCGAGATAAATGGAATTGACAGACGGACAATCAAATTGATCACATAAGTTTTCCATTTTATCCTTAAGAGGTATGGAACCCTTAAAAGGAATGTCACGTTTTATCCCGAATTGCACGATAGGCTGAGAGAACATAGCGACCAGACACTCCACTCTTCGCGTAATACGAAGCGCAATACGTATTTATTATTTAATGAATTATCATTTTGAGGCTAGTCGTGGCGCAGGGGCACAAAGTGTGACTGTAAATCCGACTGGTTGTGGGTCCGATTCCCACTCGAAGAGATGAAATATTTACTTAAATTATGTTTTCATTTCTTCGCTCTGGAGTCGAGTTCTCCAGAATTCGGCAGAAAGTGGGGAACGCAGTGTCTTACCACTAAGTTCCCTCTGCTTACCCTGCAGTGTGCGGGATACAGCGTGAAGCTGATAATATAATCCATACCTATATTATAAATTCGAAAGTAACTCTGTCTGTCTGTCTGTCTGTCTTTTACATAATCAGGGCAAAACCGCTAATTCAATTGGGATAAAATACACATATAGAGATTCTTGAGCGTCTCGGGATGAACATACTTTATTTTTTTCATAATTGTAATTTTCTCGATATATACTAATATATTAAATTGTATTTCAATTTGACAAGCAATTTATTCTGCCATATTAATAACAATCCTCGCTAAGCAACAATAAACTTTGTTGTTTTAATGCTTACATGCGCTGACTCCACCTTAAGAGACATAATATAAAAATAATGTTTTATAAAAATACTGTCCTTTAAAAAATCTATTATATAATAAAGTCTGCGATAATATTTGTTTATTCCTGAAGGTTGAGCTACAGGAACCATTTTAATATATTTAATTTAAATTTATCGGATTATTGTTAATGTGTTTTTTATAATGTGGTATTCATCCTTATCAAAATAAATATAATAATCACCTTTAGCAGGTTACCTAGATTGAAATTATATTTTACCGTACATCATTCTAATAAATACTTAAGGAGATCACTGATTCAAAATGAGCTAGCCTCCGAGCCGCACGGTATGCCGACTCGAACAGGCAGACGACGTTGACGGTTTTGTAAATTTTCATATATTTTGGACATACTGGTAATTTTTATGTGGTTATTTGCTGTTTATTATTAATTTATATTTTTCTTTGGTTCTTCGCTTATTCGAGTAGTAGATTGGTTAGAATTTTTTAATTTCTTGGTGTGTAATTTTCGGTTCTGGGCGGCATCGGCATAATATTATTTAAGTATTAAGGAAAGAATGGTTGGTTATTTTAGTTCGGTTATCTATACCGTTGTTACACACTTTATGAATCGTAATTTTAATTTTTATTGATATTTTTTGTTATTGCTCGCAACAATTTCGTTTTTAATGTAGAAAAGTTTAATATCTATATTATTTCATTTAGTATCTATTTACACGTGCACGGGAAACGTGTAAAAAATGTTTATCCCGGATTATTCAGTATCCCGTGGAAATTCCGGGATAAATAATAGTCTTTTTGTTGCCAGAACCCCCGCTATCGATCACTGAAAGTTCTATTTTTTTTATATTTGAGTAAAGTAAAATACTTATTTTACGTTGATAATATTAATATAGCTGGTTTTGTTTAGTTTTTTTTATTAATATTTTTCTTTGGTTACGTTTATATTTTAATTAGTTACGTATTTTTTCTAATAATGGGAATTTTCTCTACTTAATATTCTTTTTCGGCTTATTTTGATTATTTAGACTTATATTTTCTTACCAATTCTATTGAATACTGAAAATCATTTAATAAATATTCGTATAGTTTAAGCGGGCGAAGCCGCGTCCGGGTACGCTTGTAATTAAATAAATTGTGAATTCACAATCACTTGTTCTCAGAGACGTACTAACGTACGTTGTTGTCTCTGTGAGTAACGAAATGCGTGTAAACAATTATAGTCTATGACAGAGTGATAGACATATTAACATCGTGAGTAAGCGATTCGTATGCGAATATCTACTTTTAGCTCTGTAGCTTTTGATAAAATGATAGCATTCATGACTTGCAAAATTCTCAACAAAATCATGGTATGTACGGAATGCTTTCATGCTATTTTAAATTTACTAAGGCATGTGAGCATGAGTATTATATATAGTTTTATTTTGTTATTGATGGTAGTCAAATAAATCTGAAAATAATAAACAAAATCAATGTTTATTAATTGCAATTAACTTTGTAGAGACACAAAGTTAATTGCAATTACGAGTTTTTGAGAAAAAGTATTTTTTATGATTTGGCTCAATCTCGTCTGTCTCTTAATCTAATTCATATTTCGGCCTATCCACTCGATGACGTCACAAATGACGATATGACGTCATATCTGTATATTATGTTAGTAGTGGTTGTGGGCCAAATTTTACTCGTAATTCCAAATTCTTTAAGATTAATCAATTTGGTTACATAAAATATGACATTGGAATCTTCCACCCTTTTAAAGTAACTCTTCTATTTTTACATAGTCTATGACGACAGGCATCCTTCGTAAATTCTTCGTTATGGTGTATAAATATACCTATAGAGTATTAATATTATGTTATTGACTGTCCGACCGCTGCTCGTACCGCATGGCTTTATAAATAAATGCCAATAATATTTTGTAAATATTCACGTGCGATTTGTGTTATTCGTGACTATTGTTTTCGTGGTAATTATTTATATACATTAAGTAAATTAACAGATACGTAGAGCTTTGAAGTGATAAAAAAGAAAACTATGGAGTGATAAAAAGGTAGAGTTCCAAAATAATTATAATAATTATAGTTAATAGAATCTTTAAATTGAAATACGGAATATTTTCTGTATAAGGTATACATTTGATATTGATATTTATGTATATAAACAGTATATGCTGTTAGCGTCGCCAGTAAGCCATAGAACATGTAAAGTGACCACAGACAAATGACAATAATTTTTTCCCTCTTATTATGCTAACTCCATACATTCTAATAATAATTAATTTTACATTACAATTATTATACGTGATAATACCGATTTGCTTAAAATTTTAGATAATACTTATATGAAACTTTTTTGTGTTATACTTTTTTTGTCGTTCTTTAGCCGTTACTATTATTGACACTGTACAAATTCACTTCAGCGTGGAAAGCATTTTGTTTGCTTTTCGCAATTCTGTTGAGGTAACGTTTGAAATATAGAATGTAAGTACATGGTACACACGGTAAAAGGACTATAACTATATTAATAAATATTATTAGGAAAATATTGTATTATGTAATTTACATTTTTAGTTTGTATTATATGTTATTAAGTATTATATATTATTCGTTGTTTTTTTTCTTGGATGCTATAAAAATTAAACAAAGTATTTGTTTGTAAGTGATATTCAACCGACAACTGAAATCAGTTGAATACCATGGAAAAATATCAGTTAAGCTGATGCTTAACTGATCACTTTTCAGCCTTTATACTTTTTAATGTAGGTCTTTATGACAATTTTGTGTTCCTACAATTTTAAAATCTTATAATTGGTTTTATTGTTGCAGAAATAAACAAAGTCAGTAAAAAGGTAAAATTTACAAAAAGAAATACATACGTATTTCAAAAACTACAAAGCAAAATATGACAAGATTTGCTAAATAAGTTAATTACGATAACAGTACATTATCTATAAAATACTAACTCATTGGCTCTATATAAGGCACAGACAGCCAGAGTATTGTCAGTGGAAAACATGTCTTCCAAAGTAGCTGTAGTAACTGGTTCCAATCAGGGGATTGGCCTCGCTATAATAAGAGGGCTCTGTAAGCGTTTCGACGGCGTGGTATACTTGACATCCTTATACGAAGACCAAGGTGCAGATGCTATAGCTACCCTCAAAAAAGAAGGCTTTCACCCAAAATACCACCAATTGGACATTACGGATATTAAGAGCATCACAAAATTCCGTGATCATATAAAAGAAAACTATGAGCATATAGATCTTTTAGTGAACAACGCAGCCATAGCCTTCAAGACGAATGCTCCGGAGCCGGCAGCGGTACAAGCAGAGAAAACCTTACACGTAAACTACTTTTCAACAGTGCTACTATGTGAAATGTTGTTTCCTTTGCTCCGCAATGGCGCTCGTGTGGTCAATATGTCTAGTTCTTATGGCCATTTGAGTAGAATACCAAGTGAAAAATTGCGAGATCGTCTAAAAGACCCAAATTTGACTATCAGTCAGTTGTCTGATATGATGAATGATTTTGTGAGTGCAGCGAAGGAAGGGAGGCAAGTGAGGGAATGGGGAAATTCGTCGTATGTTGTTTCTAAAGTAGGTGTCGCTGCGCTGACGAGGATACAGCAGCGCCTCGTCAATGATAGAGGTAAGGGACGATTTGGAATAAAATATTCTTAGTATTAATTAAAATCTGCAGACTGCTGTGTGACGGAGCCTCACACCTTAGTTAATGGGATAAGGAAAATATTCTAGAAACTTTTAAATAAAACATTTCTAAACGGACAAGGGTATATTTGGGAAACACGAGTTTTCGAACACTTTACAGTGGTCCGTGGTCACAGATATACTTACTCGAATAGTCAGATTATTTTTTCATTTTTTTTCTGAATGAAATTGAACCTATTACCATCGCGTACAGTCGTATTAAAATTTAAAAAATAAGTGGGAAGATGACTAAGCTATTCTATAATTAATAAATTTGCATGCAGATAATGACTAGACAATCCATGCTGTGCTACTTTGCAATAGGCATAGTTAAACGTGATTTTAACATTTTCTGCCATATCATTATCATAACTTATGTATAATCACTTGTAAACGCAAATATTGATGGAGGAAAATTGAAAATCATTATTTAACAACATTAATTCATTTACTATTCTACTATAAGGAAAAGTAATTAGTAGAACTCTATTTTTTAAGGAAAAATAATATTTATATATTTTTATTAATATATCGCATTGCGAGCACGCATGGGCGTACGAATAGGGAGGCCCCGAGTGATCTGTGGCTGCGCCAGGATAGTCTTCTGCTCATCCCAGTTACTTTAATAACAAAAAAAAATATCCTGAATAATAAAAAAAATACCAGGCCTCTGGAAATTGTCTTCAGACACGCCTATGTAAGCATGTCATTGACTTGCCTTGAAACACGCGATGCCTTACCAATTGGGCGGAAAGTAGGGAACGAAATACTTACTATCTAAAACATACATATAGTCTGTAAACTTAATATATTTTGTTTTATTACTTCAATCTGTATCCCATACCTACATGGTAGGCAGAGGGAACTTGGGAACCTAGTGCCCATTAAGAGACTTCCGTTCCCCACTTTCCGCCGAATTCTGTAGGCGTTTCGTTTCTGGATGCTGGAGGCTTGCGTGCTGAGTATCGAAATTCAACGCCGACCTTTGCCTTGGTAATAGAGCGCGGGAATAAAAATATTCATGCATTTATCGAGTGGAAATCAAACCCACTAGTGATGCTTACAGTCGCACACTTGCGCCTTACATTTAGTATTATATTAATAATATTATTTCAGATATAAAAGTAAACGCAGTTCATCCCGGCTATGTAAGGACGGACATGTCTTCCAATACAGGAGAGTTTACAGTCGAAGAAGGTGCCAGTGCTCCTTTATACCTAGCCTTAGACGCGCCGAACTCAGTCCGAGGTGCATATGTATGGTGTGATAGCACCCTTGTGGACTGGGAAGGCAAAAATCCCGAATTTCAATGATGTTAAATTTTTTTTTATTATTAAGGTATTAAAAATAGCACGGCGTTCAGATCGAAAATTAGGCGGTGTGTATAGCAGGCGAAGAGTATAAAACGTTCCGTTCCCCATTGACGCCTTGATCTGATATTATGATCTGAGAAATGAAAACTCATTCTCCTGAGTGGAGATCGAACGACCATCACATTCGCAGAGAGACGCTGTGTTGTGTATATAATATAGTTTATATTATTGTAGTGAATTATTGTAAATATATATGTTTAAGATATTAAAAATAAATAAATTGTTATATAAGGCTTTTAATTTTCTTTTATTGCATTGATTTAATTGGTAATAAAAAATAAATCGATTAATTTATTTTAGCCGTCGTGGCACAGACTACCACTCGGGAATGAAATATTTAATATTTTCATTTCCTCGCCCGTTAAACGCCCAGTCACTTAACACGCAATGCCTCCAAAATTTGGCGGAATGTGGGAAACGGAAGTGTTTTAAGGGAAACAGGGTCTTACTACTAGCTTCCCAGATTCCCTCTGCCTACCCTCCTATGAGCGGTATAGAGCGTGATGTTAATAAAAAAATACATAATCGTAAAGAAACTACGTGCCTAAAGTAGAATCATGAAATTTGTCATATACCTTTGAAAGTAATGTGAATATTAAGAAAGGATTTCTCAGAATTCCTTCGGGGGAGGAAAAAGGGAAATTACACTTTTTATATCATATGGACTGTCCAAAACAAAGGTGCGGACTTCAATGGTTTAATATCTAATATTTAAATAATGCTCATAAGTTTTTCATATAAATAGATTTTAGTAAAAAGCTACGTATAAAATATATCTAACACTAATTCAAAGTCAATTTTAAAAGTGGTTGGCAGTGGTCGTCTTATAGTACGGGAGACGAAGAGGGGACTTTCGGTATTTACTCAAGCGTCGTAGGGACCTATTGGTTTGCGAAGCTTAAATGATAACAAGAAAAAGTATCATACAATACATATCGTTTGATCGGTGGGGTGAGCGGTTATAGATTTTCAAAAATGTAAAAGAAACTGCTGCATGGACATACTCGAGCGCGTCAGATATGGATATCATTAATACCCTACGTATTCTTAAAAAGATAATAAGACTGTTTCCCTGACGGATGTGGTCGTACGAAAAATGAAAAAAAATATCATCGAGCGCGTCACATTTTCTGAGGGGATGTTAAGTGAACCTGAAAAAAGTGGTTGCGAGCTTGCGTCACATCCAAACCGTCAGATTATTATATAAGACATATAATAATCTGACGGTTTGGATGTGACGCAAGCTCGCAACCACTGTTAGAATGTACAAAAAAATCATCATTTTGAAATACTCGAATGCGTCCGATTAAGATATATATGGTTCATCTTCATGCCCGTGACGTGCTGTATCATAATCTGACGGTTATCTGAAGGGACTTGCTTAATCTGACAATTATTAATATTTTTTTAAATAAATAAAATAAACAACTTTGTTGCAACTTTTTATCAGATAAAATGTTTTTATTTAATATTTGCATAATAACTGGGTATTGTAGTAATGTCTTATCAATGTCATAATAAAATAACAATTTATCACGAATAATAATGCATTGACTACATCAGTATATAAACAGTGAAAACATTTCATACATATTGTTCAATAGAAAAGATAGTAGGAACGATGAGTTCTAAAGTTGCGGTAGTGACTGGTTCTAGCCAGGGTTTAGGTCTTGGTATAATCAGAGGCCTATGTAAGAGATTTGACGGTGTGGTATACCTCACGTCGTTATATGACGAGCAAGGAGCAGAAGCTGTCGCTGCTATGGAGAAAGAAGGATTACATCCAAGATATCATCAGTTGGATATTTCTAACCGAGAAAGTATAATAAAATTTCGCGACCACATAAAAGAGAGCCATGGGTGTATAGACATATTGATAAATAATGCTGCAATTTCTTTTAAACGTGTCGATCCAACGCCACTTGTCGTACAAGCTGAAGAAACCTTACGTATAAACTATTTTTCGACTCTTTTAAATTGTGAATTTCTTTTTCCTTTGCTACGTAATGGCGCTCGTGTGGTAAATATTGCTAGTGACTTCGGCCATCTCTCCTATATTCCGAGTGATAAAATACGAAGACAATTGATAGACCCCAATTTAACTATACCCAAGCTTTCTAGTTTGATGGAAGAATTCTTAGATAGAGTCAAAGAAGGTACTAATGAGGAATGAGGGAATTCCCCGTATGTTATTTCTAAAGCTGGAGTCATTGCCATGACTAAAGTATATGAGAGAGAGCTGAAGGAGAGAGGTGAGTAAGCGGAGACGTGACATAAATACTTTAAATTCGTTTTGTAATTATTATTAACTATTTACTCGGAGTAGGCAGAGATAACCTACCATCTAGGTTATACTACATATTGAGAAGAATTTTTTTTGTTTTCCCCTTAAATTTTGAGAAGTTGCGAGAATGGCAGATCACTACAACTCAATTTGTATCACTGGAACGGCCTAATGTTATTACAGAAAAACATAACATGCGTTACGTGAGGAACGGGGAGGGTAAAAATCTTTGGGGAGAGAACAAAACGAAACGACGCCTTCTCTCATGCTGCCTATTTATATTCTAATAACATTAATCAATTTACAGATATAATAGTGAATGCAGTTCATCCAGGGTTCGTGAGAACTGCGTTAGCTGGATTTAGAGGGTCTTTATCACCGGATGAAGGTGCAGATGCACCTATGTTTCTAGCTTTAGACGCACCTGATACTATACGAGGTGCTTTTGTCTGGTGGGATAGAAGTATTGTTGATTTTGACGGAAAGTTGCCTGTTAATCCTACTAAATAGATTATATAATAGGTTTATTAAGCTTGTAGAGATATTGCACATTCATTAATATTATATATAAGCAATATTTATACACACGCTATATCAGCGTCCTACATTTATTCGATTCAAATGCATTGAGAAATTATTTTCCACTATTATTTTGTAGCGTATAAATAACTAAATTAAGTTAAGTATATAATAAATCAGTTCAATAGTAGGTCTCGTCTCATTAGCATCGACTCGATGCTATACCCCACATTGGTGCCACAACGTCAGCCTGACGTGATGTATCCCGGGGGTACCCTGCCACCTTTAGCCCGACGTCATAGCCCACATCGGCGATCCACTAGACCAACGTAATGATCCATACAATTCTCGTGGTGCTAAGTTTGTAATCACCGGTTCAACCCAACACCTGCCCAATGTAATCAGGCTTCCTACAAGCGGGTCTCACCGGTTAGAATTTCAAGAGGCAATATACCACCAAATCCATACATTGGGTCAAGATCGAAAGCGAATTTAAATAAAACCTGACGAAATTATGGAAAATGTAAAACATCGATAAACACTACAATTACGACTATCAATGTGAAAGTAATTCGTTGAATAACTTTCCAGTCAGTAGAAAACCATTGCACTGACTGAACGCACGCACCTTTGATAACTACTGACGCATCCCAAGCAAATGAAACGCCATTTGACAAGAATGGCGCACGCAGGCCTATCAAAGGGAAACCGCCGCATACGCCTCATTCCGAAATCACGTCTTTAGTAGTATTTTTGTAGTAGTATGTGTTTACGTTTTTGGTATCTATGCGTAACTGCGTCACGCGAAATGCAGGTGTGAATGGATAAACATCGTGAAATGAAAAAAAAATCTACGTTAAACTGTTGAGGTATCTTGATTTATTTCTTTAGGTATGGGTTTAAAATATTTTACCCTATATGTAGTTCCCGTAAAAAGAGCGCTGACATGTACCTGTAATTCTTCAGCCTTCAACCTGTATATTCTGGTTAAAAATGACCATAGGTACTGTTTACAAGAGTATTTTGGAATGTACAATTAAAGTTACCTGCGATCTGAAATCGATTTGAAAATTATAAGCGTTATTATTAACAAGCTTATCTTCTCCCGGATATGTTGATTATCTTCAATAATAAATAAGGCAACATGCATTCATATGTAAGTAGTTAATTTTTATATGCTTTATTAGTTACACATTATAGACAATCTAATGTAAAACTGAACTTATGAACACATACAAATAGATAATCACGTAGAGTAAAAGTAATGACATCATTGAAATATTGAATGAGGTAAATGATAAGATTTAGTTTTTTTTTCATATTAATTAGGTAATTATAGAAAAAATACCCTGTCATGGACGCTTTATCAACGCTAGAGACACAATTGGGATAAACAGGGTGGAAGCGTCAGCTCTCCTTTTAGGGGAACAGCATATAGAGTAAAATATTTTAAACCCGGTATGGGTTAAAGAAAATAATCAAGATACCTCAACAGTTTAACGTAGGATTTTTTTTCATTTGATAATATTTATCCATACCTGCATTTTGCAGTTACGCAATAACGTAAACATACTACAAAAATACTACTAAAGGTTAATCTACTTTGAACTCTGTCGCCAATACCTTCAAAAAGCGCCTCTGTCTACACCTTGAAGGCGAACTATGCACCTGTAGCTCCTCTGGTATCGCACGGGGTCGCGATAGTCACTTACCTGATTGTACGTGAGTGATGCCGTATCGTACGCTAGTTTTTTCGTTTCCACAAAAAAAGTAAAAAGTTTTGGATTTTTTACAAAGGTGGACTTATCGAGATCACGTGTGAGGAAGTAAGGTTACATATATGGAGTTCATGTCACGTGTGTTGTTAGACATTGGGTGGATTAGAGATCACACGTGTGAATGTTAATTTGTGAAATGACCGTGAAAAGTAATTATTCTGGATCCACTTCTTTCTCTAAAGAAGAAAAACTAAAACAAAAATTAGAATTAAATAGTATTTATTAGTAAGGCACTTACGCTATATACTGGTTTGATTTAATGTCACATAACTACAATATACATCAAACTGATTGTTTTTTACATTAAACTTAATTAATTTGTGGACGGTACTCAGAATTGATAGACATAAATCTATTGTTCCCTGATTTCTTTTTTAAGTTGTCTTATAAGTGTAATTTAATTAAATTAATATTTGACTTTCATAATTCGAACAGCAATACTGATATACATATTAAAGAAAAAAATATTTATTACCTTAAATCATAAATTATCAATGAATTGGCATAAAATATATTAGAACTCTTCTTAGTCTCATAACTTAATTTGTTGTCTATACTCACTTTATAAAGCTGAAGAGTTTGTTTGGTTGAACGCAATAAGCTCAGAAACAAATGGTTCATGTTGAAATATAATTTATAATTACATTTATTAAGGAAGACTATGTATTACATACAACACTTAAAACAATGTTTTAACTGTGACACAAATTTAGTGTCTTTAAGAAATTAAAGTATAGTTTACAAGACACTTTCAATTGTGCAATAATAAATATGTATACATATAAAAATATATTTACTTTTCTGTAAGATTAACAATTATGTTTAAAATACATAAATGAAGAAAAGATCATAACAAAATTAATATTTTTTTAAAATTATTGATAAAATATTTCAAGTTATTGACTTTTTAATTAAAGATATTTTTAATAATATCTGAAATTCAATGATTCTTAAAATTTTTTATTCAACATTAACATTCATACAATCTACAATATCATTTTAAATTCGAACTCCTTTATTAAACATAGGAAGACATACATGTACCACAATAACATTTACAAAATATATATTCATTTCATAATCACTATTTATGATATTTAATAGTAATTATAATATGTTAAAGTAAACATACTTAAAAACTTAGTTTATTGAAAACCTAAAATTAAAGTTAATCAATCATCAATATACTAAAATATAATAACTCATTTTAAATTACACTACTAAACAAATTCCTATAGTGTTGCCAATTGTATAACTGTCCACCCATTTCAGAGAAATTGTTTTGTGGGATACAACACAGTCTTTATCTTGTTAAAATACAGAAATTTTAATATTTTAATAATATATTAAATATAAAAACTAAACACATACGGTCATCGTCAGTGGTCCAACATCATCAGTACTTCACCCACAATTAAAAAATATTCCACAATCAAAAAATAAATATACATTTTTAAGAAGTAAGAACGTTTGAGGCCAGTCGTAGCGCAGCGGCACGAAGTGTGACTGCAAAACCGACTGCTTGTGGGTTCGAACCCCACTCGAAGAGATGAAATATTTACTTAAATTTATATTTCTATTTCTTCGCTCTGGTTCCGAGGCAAAGCGCGGCGTTGAGTTTTGCCACTCAATACGCAATGCCTCCAGAATTCGGCAGAAAGTGGGGAACGGAGTGTCTAAAACACTAGGTTCCCTCTGCCTACCCTGCTGTGTGCGGGATACAGCGTGAAGCTGATTTTTTTTTAAGAAGTAAGAAACCACCGCCACCAATACTTAGCATTCAACAAATAAGGTATCATCATCAATGCTGACAATCACTCATAAAGCCCATAAAGAACATGTCTTCTATGAAGATGGTGGGGAATCCCCACAAAAGCACCATGTTTAGAACTTCCATTCATTTTTGCTAATAAATACAGCATGGTCGATTAGTTGTGGTCGCCCTGAGTTAGGTGTTCTGAATTGTCTTTTGCAAATTGTTCACTTGGGAAGAAAATAAAAATCAAAACTAAGTTAAGATAATTCTAAATAGCTAACTTCAAGACAGTCACGACAGTCACTCTTCGAGTGAACTGTAAAAATATTTTAAATATTATAATAGCAATTCTTAAAAAAACCCACAATCAACGTTCAGCATTTAACAGATAAGGTATAACATCATCAATACTAACATCACCCACAAAGCCCACAAAGAACACGTCTTCTATGAAGGTGGCGGAGAATCCCTTCAGTGGTGCTAGTTGTAGTAGGAGTGCGGCCGCTCGTTCTGCCCCGGGGGATCCCAGGGAGCGGAGAACTCGGGATTGGTAATCTTGGAGCTTGCGAATTATGATGTCTGGTGCGCCATCTGTAGATAATGAAGATAGTAATGATTTATTTATATAAGGGTTAAAAACATTTTTCAGGATATCACGGGACGTGGGAATTTCAAGTTGATATCTCCAGTCATTCTTGAGATTCAAGCTCTTGATAAACAGACGGACGAACAACAAGTTGGTCTTATAAGGGTTTCTATTTTTCCTAAAAGGGACGGAACCCTAAGAATTATAACATTTATGGCACATCAAATATTTTTTTCCCTTTATACCATTTCTTTAGGATCTTGAGTCGTATGTAATTGCGACTCACGTCAAAACCACTACTACTAATTGTTGTTCACCATTACTAACATAGTATCCCATCACTAGAACTCTAGTACTCCACTTTAGATATAACCTAGTAGATGCATGTTGGGGTATTACCCATACCAAGCACCACTACCACCTACTAGTCACACCACACACATACCAGGCGAGAACAAGCACAGGGCGCGCAGATGAGCGTGCTCCCTCTCCGATATGTGGAGCTGGTCCATGTGAGCTAGGAACTGATGGAGTCTGCGCAGGGTGGAGGCCACTTCCGCCACACGCTCGTCTGTGTAGTCCGATATTGTTATCTGCCGATTGAATTGTTTTATTTTATTTTTTTAATAGCCATGAATAATAAAGTGATATGAAGACAGCTAATACCATTATTTATCCATATAAAATATATTATAAAAAAACAAATATATACGATACGAAATTTATAATAACAATAAAAAATGTAGTATACAAAAAACTCAAGTTTTTATTTTTACATTTCTTTCCAGAAAGAATGTTTTGAAGACAGTGATATATGAATATTTTAAATAAAAATATGAATATTTTTTTATAACCACAATCATATATTTTTTAATGAAATATAAACACACTTCAAAAATAATAATAAAAAATTACAATTACCTCAGAATGACCAACATCAGTCACGTGCTCCGGCTGATGTCTCGCCTCAGCGCGTTCCCTCAACTCAGATTGCAAATGATTAGACAGCATCGGCAGGAGAGTGGAGAGACCTAGCGCTTGCGACCATCGGGACAGGCCCAGCACGAAGAGCTCCGGCCAGCATTTGCGGAAGAGTGTCACTTGGACTTCAAACCTAGAGCAATAATTAATATCTTTAGAATTTTGTTGTTCTTGAGCTCAACACTGTATCCTGCATATAGCAGGGTAGATTGAACTTAGGTTTCAGACAGTTTAATTTCCTACTATCCTCTAGAGGCATGGTGTGTTGAGTGGTGGAACGCAACGCATTTTTAATGAAAACAAACCGTATATTCGCTATAACCTTTTATTCCTTAGAACGAGCGAGTCATCAATTACATTCATAACGCTATTTTGGAATGGTAGGGGATAAGCAACTTTGCTTTAGATATACTCACGTGTGCTGCGCGAGCAGGGGCAGGGCGAGCGTCCAGCGCGCGAGCGCGGCGAGCAGGCGCGCGGCCGCCTCGCACGCGGCGTGCAGGCGCAGCGGCGGCGGCGCGCAGCCGGCCGGCAGCGACAGCGCCAGCGGCAGGCTGTCCGGCGGCAGCACGCAGGCCTCGTCCGCTGCGGGCACAGCATCTACGGCTTACTTCCGAGTGTCACTAGGCACTGAGTGGCGGCACTTAACACCGCGTTTTGTCTTACGAAAACGAATAATTAAATTATTGATTCTTCTGTGCGGGGATCGTACTTGCAAATATTGCATGTTATGTCGTGAAGTGTCGTATAATAAGTAAAGTGATATGCTAAAAAAAGCCATATTCTTACCATCATTCTGTGGAGTTTCAGCCGCGTGTAACGCACCCAGCGAGACTTCAGGTGGTGTCGCACCGTAAGCAGACTGCAGGTATTCATTTATTGCACCTTTATAACAACATAGGGTATATTAGTGATATATAGATTTGATTTTATAATTATTGTTTTTATTTTAGTTTCACTTTGTAGCCGCTCACAGCATTGTAAACAGAGGTAAGATGGGGACCTAATGTTACAACACTCCGTTAGTCCACTTTTTACTAAACAATTATTCTTATTTTTAATTATTTTCTTGCCAATTAAATAATATGCAAATGTGGAGAAAGCCCAACTTTAGGGCGACCACGGCTCATCGAACATACTGTAGCTGGATAGACTAAGCAAAATTTGTGTCAAAACGTAGTGTATGTTTTGAATTTTTTCTAGAATTTAAAAAAATTAGATTTCATCATCCAATATGGAGAGGTCATGGGAATCGAAGAACCCGGTTTTGGCTATACTATGAAACCATTTATGTAATTGTAGCGTAAAAAGTATATCTGCCGTGGAAGGGTTTTACAATGTTATCACTTAAAAATTCCATATGTAGTCTTATACAGTAATGAGATATTAGTTTTATGGAAAAAGGAAGATTGACAATGGTTTTATTAAGTAGGTTTATTAAAAATACGTAGTCTATAACTCTTTTTAAATAAATGTATATTCAAATAATAATATTAAATGAAACATACCAAATTGTCCCATTTTAAATAAATTCTTTGCAAACTGCGTTTGTAGCATTAGTTGTTGCCGTCTTGCTCCCTCCACATCTGTTGGAGTCCCCGCGCCCAAGTACGGAGATACTATAATTATAAAAATTATATTTTTTTTTTAGCTCCACGCTGTATCCTGCACATAGAGGAAATTAAATTTACAGTCACACTCTTGTGCATTGCGCCACGATTTTTTTGTCTTGATTTTTTTTTTATTTGATTTGGCACATAATATCTACAGACAATGCTACATATTAAATAAGTTTAAATATCTTTTGTGTATATGAAATACCTGGATTTCCCTTATTAAACGCAACAGCAGCAGCAAGAGCAAAGTTCAACGCTGGTGCAGCTGGAGACACCGCACCAAACGCATCATTTGGTTCTTCTTTCGTATTGATCTGTGAAAATATATAGATTAGGACTTAGGTATAATAGTTTTATCATTGATCAGAAAATTCATGTCTGCTGTATGAGAGAACCCTTGAACATTTGTGTTTTCAGTATATATTTGTTGTTAAAATGGCAACAGAAATAATTAATTTGTGAAAATTTCTACGATTTTGTATTGCGACGATAGCATCTCGTTTATGAAACTACAAGTCCGCTCTGTAACGCGTTTGAGGTATTTATACGCTATTTGGTCGATGCGTCCGATGGTAAAACAAAAGTGATTTGACAATAAAAAAATAATTCATTCGCTTTAATCACAATACAAAATTATAAAAATTATAACGAAATCGATAGAATGTAGAAGACAGTGACTAACTACTTCACCAACCCAACTTTATAAACCAAACTATTAACCTATATAAATAAAAAAAACATACTTGGGCGTTTTGCGCTTGTCCAGCCAATCCCAACAATTTGGAATAAGCGGCTTGTCGCTCATGAGCGTCCCTCGCTTCGCCCTTCACCTTGTCCACTATTGGCTTCCGCTCGTGTTGAACCGCTGTCCATAGAGAGCAAGAATTACTGCTCGGTGAATGTTTTTCATTTACATATATACAGTATGGTGGATGAGATATGGCCGCCCTGAAGTTAGCTAGCTTGATTTGATTTTAGGATTTTTTGTTATTGACTGTTTCCTTTCTGAGTGAACGATATAGAAAATTCAGAAAAGCTAGCTTCAGAGTGGGCACAACTCTTTGACTGTACTCTATTTATGTATATGATATTTAAGGCCCATATTTTTAAGCCGCTCTCAACTTTGTGAGAGATCATGACATGGCGATTTCATTAATTAATTATAATTTATAGATAAATCTCAGAGTTAAAAGCAGTTTATAGATACAGGCTTAAGTTTAATTCTTTTAATATTGATACTATTAGTACAAAGATAGAGAGCTTTGCTTGACTGACTGAGATCTTCACAAATTAATTTCAGGGACTACTGGTTCTAACTGAATAATACTTTTTTGTTGGATCATTGATTTTTGATGTTGTTGACATGTTAAATTACTTCAAACATCTTGCACAGAACAGGCTAAGCAAAAGGTAACCAGGGAACCTAAAGTTAAGACAGTGTTTGAGGCAGTCCTTACAAATAGAAAATATTATAATTTATCTAATGTAAATGCAGCTGGGCTGGAATGAACTCAGGGATTCAGCTAATACTTAATATTTTAAAATAATTATATTTATAGAATAATAAAAAATACATTTTAAGATTTTTATATATATAATTTTCTAAAAATTTGTTGTATGTATCTAAATTTTTTAACTATATAGATACTCACAGTCGCTTCTCATACCACAAGCTAAGCACTTTTGAAGTCTACAGTACTGACATCTGTTACGGTGGTGTTTCGTCACTTCACAGTTCATACTACCCCGGCATTGATACCCAAGTTTCTTTCTTATTGACCTTTTGAAAAAACCTTTGCAGCCTGGAAAAGAAAGAAGTAGTTAAATTACTAAAACATTTGGGAAAAATCTGAATTTGTCATATATTTCTCTATTCAATATATTGAACTTAACGTAAACATATTAATTGTAAAAAAAAAGCTCAGCTTCACGCTGTATCCCGCACACGTATTTTGTGCCGTATGATCCCGGCCTAGAAATAGGATCATCCTGGTACTGGTAGTGTCGTAAGAGGCGACTAAAGTACGTGTGGTAGAGTCACGTCGCCAGCAATGGCAACACGCATGGGCAGACTCGACCGGATCATTACCACCCCCGGCATTTAAAACCGGCGTGAAGTAGTGGCTTTATGCCACTGCGTTTCGCACCAGGTAATGCCGGGCTCCGGAGACCACCCCACCCCTCCCTGGAATATGATAGCGGCACTTAAAGAGAATCTACCCCAGGAGGGTACCAGCTCCTCCGGTGCTGGAGAATCCCTCCGAGTCTCCTAACTCAGGCCGCCCTTCGAATTCTGGGGAGGGCACAGTTCCGCGCTATAGATAGGGCAAACGAGACGTACGCTCCACGGCAACCCCTTCCACGCTCAACGTGGATTTTTGCAATATCAGGGGTCTACATTCCAACCTGAATGCCGTCCACTACCATCTCGAGACGGCACGGCCGGCCTTGTTATTCCTGACGGAGACTCAAATTGCCCGACCGAGCGACACAGCCTATCTCCAATACCGCCGGCTACAAAATAGAGCATAACTTTATACCTCATGCCGGGGTCGCTGTGTTCGTAAGGGAGGACCTAAGTTTCCGTCGTCTTACCCATTTTGAAGGTCGGGACCTGTTTACCATCTGGCTCCGTGTCGACTCAGACGATCGTGCCCGAGTCTACGCATGCCTTTACAGGTCCCACAGTGGTAATGCAGAAACGGATCGGCTCATGGAGCACATTCAATCGGCTATCGACGATATGCTCTCACAGATCCCCTCCGCTGAGGTCGTGATACTTGGCGATTTTAATGCGCACAATGCCAGTTGGCTTGGATCACGCACCACCGACGACGCGGGCAGGGCTGCATTTGAGCTTGCTACGGCGAACGGATTGTCCCAATTGGTTGAGTCGCCTGCGCGACTCCCGGACGCGGACAATCACAATGCCTCTTTATTGGACCTTCTGCTGACTTCACATCTGGAACAGTACCAGGTTGTCGTCGATGCCCCTTCGGTCTTCTGACCACTGCCTGGTTCGGAGTGTCGTGCCCATTAAGCGCGGCAGCTGCAGATCACCCGCAACTCGTTGCGTCTGGCACTACAAGTCAGCAGATTGGGATGGGATGCGTACTTTTTACTCATCTTATCCCTGTGGCCGGTTTGCTTCTCTTCTGATGATCCTAGTACCTGTGCCGCTGCTGTTGTCGACGTGGTTCTGCAGGGCATGGAACTTTATATTCCTAGCACTGTAGTGTCTATTGGTGGCAAGTCACAGCCTTGGTTTGATACGTCTTGTAAGCTTGCTGCCTCTAGCAAACGCGAGGCATATCAAATCTGGGCTGAGGCATTGGTTATTAAGGATCCGATCGAGGTTGCCAGACGCAACGAGTTGCGGGTGATCTGCAGCTGCCGCGCTTAATGGGCACGACACTCCGAACCAGGCAGTGGTTCAGAAGACCCCGAAGGGGCATCGACGACAACCTGGTACTGTTCCAGATGTGAAGTCAGCAGAAGGTCCAATAAAGAGGCATTGTGATTGTCCGCGTCCGGGACTCCCATTTATCGTATCACCAGTCTTTCAAAACACTCCCCTTACAGCCGCGCCTAGTATCAGTATATTGGGCCTTAATGTTCCGAGTGACTGCCAGTATCGCGATCATCTGCAAAGCAAGGCCAAATTGGCCTCGAAGAAACTGGGGGTCATCAACAGAGCGAGACGGTACTTCACGCCAAAACACCGATTGGCCCTATATAGGGCCCAAGTTCGGCCTCATATGGAGTGCTGTTCTCATCTCTGGGCCGGTGCACCCCAGTATCAGCTTGAACCATTTGATCGTATACAACGGAGATCCATTCGAATCATTGGGGACCCGATGATCTGTGAAAGGCTTGACACTTTGGCTTTGCGTAGAGACGTCTCCTCGCTGTGCGTTCTCTACCGCATTTATCATGGGGAGTATTCTGAAGAACGGCAACGCACCTTTAGCTCCTCTGGTGTTGCATGGGGCCGTGGGCGGCGGTAATCACTTACCATCAGGTGACCCGAACGCTTGTTTGCCTTGTCCTTTTCCATAAAAAAAAACACAGCAGTGTAGGCAGAAAGAACCTAGTATTAAGACACTCCTTTCCCCACTTTCAGCCATATTCTGGAGGCATTGTGTGTTGAGTGGCAGAATTCAACATTGCGCTTAGCCTCGACACCAGAGCAAAGAAATGGAAATATAAATTTAAGTAAATATTTCATTTCCTCGAGTGGGGATCAAACCCACAACCAGTCTGTTTTACAGTCACACTTTGTGCTACTGTGCCACGACTGGCCTCAAATGAATTGTATTGATTTGAAAATATAAAGAAAAGACAGTAATCTGGTTCTATATGTATATTTTATAATATTCAATTAATTTAAAAATTATATTTAATTCACATTTTTAGAATTGTCACAAAGCATAGAATATAAAATGCAGAAACAAAAAAAAAGATTTAAATTATAGATAAGTATACAATAGAAAGTCATACATACACAATACATATTGCAAATCTAAAACAATAATTAAACTTAACAAATGTTGGTGTGGTGATATATATTTTTATATGCTTCTAACTATAAACAAGATGATAGAATATAGTTAGATGATAGAAGAATAGTTACCTTCACAACTTATAGCACCATAATGTCTACCAGAAGCCCTATCCCCACAGACAATGCATAACTCCAAACCTCCGACTTCATTGCCTGCACTGTACTTTAATTCCATTTGGTCTTGTGCGTCCATTGTGTCTAAAATATTTAAAAAATATGTCAGTACAGTATTTTCCTTAATGATATTAAATTCTATAAATAGTAAATAGTCATGGTTTTGTAAAGTTATTTATCTTTATAACTGGCATGTTCGGAACGCCATAATCAAAGAACAACAACATAAAAAAATGTTATTGACTGTATATGCAATAAAGAACACATGACAACAACTATAAATTACGGAACAGCAAAAATTAGATAAACATAATTATAACATTATGTCGCCACATAGGTAAAAGTTTTAAAATTATTAAGCTATTTACTTAGCAATTTAACAAATACTAGATGACCATCGAGAGTACGGAAGACAAGATACATTTCGCCTTTCACTTTGATTATCACATAAGTGTTTGGCATTTAGATCAAGTTATCAATATGTACGCGGAAGAATTATTTTAAGGAAAAAATGAGATCGATGTGCACTGTTGTAGAAAATATTGGTCTTTAAAGATTACATGAAGAAAAATGACACATGTCTTACCTTATATCTTTCACGAAATAAAAGGCTTACCGTTAAATATAACACAATATCAAACATAAAATGGGAGTTATTATGCGAGCATAACAAAAATATAGATTAAAATGAACAGAAAATAACTAAAAAGAAATAAATAAACACGTTACATGACAATTGAGCGCTGGGAATTGAGATCAGCGAACGATAAACAAAGATGGCAGCTTATAGCCAATGGTGGTGTTGCCAAGAATTAATAGGCATATATTACTTTATTTTAAAAAAAATTAGTAATTAATATAGTGTAAATTAATAGATTTACTGACTTCAAAATAGGTAATTAATATTTAAACTTGTATATATTAAGTATTTATAAACAGAGAATAATTTTGGTCTAAAACATAATTTCATTCTCATTCAATTTAGCGTAGTTAAAGGTTTAAATGTTAATTGTTTACATATAATTAATTATTTAAATATTACATACAGTATTGCAATACTCATATGTACCAAAAATATTACAAGGAATAATTGGATTTATATACATTTATACACTGAATCTTAATATAGCAACATATCAATGTCAAAATCACACGTTTCTTAAATGTCAACGTAAACGTCAAAAATGTATAGCCTCGTGTGTTTGTGATTGTTAATAGTAACCAAAAATCGCGTTTAATTACCATAAGTGTTTTAAAAGTTACTTTTATAAACATATGTATAATGGCAAGCGTTAAGATGGATAATATGATAGATAAATTCCATGCATTGACTCAGAAACCAGTAAAATATTTGGCGGTACAAGAGGACATAAAAGGTGATATTCAAAGTTTAATTAAATCACTATATGATTTTACTAAGTCGCAAGAGCAAAGTGGAAAATCGAAAACGAATCAAGCTCTTCCTGAAATAATTATTAAAGACTTCGACGAGGAGCAAATTTGGCAACAAATTGAATTACAAAATTCACAATGTTGGGATCATCTTGTATGGGAAGTGGCCAATAGCATATCTAGTAAAAATAATCTAACATTCCCTGTAAATTTTGTCGAACATGAGGTAGACGAAATATCTAATGATGATCAAATGAGTTTTAATGATGATGATTCTGAAAATGTCTCACCTAAACAGAAAAATGAAAAGAAAAGTAATATAAAGGCTAAAAAGAAAGAGGGCAAGGCAAATCGTAAAATAAAAACCTCTATTGTTGATGATAGTTTTTTCAAATTACAAGATATGGAGAAGTTTTTAATTAGTGAAGAGAAAATGGAAGAAAAAAGTAAAAATGTAAATAAATATAAAGATGAGGATGAAGAATCTGTAGATATGTTTGAAGACATAGATAGTGAAGGTTCAGAAGATGAGGGAGGCAAAGAAATGATGTATGCTGATTTCTTTAATGATGAAAATGGTGAGTATAATGATAATAAAAGTGATGATAATGAAAATGGTGATGATGATGATGAAGTTGATCAAGATGACAATGATGACATTTTTGAAAAAGATATTGTTGCTAACAAAGGAAAAAAAGTAAGATTTGCTGAGCTTGATTCTGAAGAAAGTGAAGAAAATCAATCAAATGAACTGAAAAGTGATAAAAAAGTTAGATTTGAGCAACCGGATTCAAATGATTCAGATTCTGATGAAACTACTGAAGGAGAAAATAATCTAATGACTAGAAATAATGAGAAAGATGAAAGAAAATCTGAGTTTGAGATGCGTCAACAAAGATTAAAGCAACAAATATCAAAGTTAGAAGAGAAAACCCTAACTGAAGCTCCGTGGCAACTAAAAGGAGAAATTGATGCTAGTAAAAGACCTCAAAACTCATTGCTTGAAGAAGTTTTAGATTTTGACCTTACAACAAGACCACCTCCTACAATAACTGAACAGACTACTATTACTTTGGAAGGTTTGATTAAACAAAGAATTAAAGATAAAGCTTGGGACGATGTTGTAAGAAAGGAAAAACCTGTTGATGACCAGCTTCTCTTTAAAAAGCCCGAAATTCTAGATCATTCTAAAAGCAAACTAAGCTTAGCGCAGGTTTACGAAACCGAATATTTAAAACAAAAACAAGCTCAGTCAGGAGATGTAGTAGAGGAGAAAGAACCGGAAAGTCATACTGAAATACGTAATGCAATGACAAAATTGTTTGCTCAATTAGATGCTTTGTGTCATTACCATTATACACCTAAGCCACCACAGGCAGATGTTAAAATTGTTAGTAATACTCCAGCCATTTCTATGGAAGAAGTTGCTCCTGTAGCGACAAGTGATGCAGCCTTACTTGCACCTGAGGAGGTTAAGAGAAAACGGAAAGGAGACCTGATGAGTAAAGAGGAAAGGACACAAACAGATAAAAATAGAGAAAGAAGAAAAAAGAAGATGTTGCAACAGAAAAAAGGTCATGTGGCAGATGTAACAAATCACAGAAATACAATGAAAGGACATGAAAGTAATGATAAATCATTAAAAACATCAAAAGCATTCTTCCAGCAGCTTAATGACGATTCTAGTAGTTTAATTAAAACAAAGAAAAAGTATGTTAAAAATAAGTAATAAAATCTTTTTTTTGTGTGTTAAATATGGTTTTTTATTTTAATGCTTACTATTGCTATTAAAATTAGAAATGACAATAAATAAACATACAACAATTTTTTTCAAGTGTTCTTTATTGTTTTTTTTTTAAATAAACTTATGCTGTATATTACAAAATATAAGTAAAGAAATATTTAAATTACAATATAAAAAATTGTTTTATTATTTACTAACGACCGGCTCGCGGCTTCACCTGCATGTATTATAAAGTTATTAATTTTTTCATGTCATTTACTTTCGTATTCTGATGACATTAATTAACATTTAAAATCCTTATTTTGTAGAAATATTGTCGCATGCAATAATTCATAAATATTAATTACATAGCTTTTTAATTTATGACCTATATTTAGGCTGGTTTAAATCGGTTTAAGACATTTATGAGATTATCGTGCACAAACAAGAAGATAATTAGCCTATTTTTTTAAAATCAATGTTTGATGATTCTATTACGTTTATAAATAAAAAAAAATCAGCTTCACGCACTATTGTTGTATCTTGCATACAGCAGAGTGGGCAGGGGGAACCTGGTGTTAAGACACTCCGCTCCCCACTTTCCGCCGAATTCTGGAGGGATGGCGTGTTAAGTGGCGGAACTCAACGCCGCTTTCCTCGAGTGGAGATCGAACCCACAACCAGTCGGTTTGCAGTCACATTATTGTGCCTTTACGCCTCGACTGGCCTCACGATTGACGTTGACGCTTATAAATACTTTGAATAATAGATTTTCCTTCCGTTTACAAACAGACAGCGACAAGTTACAATTTTATTATATTACTAGCGGCCCACTCGCGGCTTCGCCCTGCATACCACTTATAATACTTTTATTATACTGCATTTGCCAACAGATTAATACATTCAATCATAAACACTACGTATGAATCGAGCAACTCCCTGCAGGACTCGAGCCTAGGCTTGCGGCCGTAATAGAGCGTTGAATATGTTTGTCATACAACGTCTTCTTCTTCCTGGCATTAATCCCGGCTATTTGCCAGGGTCTGCCTTCCTGCTCAACCTACTCCACTTTGCACGGTCTTTAGCGTCCTCGGTGGTTAGACCATTGGCTCTCATGTCCTGCTTCACGACATCCAACCAGCGCTTCCTTGGGCGTCCGAGAGGTCTCACTCCAGGGACTGACATAGCAAGGCATTTGCATCCGACATAGTTCTCAGGCCGGCGCGTAACGTGACCAAACCATCTCAGGCGACGCTCTTGGAGCTTATCCGCTACGTCACGGACTCCAAGACTACCTCGAATGAATGTGTTGCGTATGCGGTCAGACCGCGTTACGCCGCACATCCACCTCAGCATCTTCATTTCCGTGACATGAAGCTCCTGAGTGTGCCGAGATAGTGCCGGCCAACATTCGCTGCCGTATAAAAGAACCGGTCGGATGATGCTCTTGTATATCAGACCCTTAAGTTTGGGCGGTATCCTGCGGTCGCAGACCACACCAGTGACCTCCCGCCATTTGGCCCAAGCAGCGCTTATCCGGCTATAGACATCGTGATCGATGCCTCCAGACTCGTGCATAACGGATCCAAGGTACCTGAACTTTTCCGACTTAACGGCTGGTTCAGGACCTATAAGGATAGTGCTCGAGTCCGGGCTCCCGCAGGCCATGTACTCGGTCTTCGACACGTTAAGTTTAAGACCGCCGTTCTCAAGCGTACCCTTCCACAGGTTCAATTTACGCTCCAGCATCAGTCGGTTCTCATCAATGAGTGCTATATCATCGGCATACATCATCAGCCATGGAGGCTGGTCTTGGATGTGAGCCGAGACAGTATCGAGCACCACATTGAATAAGAACGGACTAAGAGCCGAGCCCTGGTGAACCCCTACTGTAATGTGGAAGGGTTTAGTATCGCCAACAGCAGTCCTAACCATAGAAGCAGAATCGTGGTACATGTCTCTGATAATCTCAATATAGGCCTCAGGGATCCCTTTGGATCGCAATGCCCACCAGATGCACTGACGAGGCACACAGTCAAAGGCCTTCTGCAGATCTAAAAAGGCCACATGCAGAGCTCTCCTTTTTTCCCTGTATGCCTCCATCAATGTTCTGAGGGCGAAAACGGCGTCCATAGTGCCCGATCCTGGCTGAAATCCATATTGAGACTCAGAGATAGTACACTCGCGGCGGAGCCTGAGGTCGATCATGCGCTCGAAGAGCTTCATGGTATGACTCATAAGCTTAATGCCCCTATAACTACCACAATCTTGAACACTGCCCCTTCCCTTGTAAATAGGGGTAATAAAGCTAAGCCGCCACTGGTGTGGCATCTTTCCAGTGTTCAAGATATGGTTAAAAAGGGCAGTAAGCATGAGCACACCAAGAGAGCCCAACGATTTCCACGCTTCGATCGGAATGTCGTCAGGTCCCACCGCTTTTCCGTTCTTCATGCGTCGAAGGCAATTACGAGTTTCGTCAAGGGTTATCGGGGCAATAAGTCCGAGGTTAGGGGGTGGGTCGTGATGAAGACTGCATGGGTGCTGAGTATTCAGCAACTCCTGAAAGTAGCTTCTCCACCTCTCCTTCACAGAGGCATGACTACAGAGCAGCGTGCCCTGGGAATCTCTGACGCAAAGACATTTTGCGATATCTTGCGTCGCTTTATCCCGGGAACGTGCCAGTTTGTAAATGAACTTCTGCCCCTCCACAGTTTCAAGCTTATCATACAATGGTGACAAACTTTCACTGCGGGCTCTGGCTACAGCTCTTTTACAGGCACGTTTAGCTACTATGTACTCCAGTCTGTCTTCAGGAGAGTTGGATTGCTGCCACTTCTTAAAAGCATCCTTCTTTTCACGAGTCACCTCCTGCACCTCGTCATTCCACCACCATGTCTCCCTGTCGATGACACGTCCTCCCCTAGAAAGGCCAAGAACTCGCTTGCCCGCCGCAATGATTGCTGACTGAGCTCGATCCCAAGCCTCCTGAGCAGTCTCGGTGTTGGTCGAAAGATTATGATATTTCACCTCTGCCAGGAAGTCGGTTTGCATCGGTCCATTCAGCAACCACCACTTGATCCGAGGCCTACGTTTCTCGGCTACTTTCTTCTTCGGAGTGACGGTAAAGTCCATGACAAGAAGACGATGTTGGGCTGTTAGGCTTTCGCCTGGAATGACCTTACAGTTAGTTACCCTGCCCATATGACACCGTCTGGTCAATAAGTAGTCTATTTGAGTTGAGTGGGACCCACTCTTATACGTGATAAGGTGCTGAGGATTCTTTTGGAAGAACGTATTCACGACGGCCAGATCCGACGCAATACAGGTTCTCAGAATGTTTTCTCCCTCTGTATTGCGAAGACCGTGCCCAAAACCCCCGTGAACACGTTCATACGGCTCAGCAGCCTTACCGACGTGACCGTTCAAGTCCCCCCCAACTAAGACCACTTCGGTAGACGGTATAGCAAGTAGCACTTCTTCATACTGCTCCCAGAATGTCTCCTTTTCGGACGTGCTACATCCCGCCTGGGGAGCATAGGCACTGATTAAGTTTGTGGTAACGCCCTCAATCAGTACCCTTATTCGCATCAAGCGGTCGCAGCAACGGTCAACTTCAAGGAGCCCATTCTGAAGCTCTTCAGAAAGCACTACCGCCACCCCGTTTCTACCCGAAGGTGACCCAGTGTATATAAGCCGGTAACCCTGTCCGATGTTACGAGACTTACGTCCCCGTACTGTACGAGACTTACGTCCCCGTAACGTACTGACATATAATAAGTCCGTAGTACTAGCTAGCCGTAGTAGCTAGCTTATAGCACTTCTGAAGAATGCAGCTTTTATACAAAACAAAAACAAAGTAAATTGGATCAGTAGATCCAGAGATCTTAGCGCTTAAACAAACAAACAAACTCTTCCGCTTTATTATATTAGTATAGATATATAGATTGGAACAGATATCTACTCAAAATAACTAAACAATCTGAATTTATAGTTTATTTCTCTTATAAATTTATATATAGATGGTTTCTGTCAACACCAATTTAAATGATAGCACAATTTAAACTACCGTGTAAAAGCTTAATACCTACAATTAAAACAAAACTAATTTTGCCAAAAATTAGAAAGGTTTTTTTTTTCAAATAAAATAAATAATAAAATTATCATTGTTCAACATAACGCATACAGACGCAAACCTATAAAAGCGATAACATAATTCAACACCGCCAACATAGCCGAAAGACTGCAACGAATCCTGTTCGTAGCGTTCTAGATCCCGACGATGACGAGTGACGACGCCAACCTTCACGAGCGTCCATCAATGCTCGTACATATTCTTCAGGGGCGAGCTGCTCTCGTCAAAAAGACAATACCAAGTCAACAGCAGTATAGCCAAGTAAAAAAAAACTCGCCTCATTTATGAAATCGAGTCGTAGACATGAAGACGGTTAAGTTTATGTTGTTTAGATTTGTTATAGAAAATAGGTTCTGTGCCGTGTGATCCCGGCCTACAATCAAGGATCATCCTGGTACTGGTGGTGTCGTAAGAGGCGACTAAAGTACGTGTGGTAGAGTCACGACGCCAGCAATGGCAACACGCATGGGCAGACTCGACCGGATCATTACCACCCCTGGCATTTAAAACCAGCGTGAAATAGTGCTTTATGCCACCGCGTTTTGCATCAGGTAAGGCCGGGCTCCGAAGCCCAACCCACCTTAAAAGCCGGCAACGCACCTGTAACTCCTCTGGTGTTTCACGGCTTTCCTCAACGCCGCGCTTGGCCTCAACACCACAGCGATAAATGGAAATATAAATTTAAGTAAATATTTCATCTCCTTGAGTGAGGGATCCCACAACCAGTAGGTTTTACAGTCACACTTTGTGCCGCCGCGATTGGCCACGAGCATAGTATGGAGTAAAACTTACAAATTTGAAATGTAGTGTGTAAGTCGGTTAAGGATTATAGGAAAATAGGATTTTCTATATTACATATATAAACTTTATAATGGGCGATGACTAGTTGATACATATAATGTTATATTAAATGTTTTCATAATATCTCTCAAAGTTTACTGCTTCATATCATTCGTGTTTTTTCTACTATACGTGACACTGGCAGATTATTTTGCGCCTGTCATCGCAAAATCAGGCCTATTAAATAAATATATATATTAAATGTTCATTTTACTTCGCTCCATTATAGAGATTAACGGGTTACATGACTATCATTAACCGTTTTTAACACGTACTTTACACAGTGTTGCAGATTTCAACGCCGCATTCTAAACAAGTAAATGATCTAAAAAATATATACATATAACTAAACCAACCAACACCAACAATCGACCACGTTAGTACTTATTTACCGAAATGTTAAAGCCGAGCATGGTATTTATTTAACATAAACGATACTCCATGGATTTTAGGTCTGTCATTAAGAGAGATAGTGGTGTAGTAGTAATCTTACGGCCGCGATTAGCCGCGCCGCTCCGGTCGCGGGCCCACAAACGGCGCTGGCGTTGCGGCGTAATTAGAGAGGAAAAACTCGGCGATATGGCGCGAAACGAATTTGTATCTGTGGAATGGGAAATGTTTGGATGTGGTATAGTTATTCTTACTTCTTTTTTTATTTTTTCTGAGGATTTGAACCTGCACCTCAACCTAACCTTAAGGGCTTAGTGATCAGAGAGTCATTAAAGGGATTGTACGGTTTCCAAGAGGTATGGGTTAAAATGGTTGAACATAACATGGTGTAGTGGGGTAACGTGTGACTGTAAATAGCGGAAAGTTTGTGGATAAGATTCTTTCCTTTCCACGCTCTATCAAGACAAATAAGGGTTTTGACATTCAGAATTTTAAAAATTAAATAAAGAATATCATCTACAATGCTCCTGTCAATAAGACTATAATAAACATAGTGAAAGACGATAGTGAGGAATTAGCACACCGTCTGACTACAAACGCGGTGGTTGTGAGTTTGTGAAAATATATTTTCATTTTCCTATATTAAGAAGGTAAAGCGCGGTGTTATGTTCCGCCACTCAATAGGTAATATCTCAAACTCGGGTGGAAAGGAGATTACAGAGTGTCCTTACCCTAGGTTTTCTCTATTTACCCCACACGTCAGCAGCATAAAGCATGACGCTAATAAAAAATAAATAAATAACATATAAACATATCGAAGCACTTTCGTAGTTCCATACCCGCGTCTATAGCAGTTAGTGCCCGCCTAGGAAGTTACATAACGACGCCGTTACTTTTTAGCTCCAGAGTCCAAATGCTAAATGCCTATGCACTTCTATATTGCACTGTGGTTTGTTAGGATGCAACTTATGTAAATATTGTTATTATATATTTTTATTTTGTTTATAATAGTTCTGAAGTTATGGGCCTATTTTTTGTATGCTTAAAGCGCGATGTTGAGATCCGGCACTCAACACGCAATGTCTTGAAAATTGGGAGGAATATGAGAAATGGAGAGTTTTAACACTAAGTTTTCTTTACCTATATTGCTATATGTGGTATATAGCGTGGCTAAAGAATATTCTGGCGTATTATTAAATTAATAAAAAAATACTCACTAAATTTAAATGTTCTATTGGAACGCGTACCAAATATTTACGTAATAAGAAGAACTTGTGGAAGGAAATTACCAAAATTTTTTAAAAATAATGTTAAAAACCGAAAAAATATCTTTGAATTATATTCTATTATTATTCTATACCAACAATGAGCTTAGAGAGTTTTCTCAAGTAACGTTACTTAAGATCCAGCTTCACTCTTTCCTCCGAGTGCGCATGGATCCCACAACGAAAATGACATTTACACATTTTATATTTAAACGCGCAAATAGCAGAGTTAGCAGAGAAACATCGGAACCTAGTGTTAAGATCCTTCGTTCCCATTGAGACACTTCTGTTCCCTGGTTTCCGCCGAATTTGGAAGGAATTAAATTAAACTAGCGTTATCTAGTAAATGAAAATGAGTGGGAATGGAACCCGCAACCTATAGCATTTTACAATCGCAAGCTGATTTTGCGCTACGACTAACCTCAAAAAGAAACATTTAGGAGTTTAATTAGGCTTATTTAATGAAATTACTAAAACACACACTAAAACACAATTTAATAATTTTATTAAAAAAAACTTTTATTTGACTTGGCTTGTTATTGCCTAAGAAATTATACAAACTTAATTTGACCCACTACCCAGTGTCCGGGCGGTTGTGCTGAAATTTAAATTACGACTTCAATTCTGATGACAATGAAATTACATATAATCAATATGGTTGCTAATACAGCATGGCCCCCAAACATGCTTTCTACACTTTTATGGTAATTCTGTTTGTAAAACAGAATTACCATAATAATGTAGAATGCATGTTTTGGAAATGATTTTTTAATTATTTTTATTTATTTTTAATTTTATAAATCATCAGCAAGAGAACAATATTTTAAGTTAACAATAAAAATTAATAAAAAATATTTTATTATCTAGTAAGGATAAACAAACAATGTTTTCATTCTGAAATAAAAAAAATTGCAATATGTTGAAAGTACGTTTGTGAGCTAATATTAGGCGTCTCTATTCCGTCAATTATTGCATTTATTGAGTCGATCTTTGCCATTTTCCATTCCGCTGCGCCCATTTTGTCTCCAATTAGATTTTTTGTTGCTGTTTGTGAGCATACCGATATTTGACGCTGTTATTACTATGATCTTTTTTATTTTAATGTTTCTAATTTAATATTACAATAAGGTCAAAACGTAAGCATTATAAATTTAATATTTTTGTTTCTCTATGTTTTCCTACCTACCTACAGTGATCACATGAAAGAAATGATCATCCTATAGGAGTACAATTAACGATTAATTTACGAAATGTCAATCTTCCCATTATTAATTTTACTGTGTGTCACTTAAAAACATTGTTGTTGTTGACATATACAATTTAATATAAAGTCCTAAACTTAGTTGTTTTTCTATTTTGCTTTAAGTAAGTAAGCAAATCTTGTTGAGTATAGGATTTTTTGACAATTTACAGCCTTAATGAGTCACACTAATGTTTTTTTGTTATCAACATATAAAAAAAAATCGGTGGCTTGAGAAAAAAGAAACTTTTTATTTTTTTACTATCTTTGAAAATTACTGGTATATTAAGCATTAAAATACAGCCTCCGCGACAAAATATGGCTAGGCGAGTGACGTCATGTTGCGTTTTGCCAGTCGACTCTTGCGCAAATTTAAAAACCGCTCAAGCGCGAGTCAGGCTCGGCCACCGACAGTTTCGGATAAAAATCTAAGGTCTCGAGCATTTTCTGAAATTCAAGCTTAGATTAGCCTATTTATCTGATATCGCACTTGAACTGGCGATCTTAATACTTAATTTTGTCCCCCTTAACCAGAAATGTAAATAGTTCTTAGATTTTTTCCTAAACTCTTAATACCTGTAGATGCTAGCTGCCTTATTTCATAATTCTAGGTCAACCGGAAGTACCCTATTAATTTTGATTCCTTTTATAGTATCGAAATACGCGTTTTTTGAGATATAAACGGTCATGTATTTTTATTAAGGTAATGTAGCAACACGATTTTTTAGGAGATCATGAGGCCGTAGATAGTATATGGTTTTAATTTTAACTCGAAATCCTGAGATAAGTGTTCTTGACAGACAGACAGACAAACGGACGGACAACAAAGATATCTTATAAGGATTCCTGTTTCCTTAAAAGGTACGGAACCCTAAAAAGCGGTGAATTTTTACAAGGTTGTAACTTTGGATATCCTAATCCGATTTTGATAAAACAAAACTTTTTATTATTTGCATGAGTACGCGCATTACATGAAGTAACTGTTGTAGTAAAATGTTGATTACTTGGTGTGTCATTGTGGTGGACACAAGATTATTCTGGGATGGGCATATCCTACTCTCCTCTTCCATCGCCCATGAGTCCTCCTTGTACCTTATATAGATAATAGCTTATATCTCGGGCAGATGGAGCGGAAAACGGTTTCTGTTTCGTTTTAAAACAGAGTTATGGCCATATATAAATTACACAACATATTTTAATAATAATATTCAAGTAGGTATATCATATATTCCATTAACGAGTACACCAAAGTAATAAATAAAGTGAACAATAGTCTGCACGGCGCGGCGGCGCGCGGGTGCAGCGCGCGGCAGTGGCGGCTGTAATCCGCGTCAGTCGCGCACTCGGTCACATGTTTATAATTTGTACAATTACCGCGCTCGAGAGTCGAGACTACGGCGTGTAGACCTATCAAAGCTTAGATACGGCAATAGGAATTTATAGTATATACTACGGTATGCGAGTTGTGGACTAGATACACCACGTAAATCACCATTCGATAGCGAAAGTAAGTATTTGGCCGTGCGTAGTCTGTCTGTCGTTGTCTTCTCTCAGTCTCGATAATGGAAATTTTATGTGAATCAATAGCTTCGTATGGACTTTGTTAAAAAATATATATAAATATCTCGTTAAATATTTTGCAAAAAATATTGTTTTGTTTATAGCGTCACGCTCTACCGCTAGCGGGACAGCCAGAGTAAATGGAGCGCCAATAGCTACGGTAATATGAATGTCAATCCTAATCTATGAAAAAAGAACTTCTCGCTTTCCCCCACAAACTAGGGTAGGTGTAAAAAGCTACTGAGCTTTTTACGCCTTGTTTAGTCAATGGACTAGACTCTCCTAGTTGCCGGTTTTTTGCCCAAATTCGAAAAATTAGATGTTGGGTAATAGAAAACTTATTCTTGTTAAATCAATTAAATTAAAATAAAAGATATTTTGAATTTGTTACTCTAATAGATATTGACATTAAGATTAAGGATTCTAAGCAATGCTACACGTTTTAAATTTATCTAGATTGTTAAAATTATTATTGCTTGGTATAATTTGTTAAAAATATTGCTATTATCAGATCAATAGTACGAATTGATACATCAAGTATGTAGTCTATTTTACAATATTATTAAAGAAGAGCCTACATTGCATGGTAATGTAGCTGCATTTTGCTACACGCTGTACCTTGCATTATAACAAAGTAGACAGAGGAAATCTAGTTATATTCTATTGATACACTCTTCTCCACGCACCGTCCAATTTCCGAGACATTCTGTATTGAGTGGCGGAACTCGACGCCGCGCTTTGCCTTAAAGCCAGAGCAAAGAAATGAAATAATTCGTTTGTCCGAGTGGGAGGCCAACACCACGATTACTCTATTATATATATTTAACATAACATTGTTTGTCCTTTTGTAATTAGTACTACTATTTAAGCTTAAGTCTTAGTCTTCTCTTTCACGTGTATATGAGCTCGAATATTAATAATATATTAATTTGTAGGTACCCTCAATGATGATATATTTGAATTATATTTCAAACATTTTTTTCTCAATGAGCACAATCAATAAAAAAAGCAGCCATATAACTGGGTGGCCAGAGGGAACCTAGTGTTAAGACACTCGGCACATTGCGTGTTGTTTGGCGGAGCATAACGTCGCGCTTTATCTAAAATTTTAGCTTCACGCTTATATCCCATATATAGCAGGGTAGGCAGGAGGGGCCTAGTGTTAAAACACTCCACTCCCCACTTTTAGCCGAATTCTGGAATCATTACGTGTTGATTGGCGTAACTCAAAGCAGCGATTTGCCTCGACACCAGAACCAAGCAATAAAAATATTAAATATTGCATTTCCTCGAGTGGGAATCGAACCCATAACATATCGCGTATACAGTCATACGCTTGTGCCCACGACTGGTTCCAAAAAAAAGTTTTTTTTTAAATCAATTCTACTATCTTCATAGTTCAACACCCAAAGCCACCAATGGTGTGCTGCAGGGAGCAGACAAATAAATTCAGGGGCGCGATAAGCGCGGTATAAATCAGTAGGGAAAAAACAGTTCTGTGCACAGGCTTTATGATGTAGGCTGCGGTCTTTAGGAGATAAGATTGTTCGTAAAATGTCTTATATTTTGTATATACATAACATATATATAAAATATTTTTTATGATTTTTTTATGACAGAAAACAACAGTAAATAAAATTTATTAGAGCGTGGTGGCACAGGGACGTGTGACTGTGAACCCGACGGTTGTGAGTTCGATTCCCACTCGGTAGAATGAAATAGTTTATAGTTTATATTGTCTCGCTCTGGTAACGAGGCGTTGAGTTCTGCCATTCAACCCGCAATGGCTCACGATTTCGGTGGAAAGCGGGGAAGCTAAAAAAATATTTTTATAATATATTTTTTTTTTATGGAAAAGTCACGGCAAACGAGCGTGCGGGTCACCTGATGATAAGTGACTACCGCCGCCCACGGCCCCGTGCAACCCCAGAGGAGCTACAGGTGCGTTGCCGGCCTGTTAGGTGGGTTGGGCGCCGGGGCCCGGCATTACCTGATGCGAAACGCAGTGGCATAAAGCCACTACTTCACGCCGGTTTTAAATGCCGAGGGTGGTAATGATCCGGTCGAGTCTGCCTATGCGTGTTGCCATTGCTGGCGACGTGACTCTACCACACGTACTTTAGTCGCCTCTTACGACACCACCAGTACCAGGATGATCCTATTCTAGGCCGGGATCACACGGCACAAAATATCATTATTTATGACAGAAATCGATAATTATAGGTTCGATCCTCACTCGAGAGAGTGAATTACTTTTACTTCTTTACGTGAATGCGGCAAATCAACTCAACACTCAATGTTTCTAATTAGACTAGAAAGAGGAAAATGGAGTTTCTTGGAACTAGTTTCTTTCAACCTAACAAATTATAAACGGGATAAAGAATGACGCTAAAAATGTTCTGCAATAGGAGATGGGTGGTTTAGGTTAGATGCGAACACAAGTGTCGAGGAAAGTCTTGACCTTTAAAAAAAATATAAAATTTACCGGAAGTAAAAAGAGTTTAATAGATTAGCAGTTAATCAGAGAGTTGACGATTCGATGACAATATAAGTCTTCATTCAAGCAGGGTAGGTAGAGGGAACATATACTATATTTCATGATGTTAAGACACTACGTTGCTCACTTTCCGCCGAATTTTTTGAAGCATTGCGTGTTGAGTGGAGGAACTCAATGCCAGGCATCTGCCTTGGAGCCAGATCAAAAAAATAAAAATATTATTAAATAATAGTTCATTACCTTGAGTGGGGATCGTACGCACAATCGTCAGGTTACAATCTTATGTCTCACCTCCTCGGACGACGACATCTGTTACAACAATGTTTTTTTACTGCTTGCTGTATTAGAAATCCAAGTAAAGCGAAAAATATTTTGAAATCACCACCAGAAAAGCATTTCCAACTAATGACAGTATGAGCTTTCTACAAAAGAGGTTGCTCGTCTACGAGTTTCGTAGCAAAATCGTAGCTGACCCTATATTCTGTAGCTGTGTATAGCGGAATAGCATCTAATGGGAAGCGCAACTGTTGTGAGTTTGATTTCCACTCAGGGGAGTTAATTAAATACTCATTTTGGTCATAAAACAAAGTGCGGCGTTGAGTTCCGCCGCTCAATATATAAAATCTCTAAATATTGGGCGGAAAGTGGAATACGGAGTCGATGAAATGAAAATATAATTGTAATAAAAACTTTCCTTGCGTGGGGATCAAACCCGTAACCAGTCGCGTTTACAGGGTACACATTGTGCGCCCGCGCCACGACTTACCTCATGAATTACTATTCTTTAATATTTTCATTTCTTCGTTCTGGTAGCAAGGCAAAGCGCAGAGTTCTGCTACTCCACACGCAATACCTCAAAAATTTAAGGAAAAAATTGGTACGGAGTGTTTTAACACTAGGTTAGGTTAGGTTTGGCCTGCGTACTTGCTATATCCGGGATACAACGTGAAGCTGAAAAATAAAGCATTTTATATTAAGGAAATTATAAAGAAAAGCTACAGGCACATTGGGATGTAACCTGCGGTGAGGGGTACCTTGGGCATTTAGAATGTGCCATACACAACACTACACAGTTATTACCTTTTTAAAATAGGAAAAAAATAGTATTAAATAAAAAGGTCTTTTATGTGGTATTTGAACTAACGACAAGTTTTATTTATCTATCTTTTATATCAGGAATATCTCAATTATGCCACGATGCCACATTTTTTACCATTTTAGAAATAAAGTTTAAAGCGATTTTTAAGTTTAACTAAGGGGGTAGTGATAGGTAACGTATTTACGTCACTAGTATAAGAGATAGCCAAGTTTGCACTGCGCCGCTACATCAAAATATAATCTTGTGTAAAGATAGCTTAAGAAAATATAGACAGACCAAAAGGAACGTCTTATATGTGAAAAAATTAAAAAACAAATAAACAGTTTCGAGTTTTTGCCGTTATGCTGTAGCAGGCAGAGAATACAAAAAATATATAGAAAACTGGATTAAAGTAAGTAATACAACTACTGAACCTCTGGCTTTAAGTTCAAAATTTTACTAGATAGTAAAACTTTTAAAAAAATAAAAAAGCAACATTTATCAGATGATAATATTGCCTTTTTACTTTTTAATAAATAAATAATACCAGAGCGATAAAATTAATATCTTGTTCATTCTTGTTCATGTAAATCGATTTATTATAAAAAACGTAGAGTTATGTCACTACTTTTTCCTTTCACAGTCTTGTCTGTACCCTTTCCTAGCTCCGACAACCGACACCGCCCGCGGGCCACACGTAATATAAATTCCTATCCAATATTCACAAATTCTTGGCCATTTTAATGCGGACCAAATTGCAATCTTACGAGCATGCTCCGTGTCGCCGCGTTAAATAAAAGACGGTGGAAATATCACCACTTAAGTGAAAGCCTTTTGAACGTATTTTTATGTGGAATTTTTAGACGCTCTTGAATTATTCGAGGCCAGTCGTGGCGTGGTGGCGCAAGCGTGTGACTGTAAACACGACAGGTTGTGGGTTTAATTTCCACTCAAGGAAATGAAATATTTAATATTTTTATTTCTTCGCCTACTACCCGAGTAAGTAGCAGCATTGGTTCCCGCCGCTCAACTCAAATTGGAGGCATTGTGCCTCCAATTCGGAAGCAGGAAGGTAAAAAAGGAAGTGTCTAAATGTAATGTTTTATCACTAGGTTCCAAAGTTCCCTCTGCCTACCACGCTATATGTAGGGTATGGCGTGACTTCTGATATATATTATTTTCACTAAGATAATATTATTTTCATAAGTACAAGTATATTCCTAAACCATTCAGTTCTTTTTATATGAAATCTTTACTTGGCTTATTTCGGAAAAGATTTCAAGATATAAAATTTTTGCATTTTTTTGGAAAACTACATTTCGCAGGAAAATCAAATCGTAGAAGGCCTTATTTTCCGGTTTCTTATCAAGTAGAAATATAATATAATTTTCTATAAACTAACTTTCAACGTCAATTTTGTGCAGTTTTGTACGTCAGTTTTGTACTGCATAAGCCGAAACGAAATAACTAACTACATATGTATATATATGGTTGCCATGACTGGGAGTCGAATACACACCCAATTCTATCAAATCCACCCCGATTGTGCAATCAGTATATAGCATATATAAACAGATCGTAATTCACAACAATTTCCAAATAGTCATAACCGATACGTCCGCAATAGATAGCGTACGAGCTATCGCTGTATACATAGTGGTATAGCAGTCATCGCAGCACAGAGTTATAGGGCGCTCGAGGCGGGGACGCCTTTTATTTAATCTATGGATTCATTTAAATAAATAATCTATTTTGTTTATGTTCATATTTGCAGTAAAATATTATAATTTGTTTGTAACTTTTGTGGCACTATTGGGCGACGGTTGTAAGTTCGATTGTAATTTTATTGAAATGAATAAAGAATTAAATTCCCGGCAATATATTTTTTTAAAATTAATTCCTACACTGTAAAATTATTTACTTTAAAAAATTTCCAACTAACATTTTTACATGAAAAGTATAATATAAACATATAAACAGCTTCACACATATTTCAACACACCAGGGTATACTGAGAGTACACCGGGGTACATTCCGTACTTTTCCAAATAGGAGTTTCTGACATTTTGTGAAGAGCGCGGAAATGAAAATTAATTATACCCCCGAGTGGATCGAATCCACAATCATAGCATTGCCGTCTTGCTCGACTGTGCCACTACAGCCTCATTCACGGCACTACTTTGACCTCATAAAATAATTTTAAGCACATATACATTTAAAACCTATATTTATAGTGAAAGAAATTAAAACTGACGTCGTTCACAGCAATTCTGAAATAACCAATAGATAGTGCGCGTTGCCGAGCTATCGCGGAACATAAAGTCCGACAGGCGAAATTAAAAAGAGTAACTGCATCGACGCCGCGGGCGCTACGGACCTTTTATTTTCTGTAATTAGTTGGAAAGTAATACTGTAAGGCTTTATACGATTTTTAATAAAGCCTTTTAAAAAGGAATTTTGTGATGTTTTTTTTATTGTGATGGTGTTTTAATATTTTTTTGTAACTTCAAGCTCTATTCCCAGTGGGGCAGCGAGAGAGATCAGAATATTTATAGAATATAAATATATTTTTGTAATTGTTTCAGCACTCATTCTCTTGACGTACCCAAACCACTTGAGCACGTTCTTCTTAATTCTTACTGAGATGGGATTTTATGCAAATCATTTCCTTGCGTAAAACCAGTCGTAGCGTAGAGGCACAATCTTGCGACTGTAAAAGCGGTTGTGGGTTCGAAAGAAATTTTAAATTTTTATTTTCTTGCTCTGGTAACTAGGCCAAGCGCGGCGTTGAGTTCCGACACTCAACGAGCAATCAGCCTTCAGAGTTTGACGAAAAATGGGGAATGGAAATGTCTAAATTGGAAAACAATGTCCTAACATTAGGTTCCCAGCTTCCTTTTTTTATCAGATGAAAGGGCTCTGGCTAAGCTAAGCTTGAATTTCAGAAAAAGCTCGAGCTTACAATTAGTTTACGGAAAACTCGGTGGGTGAGCCCGACTCGCGCTTTTCCGGTTTTTTATTCAAATTCAAATAATAGTATTCAAAATAAGAAGTAACTAGCTTCATTTTTTTAACGTCAAATAACTTACCACCAGTTAACTAAAGTTAATGCCTCAGACCTGAGAAGAACCGGCGCAAGAAATTCAGCGGGACTTATTTTTTTAAAATCAATTCTAAACAAATACATATTCAATTATCTAGAATCAGCTTCACGCTGTATCCCACACACAGCAGGGTAGGCAGAGGGAACCTAGTGTTAAGACACTCCGTTCCCCGCTAATATTCAATTATCTATGACAATGATATTATTGAAATACACTGAAGTGAGTATTTCATTCCCAAGGCGTGTTACAATAATATTTAATTTATATTTTAACACTTTATTGTGTATAAATTAAGACTTTTACTGAGTAACAAAAAATGCTGGAAGCCTAGATTTTATTTAATATTTTACCTAGTAGTAAAAATCTTTGTCAAGGAATCGAACGGTAGATAGTGGTTACGTATAAGGTTTGCTTACCACCAAACGGTTCTTCGTAAAATGTTTCTCTAATAATTTATTCTATGTGACACTACGACAGAATGACTACCCTTTCACATGAGGTATAATAAATTTAATTATAAATCACTACATCAGCTTCACGCTGTATCTCGCACACAGCAGGGTAGGCAGAGGGAACCTAGTGTTAAGACATTCCGTTCCCCACTTTCTGCCGAATTCTGGAGGCATTGCGTGTTGAGTGGCAGAACTCAACGCCGCGCTTAGCCTCGACTCCAGAGCGAAGAAATGGAAAAATAAATTTAAGTAAATATAGTAATAGTATTCATCTCCTCGAGTGGAAATCGAACCCACAACCAGTCGATTTTGCAGTCACACCTCGTGTCGCTGCGCCACGACTGGCCTCAATAAATTTAATTATATATTATTTTTTCCAGTTCTGCGCTTGATTCTACATATAACATCCTACATCCAGTCCTTTCCGCATACTCCGTTCTATGCTTTCCATCGAAATCGTGTACATATTCACTTAAATGTCATCTTATAATACAGTTTAGTACTATAGTCCAATATTAACTATACAAGTCTACGGTTATTTAGGGAATACTCGATTCTCAACCGAGCCGTTGTGAAATTTCAACGCATAGCCATCTCAAGGCAAAACCTAGAATCTATCAATTCGATGATTCAATATTAATATGATAAGACAATAAATACGACAAGACAGTATCTGCAGCTTTTTTTGTACATACATCCATATATAGATAAAATAGTAGAATTCATTTTTACTTATTTCTTCAATTTGGAAACTTTTATTATTCTCACCGTACGTTCGAAGGAACGTGTAGTGAAAATCAAATCTGTATTTAAGCCGAGTGCACACGAGCTAGTGAATAATTTAGCCGGTCTGTTCCCGGCCTAATATAATATACGACCCCGGATTTTGAGTCTCTTAGTTGTGTTATATTAGATTTACTGCTCTGTGATTATTCATAGAGCAATTGTCTGGTAGAGATGATGGAAACTAAAAAAAAAATATTGAATCGATTAAATATTTTTTGTAATTCTTATAAGTTGATTTTGAGATAAATTAACATGAAAATGCCTGAACTTCTAGTGGAACCAAAGTAGATCAATATTAATTTCAAAACAAAGGTAATATTGGAATTGATTCAAATCAGTTTTTAAGAAAAAGTTGAAATAGTGTATATTTTATAATTATATAATTTTGACATAATTTCATTCAACACTTCTCATTTTAATTACAAAAATATGCGCATGGGCACAAGGTTGTGAGGAAATGGAATATTTAATATATTCATTTCCTCGTTCTGGTAATGAAGCGAAGCGCAGCGTTGAGTTTTGCCACTAAACACGCAATGCCTCCAGACTATGGTGGAAAGTGGTGAACAGACTTTCTGTCTACCCTTCTATTTGCGGAATACAGCGTGAAGCTAAAAACAATACATATGTAACGTTAACCTTTCTTTTGAAAGCTGTTTTTAAGTTCAAATGAAACTGTATTTAAAATGCAGTTATAGATAATGGGGGAAATTATTTAAATATAATATGCCATATAAAAGTCCTAAAAGTAAATTTTTACGGAGTTTATATATAAGGCGAATAACGATAAAAATGTAGGCGTAGTAAATAGTAGTAGTCGCTGTAGTCGCTACGGCTCTTCATGTATAGTATATGGCACTAACATTTTTACGATATATGTTTATGTCATAAAACCCTTTCTTACAATTACAGTTGTATAATAAAGCAAAAACATTTTTTTTGTAAATCGAAAACGACAAAACTTATGTATAATTTTTTTTCGACTAGGAGGAAATGATTATATTAAATACTTTTTTTCTTTGTGTAGGAATTGAACTCTGTCTTTTTTTTAAATATAAAAATATATATAATTTTTTTAAAATATAAAATATATAAAATGTGTAAAATTGACGATACTCAAAATATCTGTTTATCACCTCTAAATAAGAAGTTTCCAAGGTGTTGAGATAGGCCTCATTTTTAATTCGGTTTCATTATATAAACGTGAATTTACCCAATTTAGAACCTTGAAATTGCAACAAAACCAATTCACCACAATTCTTTCAACCTCTGCCAAACCTACTCTACGTAACAAAACTACTGGCGTAATATTCTTGCTCTTTACATCCCTACTACTAATCAACTTCGAATAAATTATTATCAGTATTTAACTGAATGCGCTAAGTGCAGTCGCATTCATATATCTTTCTAACTTAATTAATTGTTAGTCCTATATATATATTAAGTTTCACGGTTGGTGCCATGGTGGCGCAGAAATACATCGTCTCGTAAACCTGATGGGAGCTAGTTTCCCATTCAAGAGAGTGATTTTTTTATTTTCTCGGTCTGATAACGAGACAAAAGGTGGCGTAGAGTTCCGCTTCTGAGCACGCAATGTCTCAAAATTTGGGCAGAAAGTGGGAAACATGTCGGTTATGACGTGAAGTTTTTTTTATTCTTTTTTATAGAATCAAACCATTACACAGTTTACATAGATATTCTTATCTCTTCTTTACTATTGCAATGTAGTAATATTTGTGTACGCTACACGCTATTTTTTTCTATGTAACATATAGGGATGAAGAGGAAGAATAAGACTACACCAGATCCACTCCAGATAATGATGATATTTAAATATTTTTTATTCTCCACTGTAGGCAAAACCAACGCGCGATGTAGAGTTGTGGCATTCAAGAGGAAATAATTTTAAATTGAGCAGAATGTGGAGAACTGGATCTAAGGTTGCAGTAAGATACTGAAATGGACATTCTTATCATCTTTTTATATATGGGACGAGGCGTAGTCCGCAACATCGTTTGAGTGGATTATAAGGAAGGACTCACACTGTAGTGCCGGTCACGGTTCGCTCTCCGTTCGATCTCATGTTATTGTATGAGATACGATAGTGGACCAGAACGACAGTAAGAATGTTCTCTTACGTGTTAGTGTTAATACGTCCCTATACCTCCCAATAAACTTACGTGGTCCCTTAGGAATTGTAGGACCAAATGTGATTCAGACTCATCCACGAATGATTATTTATGGAAACAGCAAAAAAGTCATGTCGGTTGTACGGAAACCCCCTCAAATATTAATTTTATTTTTTTTCTAGTATTGCGGCAATAGAAATACATCATCTATCAAAATTTCATCTGGCTAACCACACTGGCTGAGATACAGTCAGGTGACAGATGGACAGACGGAGAGACGGACGGATAACGGAATTTTAGTAATAAGGGGACCCTATTACTAAGAGTCCATTGTTTTACCGCTGTTTTACTATTTGTGTATGGAACTCTAAATATGATAATCTCTTACTGACGAAGCATAACAAAACTTAGAAAATTTTCATATAATATATAAGCCGTAGCTATAGTTTTGAGGAAAACAAAGCCCCAAAAAGTATTCCCTTACGCACGAAGTACTCACAATTATTATGGGACGCGACGCGAACGGTGACCGAAGTTGTGCTGCGTCGCTACCGAACAGTGACTAATATTTTTATGAGCATTTGCATTTGTATTTTCCATGTACCAGTAAACACTCCGTTCTGCACGCACGGCCTTTGCTCCGAAACATTGAATGGATTTCAACGCTGCGTCTTATCTTGTTACCAGAAAAAGAATTTAACTCATTCCAACGAGTAGAGTTCAAACCGACGACAGGCGCTGTGCCGTTGCACCATGACTTTCAATTATTGCGCCTATACTTAAATTAAGTTATGCATAAAAATAACTTTCTCTTTGAGAGAGAAAAAAATTTAATAATATACATACTAACATATAATATATGTACCATTGTTGCGTAATACATAATTCATGTTTCATAAATTCCATACATTCATGGTATTAACATTCAAAACATGTATAAATACGTCGTGTTCTGACTATCAAGACTTATGAGAACAAGTGCGATCGATATGTGATATGTTGAACTGATTTTGATTAAACTTTGCTTGTTAGTAGGTAAAATGTTGAGGCCAGTCGTGGTGCAGGGTCACAAGTGTGTGACTATAAACTCGACTGGTTGTGGGTTCAATCTCCACTCGAGGAAATGAAATAATTACTATTTTTTCTTCTTCGCTCTGGTCTGGTGGTCTGGTATAGACAAAGTCCGGCATTGCTACTAAATACGCAATGCCTCCAGAATTCAGCGGAATGGGGAACGGAGGATGACGTTGGAGCCAGAACCTGAACCGAGGACCTCTTCAGAGGTCAAACCACTGGAATAGTAGTACAAAACAATATACTTGTAGAACTTGGTGTAGAAAAGTGTATGTTTAAAGAAAATTTAATATTATTATTTTTTATTCTACTATCACTTTTTATATGTATATTGTTTTCTTTAGCTTCACGCTATAACCCACACAAGGTAGGTGTAGGGTGTCTACTGTAAAATCGCTTCGCTTCCTACTTTCCGCTCAATTCAGAAGACACTGCTGCTTTGTTAAGTGGCGGAACTCAATGCCGCGCTTCGCCTTGTTACCAGAGCGGAGAAATGCCACCAGAATTCACTAGGGTCCTTCTGCCTATCCCGCTATGAGTTGCAGGGTTCAGAGTGTAACTAAAAAAAAGAATCAAACCTACGACCGTCGTGTTTGCATTGAAATGCTGTCCGTTTATGCCAGGACGCTTTTAAATACTTAAATTAATATTTGCTACCAGTACAAAGTATTAGCTCAACGTTGCTCTAAAAACTTGTAATATCGGTTTTCTGAAACAAAAAAATAGCTCGCCCGCGGCGCCGATGCAATTATTCTTTTTAATTCCGCATGTCCGGCTTTATGTTTCGCGATAGCTCGGAAACGGGACTATCTATAGGTTATTTGAAATTGCTATAAATATATTGTTATGTGGTTTTGTGTAATAATTTAATGCAGTGATAGATTGTTTGGGTTTTAATTTATAGAAATAAAACAACCCATTGTAGCGCAGCGGAATAGTTTTATTGTAAACACGAGGATTATGGGTTCATTTCGGTCGTAGATTTGATAACAAGACAAAAAATGACGCTGAGTTACAATAGTTTGGCTGAAACTAGGGACGATGGTTTAACACTAGGTTTATTCTACTACATATAGGATATTACGTGATGATAAAAAACTGGTCAAGCGCGAGTCGGACACTCCCACTGAGGTTCCGTACAAAAATTGGAGTTCTTGAGTCTTTCTGAAATTCAAGCTTAGCTTAGCCAAAGCCCTTTCATCTGATACCTCACTTGAAATTATCTTTAAAATAAAATTTTACACCCTTTTTAAGATTCTGATTTTTTTCTGAATTATCTGTAGATGCTAACTACCAAGTTTCATAATTCTAGGTTAACCGGAAGTACCATATTAGTTTTGATTACCTCTATAGTCGAAGTACACGATTTTTGCTATATTAATGGCCATATCTTTTTTTAAGTAAATGTAGAAATGGGTTTCTTGTCAGGAAGTCATGATGCTGTAGATCTTGGTATATAATTTGAATTTCGTTTCATCTGCAAGCGTTCCTGAGATAGAAGCAGAGACAGACAGACAGTCGGACGGACAACAAGGTGACCTTATAAAGGATTTTTTATTCTTAAGAGATACGAAACCCTAAAAACGACATATTAATAGAGCTTTTAATCAGGATCATCACTTTTCATAATGTAATTATATAACCAAGTCAAAGGCAATATAATCGAAAATATTGCACTAAATATAGAATCTATCTTTATTTGAGATTAAGCTTAATTTCTATGACTTATAATAATATTTAGAGTAAAATTTCAAATAAAAACATTAATAAATCATGGGGCTTAGTAATAGATTATAATTAAAGATTTAGGGGAGACCGCTGTTCACCTTCGAAATCACAGCATCAAAGATACTGGAGGTAGGTTACATAAAGAGCATGAGGATCCCCCGGCGGGCATGTAGGAAGAAGTGGATGGCAGTGGACGAGGCAAAAGAGGTATGCAGAGAACGTGGCGTTTGGCGCTCCGGTCTCTCTGGCTACCCCTCTAGGGATACTCTGTGAGGCTAGTAGTAGTATTAGTAGTTATAATTAAAGATGTCAAGGGCAGTGAAGCGGTAATTATAGAAAAAACTGCATTGCTTAAATGTTATCAGTTGAGTTTTCTTTGACCTATTAAAAATTAATTAATTACTATTGCAATGTAGGTTAAGAAAATTATTAAGTACAAAAAAAAATCCAAATCCTAGTAAGACAAAATGCGTGAAAATTGTCGGAATCTAGAGAATGGAGTAACTTAGTACCAAGTTACCTAATTTTTTTACCGATGGGGGGAAATCAAAACAATTATTTTACCCACTGGGAATCGAAACTACGGCCGTCGCGTTTGTAGCAAATTCTTAGCAAAATATATATACTTATAGAAGTATATATATTTTGCTATGTGGTTCATAAATATTCTAAATATTTTCTTTGCCTACCATAAAACATGAAATATAACCTTATACAGCTGTGATTGTAACCTCCGAAACTGTGTAGGTTCCATTCCCACTCGAGGAGATGAAATATTAAATACTTTCATTTTGTAGCTCTGGTAACGAAGCTAAACGCAGCGGTGAGTTTCGCCACTCAACGCACAATAACTCCAGAAGTCGGGGGAAAGTTTAGTACGGAGTGTCTTAACAATAGGTTCGCAGATACCCTCTATCTACCCTGCTATGCGCGCAATATAGCATCAAGTTAAAAAAAATATCTCAAAGTCAACGCAAACAAAGTCACGGGCGACGACTAGTAAATTATAACCAAAGTGATCGTAGTAAGCCAAAGGAGTACAACTATAACGACTACAGTAACATCCAAAACACGTTTTCCAATACAATCTATATACGTAGAAACCAATTTGTGGCACAATTAATTAACTTCAATGGAGAATCGAACTCGTGATTATTGCGCAAGACGCATTAATCCACATCTGCATTATACCATTAACGTGTGTGTCGACTATTTTTAGAATGTAAAATCGCTTTTAGATATTTATTCTTAGTTCATTTGGGTGATTGTTGGTCGATTATTATAATTTTATTGGAGGTGGTGTTAAGTATTTGTAATACTTTAGTAGATTATTTATTTGTTATTTAATTTATAATAATAAAAGAATATTTTCATTAATACTAAAATGCAAAAAAAAAAATGTAAATGTATTACAGTAGTAAAATATTTTTGACAATTTTGTAAATATATACGTGTAATATGAAAAAAACGAAACATTAGATTAGCTGAGAAAAAAACTGCCTAATGCTACGATCCGCCCAAGATGTGTTTTCAACACACACATACATAGACACTCACACATAACCAATACGTGACATTTATAGACGCGTCAGCTGAAAAATATTTGCAAGTAAAAATCACCCTTAAATCTTTGCAATAAGGGCGCATACCGACGATAGTAAGTTCGATAAATTAGGATATTTCAAAACACTTGAAGGTTTCTTCTTTTTATGACAATTTAGGCTTTATTGTAAGGTTTTAAAGTTGAATTTTATTTGTGGTTCTATAATGTCATGACTATATAGTTGTTTCAGTCTAATGCGAGAGCTTTCCGAATATGGCCGAGTGTGTACCGATCGAGTCCGAGCGGCGCCGAGACGCAGCGAGAGCATGCATTACACTGTAGGGTTGGTTTTGTGGAAAACTTATATATGAAAAAAAAACTTTTTTATTTGACATGAGAATATTGACTTATTTAAAATATATTTTATATATTTTAAATATACGTGTTTGTATCGGTAATGTATTTAGATTTTATAATTAGTAAGGTAATTACTACTTTATTATAAAATTATCTACCTTTTACGATTAGATAATATGAAATCAAAAATATATATAAAAGGTAGGGTATTAAAGGGAAATAATAAAGATGCTTATAACTCTTCGCACTAAATAGATTATAATTGTAATCTTTACTTATTATTTTATGTTACATCAAAATAATATCTTACTAAAAAAAAAAGATGGCGTTGAGTTCCGCCAGTCAACACGCAATGCCTCCAGAGCTCGGCGGAAAGTGGGGAAGTGTGTGTATTAACACTAGTTTTCCTCTGCCTATCCTGCTGTATGCGGGATACAGGGTGAAGCTAGTCAGCTATTATTATTGCGTATTGACTGGCGAAATAAATTTAAACATAACATTGTTTTGTAAGTATCAAATATAATTATTGTATTTCTTTTTTATTGTTTTAAAAGTATACATTTATATTTTAATATTTATATACACTGCCTATCACATATGTACATGAAATAAAACAACGTAAAAAACAAATTTGATATACACACAAAATATTAAAAAAAATACAATATAAATAACAAGACAAAAATTATTTTCCCACCCGGAAAACCCGTACAACCCTAAACCAAGGGGGGGCGACAGGGGGGAATCCCGGCGCGGGGCCGACAGCGCCAGTCGGACGCGGCGCGCCGCGCAGCCCGCACGCAATGCGCGCCTTTTAGCGTATTATGTTCCTACCCGACCTTCCGCGAGCCTGCATGGTGGACGACGTAGCGACTTACCTGCAAGCGCCCTCCTCGGGACAGGTGCAAATATATTAACAACGCCCATATGTAATTAACAATGATCATATTAACAGATGTTGTGAGCTAATGTCGCTTACCGCCGCGACCGCCGCCCGTGTATTTTCGGCGCACGTGAATAAAAAAAATAAACTGTCAAACGTCAAATTTACGCGCGAATCGGTTTTCAATTGTTATATAAGTTGAATATTTTTCATTAATTCCGCGTTTTTTTTGGTGATTTTTTATAGTGTTAGTGTAAAGTTTGTAAACAGATCGATAGCGGTAGAGACGGCCGAAGTTGTTCACCGTGCAAAGCTTCGGGCGCTATGTTTTCCTTAGCGTTTGTTTTTCGCATCGGATCAGCCTAGAATACGCTACTTTGTTGCCGACGGCTATTTACATTCGAGCTTAATAAAACAATGTGAAAACACAAAAGCACATCAGAAATTACGTTTAAAAACTATTATAGATCTAAATAAAGTTACTCATTCAAGTAAAATATTAAAAAAAAGATGAAAGATAAAAAATAATATGCTAAAACATAAATGAAAATTCTAAATAGCCCATTTACAAATATACTTCAAAATTACATATTCTATAATAATAATATAGTAAAAAAATACAATAAACACACAAAAACAATATAATCATAAAAAATAAAACATCTAAAATACAAACATTCGCGTAAAGAAAAAATAATCTGTGCCAAATAACCGATAGTACTCTTAGATCGTGACCTCTACGAAAGCTCCAGTCGCGTAGACCTTTATGTACATTTGAATAGCAAAGTAGCCTACAATTCCAAATATTGTTTCGCTTAAAAATATTTATAAGAAACTAAATAAAATTAATAATATTATTAAAGTGATAATATTTAACTATGTATTTCTTATAAAAAATGGTTAAAGTTATAATTAACTTTAATATATATTCAATACATTTTTTGTTAACAACGTGTAAGGCACTATCTTTTATATTGTGTTATATTCATTATAAAAAATGTAAGTATATATTATGTATTTTATATATTATATTAACATATTTGTACACACCTTGAGGTTAAGTAAATGCCTGAATTAGAAATATTTTACCAAAATGAGTTTTAATTTTTTTAAATATATAAAACGAAACAATGTTATATTTGATATTATATAATATAAGAAATTATAGAAAATGAAACACTACATTAAATACTGTATGTATAAGTAAAAAATACTATAAAAGGTAGGTAAAAAAGAAAATGTTCAAAAACTCAAAGCTTACTTAGCAATATTAAAATTTCGTCATACAAAAAAGCTCTTTAAGGTTATACAGAACTAGCCCTTATGGGTTAGTATTTTTATATAGAAACATAATTCTTTGATAAAAATATGTAGAAATTATAGTATTATAATATATTGTAAATACTAACACGTTTATCAAAATGTAGAGCATGTCGAAATATCGTCACCACGTGTCTATCAACGTGATAATATCATACATTCAAAATAAAAAGTCAAACTAATAAATCTCTTATAACTTAAATCAGCAAAAAAACACCATTATTTGTTATTAATGATGATTTTTTTCAAAGAAATAGACAAAAAAGAAGATATAAAGCTTGATAACGAAAAATGTGCTATTGCAGATCTTTCAATTGCCTAAATGAGTCATCTCTACAGTACTTAGAGCTCTATAGATTTACTTTACAGAAACAGTATTTAATTTTAAAATATATTATAACTTAAATATAAATATATAATATTATAACATAAAATATTAAAAATATTTTTTGTATAAAAAAGCTGTCCTGTATTAAATATAAATCAATATGGTGAGTAACTGCACTACGCCATCGTACCGTGCTCTGCAGTGTCAGTATTCTTATAGGATTTTCTTATAGGAATTCATTCTATCTCACGTTTTCATGGGAAGGGGATGGGTTTTATGCTGTCTATTCATATTATAACAGATATATATAATATCAAATACAAGCTGATAATAAATAATATATTTATTAATAATTTGGTATATTTCCTATATAATCTTTCTAATAATGTAGAGTCTAATTCGTTTTATTAATTGAATTAATAGAAATAGCATAACAATTATTGTAGGCCATCGTGTCGCAGTGGCCTTCATCGTAGAGTAGTAAGTTTCAATGGTTGTGGGTTTGATTCTCACTCTGGGGAATGGTTATATTAAAATGATGAAATGAAATGAAATGATCATAGATTTGGTAGACTAGATTGTATTGAGTTGGTGGATAGTATATAAAAAAATAAAAATATATAGAAAATAAGATATATTAATATGTACATACATATATTCTTTTCGTATAGACACGACATTTAATAAATTTTTAGGTTATAATTAAAGGTAAAGTGTGATAAAACACTATCGTTGAATATTATATGACCAAAAAAATTATGTTATTGGTTATTTTATTAATTGGTTGTTATTTTTTAACTCACATAATATATTAATTTCATGCTTTTTCCCGCGTACGGCAGAGAAGTCAGACAGGACCTTAATATATTTCGTTCGTCTCTTACTAAAGTGGGTAAAGACGAATATTTGAATTTGAATAATTTTTTTGAATGAAAATAATTAATTTTTTCGAGCGAGAATCAAATCTATAGCCATTGTGTTTACACTCAGACGCTGTTCCACTGCGCTACATATATAATACGTACAGAAATTTTGCTTACTTTATCTCCATTTTAAATAGAAATTTGTCAATATATAAAAATAGAATAAAAGTATAATAGCATAATATAATTTAACGACGATACTTATATGCCAATGTAAATAATTTTCGAACAATTTACAAGAATTTATATGCTATCAGTTTGATAGGTTGATGGTGAACAGTTTGGCAAAGTACGTTCTACATACACGCGTATAAATATGTTACGTATTAAAGTAAATATAGAGAAAAGGGGGCAATACCCTTTTGTTTTGTATATTCAGGTATAATGAGACAAAAATATTTTTTAATACAGATTTTGTTAATAAAAGCGGTTTATACGATTTTTACCTTATAGCAGGGTCAGAGAAAATATTTTGTGACTACGTTTCTCAATCTATCATCGATCGTTAATTTTAAGAAGTGAAGACTATTTTTAATTTTGAGTGGCGAAACTCAACGCCGCGCGCCGAGTTGTTGAAAGAATATCATATATAATATATAAAAGTTACATATATATCTATCTTTATTTCTTTATTTTGTGACCATAAACCCAGTATATAAAACGAAAGCTACTAGAAAAAACCTATATAACTTTATATATAAATTTAAAATGCTTAAAACAATGTAAGTTTAACAGTATAAACCCAAACATTGCAAATATGCTTACAAAAGTTTAGAGAAGAAAATAATAGAAATGCTAAACGCACCTGAAGCTGCACGCTCCTCGCTCCGCCGCGTGCCAGCGCTTACCCGCAGTTTTTTAAAACTTTAAACAAAATAACTTAAATTTTACTATCTCCTTTGGATTTGGACTGAGATCATCGTGGCATCTGATTGTAAACGTGGTTGTGAGTTCGGTTCCTATTTGGGGAAATTATTATTGTTAAAATTTCTACACTTTATATGCAGTATTTTAAATTTGGCTAGGAAATGGAGGATACAGTGTCTTGACATTAGCTTATCTTAAGAAAAATTGGAGGTCGATTTAGATTTTTTTTACATAAAAAAAACTGGTTTAATTGAATAATTAAATGATGCCCACTGTAGTCACAAGTTAGGTGAGCTTGAACCTGTCTTACAATGTATACAAATATCATATAGATACAAAACTCGTAGTTTTAGTGACGCAGACGAAGTCAGTGTTAGAACACTGGTAGATTCATACAAAATATATTATAAGAAACATTTTATATTTTATATTTATTTATGAAATGATTATTACAATATATTTTATTATATAGATTCTTCTCTAGTCTTACTTACTTATTTTCCATTTCAATGCTCTGCTAGTCTCCGTCTAGCGTCAGCACTAACGCTGTAAGTATACGAGTACGTATTGTTTAGATTTTTGTTTACTTTGAATTTAATGTATTTGAAATTTTTGCTTTAAATGTGAATTTTCGACTTGTTTCGTTGTTCATAAACGGATTAAATGATCTGTAGGTTTACTTAAATTTGTATGAAAAGCTATTAGAGTTTATATTTTCTTTGTAGAGGTTAGTTAGGGCCATCATGGCGAAATGGGAAAACGTTTGATGCCCACTCGAGGGAATTAATTCCTTGTATACAACGCTCTGGCAATATTTTTGAGTCGACTTTTGATCGGCATTGAATTTCGTCACTCTACACACAAACATGAATTAGACCCTTCTATATGTGGGGTACAACCTGAGACTGAAAAAAGAAAATACTATTTTAAATGAAATTCTAACCAACACCCATTACGACTACTACAATCCACCACGACCAGCACTCAACATTAAACAAAACTACATTCTATATAAAGGAAGTAGGTAAATAAGAGAAAAAAAAACCAGGCAATTTCGATTCGCCGCAAAACGGTGGCGTTTAGCAACTAAGCGCTACGGACGCTTTAACAGGACAAGAATAACATTTTTCAAGGGAACTTTACTTTGAATAAGCTTTTCTTCTATGTTCCATAGCTTTGAATATAAGCTTTGTTTAGTTCTATTATTGTTATTGTATAGACTTCATTTTCTGAGATCGTCGTGGCATAGATTGAGACTAAGCGCGATCTAAAGTTGTGGGTTCGATTCCCATTGGAGGGAACGTAATTTTATATTTTTAGATCCTCGCTTTAGATAAGATAAAGAGTGGCATTGATTTTCAACAATCAATTCTTTATTTTATATTTGCATTTTTTCAATATCGAAGGAGACGCAAACGAAGCTTGTAAATATTCTTTCTGCATATCAGCTTCACGCTGTTATCCCACACACACAGCAGGGTAGGCAGAGGGAACCGAGCGTTAAGATATTTCGTTCCCCGCTTTAGGCCGAGTTTTGAAAGCAAGCGTGTTGAGTGGCAGAACTCAGCGCTGTGCAACTTTTGGCATATATTTACGTATTTAATTTTTTTTATTATTTATCATTCCGCCATTTAACACGCAATGTCTCGAGCATCGGAAAGTGAGGTACTTGTCCTCGCTCTAGCATATAGACAAATAAACTTTATTTAAAATTTTATATACAATGGCGTATATACACTCCAAACAGTGTTTTATTTAAATTGTATATACTCCATTGATCCAATAAATACTTTACGAGCCGTTTCAAATATAGTAAACAATATATAAAAAAATACAAAGTAATAATAAGAAGTAATATTCAAACGTAAAATGAAAAAATACAATACGTAAGTAAAAATAAAAAATATCATTCAAATAAAGAAAATACTACAAAACAATATTTAAAGCATGAAATCTTAAATATATTAAAAATATATAAATATCTTAAATAAATAATACTATATTCTAATAAAAAATATACAATTAATAAACGAAATTGTTAAATGGGAAGCTTAAAAATAAACACAAAAAAGTGCTATTCAAAAATAACGATAACCAAATGAATTGACATTCTAACCGACCAATTTTTTATAATAACGGAACAACTGTTAAGAAAACGGAACAATTTATATCGCAACGGAGAGTTAAACTAAAATATACAGACAATAAGATTTTTTAAGCGTTTCAGCTAGAAAAAATGTGTTTTTAACAAAAAAATATAAAAAAAAACCAGCCAAAAATACCCGGCCGGTAGTCGCACGGCGCCCGCGCATCGGTGTTTTAACAAATATATTCGATGTTATCCCCGTCCCTTTCTCGTGTTATTTTTTTCTCTTTCTATCACCTTGCCACTTTCGGTGTTTGGATGTTTTCACTAACTGTTAATGTTGATATAGAGCTGATTGTTCTAAGACTTTAACCGGACAATGTAATATTAGTTAAAACTATGGTATTTTTTTGTTAAACCGTGATTTAGATCTTATATAAAAAATTTTAGAACCTGTTAAAATCTGATTAGAAACAATTGGCTCCACTGTACTTATATATTAGTCACTATTAACGTTTTTGCGTAAATAGTAAAACAAAAATTATTGTGTAAAATACATATAACCAAATAAAATATTTCATTTACGCAGAAACGTCTTGTATATAACTGATCTTGATTTTGTTTTTTTTTCCTAAATTCGACTAGGATTTCATTAAACGATAAATATTTTTGGTGCTATATCATATCACTAATTCAATACAAATAAATGGTAAAAAAACGACTATAATGTAATAAAAAACCAATTTTCTAGTCGAATTTGCAAGTTTTGTAAATGTGCATGATTCCTGCACTACCCTACAGCAAGAATGTTATGCACGTATCCTTTTATTTTTTTTAAACATTTATGTTTTTTAAATCAAAGGCAAAGAGAAGTCCATTAGAGGATTGGCATTTTTGGTATTGAAAAACTGTGGTTTAAGCTCTGATGAACAATCAATTATCTCTATGGAATGGTTAATTATATTACGTAATGGCTATCAGCTTACCGCCCGTTTATTTTACGATGTACCGGTACAATGTAAACTATGCACGGTATCGATTTAATATATATATATTAAGGTTTTTAGTAAAAAAAATGTGGTTTGAAGGTAAGTTTCATATTTGCTTATCTATATTATTAAGTTGAATTGGTTTGATTGAACGCGCCAATCTTGTTAACTAATGTCCATTTATTTATATATCGAGTAAGGATATAGGCTATGTTACATGTGTAACTAACGGTATCTGTGTTTAGAGCTACTTCGGGGTCTCCGAATGTATATGTGCATTTGTGCATTCATAATAATTATTTTTATTTCAGATAATTATTAATATTTTGAAATGTGTGACTAATTATTCTCTAATTAAAAATTATGCAGATCAGTCCTCTGTGAGGAGGTTATTCGTTCTATATAATATAATTTATTTCATAGCGATTGGAATTCTACTTTGCAAAAATCGCTGCCTAAAATTTCTTCCAGAACGGCGTAAAATCTTTTTTAAATGATCTATCATGACATAAAACTCTGTGTTAGTGACATACAATATTCAATCGAAACTATTGAAGAAGGTTAAAATCTGGCGTGTAGATGCATTGGGAATTGTAGGGTAGGATTTATGTTTGACTAAGAGAAGGTTTCTCGAAATTCCTACTGGAAGATAATAAAATGTTCCGTCTACGCAACCGAAGTCACCGTCTACAATTTAATTTTATCTAAATGTGACGTTTGTGTTTCGGGTTCGTTTCCCACTCGAGGGATTCAAATATTTTATATTTACACTATTCTGGTAATCAGGTAAAGCGCGGTATTGAGTTTCGCCACTCAACAAACTGTGCAATGCCTCAAAAAACTGGGAACGCCGGAAACGCCGAACGCTGGAAACTGGGAAACAGCAGTGTCTTTACACGTCGATCCCAGGTTCCCTCCGCCTTCCTTGCGGAATACTGCGTAAAATAAAATAATAATAATAACACAGTTACTCGTTCGTATTAAAAGAAACTTTGTCTGTTTGATAGTACATTTAATGAGGAAGACTATAGACGGTGTACCGTCTTAATAGTTTTGGCGTAACTTTCATACCAATGTATAAATATTCTACACCATGTGAGCAAAACCGCATGTAAAAGCTAGTTATAAACATATATAAATATATTATTAATTATTTTGTTATAATATAATAATTCAATCCAATTATCTCAGCTGGCTCAGTCGCTGCTAAATCTGTCGCCAAAATAAATGATGATTCTTTTTTACGATCACACGATATGATGCGGCACTTCCTCTTAACTACGCTTGAATGGCTTTATTAAATTAAGTATTAAGGCACACTAACTATGAAAATATACATACAGTAGCGGCCCTTAATCTTATTGTTATATTATAGCCAAATTTTTGTTTTTTTTTTGTTTGTTTTGTATTTTATATGTTATTCTGACGTATCAGCTATATTACTGAAAATTTCGACGAACATCCATCGTCACTAACTTTTACACTTTCAATATTACTAATGATACTAAGAAAGATAAGATACACTAATGTATGAAACATTATATAAGTTTTTGAGTTACAATAAGTAATAGTAGTAATAAGTTGAATAAAGAAATTATAAACGAAAATATCAAACTTCCAAGATTTCGGCCCCTATTCATTTTTCAGTTCAGTTAACTTAGCGTAACAATTCTTGTTCAAGTAATTTGGAGTAATACTTTTATAACCGATTTCGAAAAAAGAAGACTATCAGTTTGTTGTTCTACGTATTGTTGGAATAATACAATATTTCAGAATGATATTTTACACTTTTAAAATTAAGGAGGGCTTGTAATAATGATACATATGTTTTTATAATGATACATGACTTCGTTTCTCCATAATAAAAAAAATTTTTAGGGTTCAGTACTTTTTAAGGAAAACAAGGACCCTAATAAGATCACTTTGTTGGCTGTCTGTCAAGAGTCTTTTTCTGAAAAACAAATCTACGGCTCTACAATTTCCTGAAAAAAAATTTCTACGCTTATTTAAAAAATAGATATGCAAAAATTGCAAAAAATACGTATTTCGACAATATAAGGGTAATCTAAATTAATAAGGTACTCCCGATTGACCTAGAATTATGAAATTTATAATTGAATATATGACTACATGGTCATTTCAGTTTTTTATTTTTTAATATATTTTAATATTCCTGTGAATCTTCCATTTTGTATGTACATTGCAAATAAAAATAGTCACGATATTTCACTGTAATATAATATAATATCAAAATGCGCTAAAACAGCGTTAAGTCTACCAATATTATTTATTTGTTAATTTAAGATCAACTCTAAGATAAGCCGGTAGCACACGCGCTTACGTGCACTTTGCGCGATAACACTGAGGGCTTCATAATACAACCTGCCACCTGATATGTGGATATGAAATGTATATGTTGTACACGGCCTAGTTTACAACATAAAATATATTATATGTTGATTTACATATTTTAGAACGTGTTGGAAAAGTTTTATATGTAAAAAAACTCTAACTCTATTTTTACAATAGTAGAGGACTTTAGTTTTTATAATGTAAATATAAAAATGTAATGTTTTATTATTATTATCTTTATTCAAAATAAAAAAAACTGTTTTATACGCATCAATCGCTGAAATTTCGTTAAAATATTTTTTTTTAAGAAAAGAAATTAATGTTTATGCATTATTATAGGTCGTCGTAGCACAGTAGCACAGTAGTACACAGTAGTAACCGATGGCTTTGGCCGTCAATCGAGGAATTATTTTTGCTTCCTAGCAAGAACAAAAAACACAGCGTTGTGGATTTCTCCACTAAACACGCAATGTCGATTGGGTGGTAATACACGATGTATTATTGCTAGGTTCCCTGCCTATCCCTACGTATCATCATTTCACCGAGTCCAGAATTCGACTCGAATCCACTACTATTTTGTCTACAATCAATATCCATGCAATATCCAAAACAATGTCCTCCAGATATCTATAGGAAATGCTTGAAAATAATAATAATATTATTTTTATTTTCTTTCATCACTTTGCTTTATTAAATGGCGACTCTACCATAGAGTCACGCTCAAGCCTGATGATAGCCGTAAGTAAGCCGTCACTTATTTTTGATGGATGACATTGACAGTGACCAGAGTCAAGGCTGACTGTTATGTTAGTTGCCAGGAGTTGGCAAAAGCTTGAGTAGTAATAATATTTGAAAATAGTGTGAATATTTCATTCTAAGCTTGTTTCACGCTGTGTTTCTTTCAATATTGAAAAATTTAAAAGAAACGAAAGCAAATTAATGAAATAATATTTGTTGTTTCTTTAATATTTTTTAGAAAACGCAGTAACCTTACATTTGAAAAAAAACTTTAAAAGCTCTGATTGTAAAAATATTGTAAATAAATGTTTCTGATGAACACTCTCTGACACTGAACATTTTAGAAGTTTAATTCCTTTACCAAAAAACTGAAAGTATGCAAATAAAAATAAGTTAGTTTTATTTTTATAAGAAAACTTACAAAATAATATTAATTATAATGAACAATATTGTTTTGGTCCCTATAAATATTTTCTAACCGTGCATCAAGCAAGGGTGACCTCCTAATACAAAAGTATTTCAGTGAGGTCATCGAAATCCGAATAATTGACTAAATCTATATGAAGTGAATTATTTTCGTGTTAGACTCACTCCCGCTTTGGTAGACATGATGCGGCGTTAAGTAGCCAATCAATACATAGTGTCTTGATTTCCGCCGGAATACGGTGTTCACATTATGCATTATTTACTACATGAAGAATAAAACCTTCTTCATGAAGGATATAGCACAATATTAACTAAGCTTTATAAATGTAATATACTTATATACTACCTAAAGCGATATAACTTAAATTCAAGTTCCTTAATATTTGTTTAAACAACAACTTGTTAGCTTTAGAAGACATCAAAATCAGTTCAAACGTAGCACCAGTAGGTAGCGGCCGGAGTTGGCAACTTTCGAAGTTACCAAGATGGAATCAATGGAAACTTTGCGTCTACAGAATACGTATTACATGCTGTTTAACACCTAGTCTGTTGATTTGTGATTTTCAGCGATCTTCGTTATTATAATTTGGAGATTTAAATATATTTTTGATTTTGGTTTTGTAATGTTATATTTTCCCTTGAATATATTTAAATACTGCATTTTGGACAGGCTAAAGTTTGTTTTCAATATAAAAAAGATGTTCTTGTTTTTTAAGTTACATGCTGTATCCTGAAAATACTTGGATAATACACTCCGTTGCCCCTTCCCCGAACGTGTCGAGTAGCGGTAATATACCATAGCTGTAGTACATTGAGAAATTTTTAATCTATTATATAATTTGTAGACTTAAAAAATATTATACAGGGCGACAACGTCACTTACATTAGGTAATATATTTATTTAAGTATCATTACGTGTTTAACTAAAAATAGGAACTAAATTTAATTATATGTAAAGTCGAAAAGACGCTAAGCCCTACGGTCTTTGCATACCTCTTTCGTCGCCCACTGCCGCCACCGCCGCTTTTTGTACATATCTTCTGGGCCTCTTCACTTTTTTACAAGACCTTCCTCCAGTATCATAGATACAGGTTCATGAAGGTCAATCGAGGCCTCTCTCTGCCTCCTGTTTCTATGCTAAGCAAATTTTTACTAATATAAAATATCTCTATTTCCTAATATATACTGAAAGCTTAAAATAAATTTGTTATTACAATTAATTATTTTAACATAAATAATAAAAATGTTAGAGGTTTCCAATTGTTACAAATCGTCTCTACATATCTCAGCGTAGCGTGTATGAGACAGATCTCGATAGAGTATCGGAACAAGCTTCTCTCGCTGATAACGATACAATAGCCTTTACCTTCGCAGATTCTTTAAAAAATAAAAGTTAAAATTGTCTACGTTGATATTTTTGTAGCATTTTGTTACAATGGATATTTTTATTAATATATTCCATTATATTTACGTTTTGAAAAAGCTTCCTTTCGTTAAATTAAACTTTTGATAATTCTTTGATTTTTAACTTCAGCATCTTCTGGATTTTCTAGAAATTCTCGGTTCTCACTTTCTGTTCAAGCGGAGATAGTGACTATACACGACGTCAGGCATAGTTGCAAAATTATTTTTTTATTTTCACGCTGTATTCCGCTTATTAGGCTTATTAGGCAGAGATGTGAGAGGTGGCGGGTAATCAAAGCCGTGCGTTGTTTTTGAAAATTAATTAAAAATTATACATCCCAGCGGGAGGGAATATAACCGACAACTATCGCGTTTACAGTTAGATAGCGACAATATTTTAAATAAAAACTCTCTAGAGTTCTTCCAATCCATGTTTTCATAGTATATTTCCCAATGATTTTTTGAAATATAAAACAAAAAATTATGAGAGTAAATTTAATTCTTATCATGTATCTTTCAGTATAATAAAGAGAGTAGAGTAGCGATAACAAGTGCGCAATGCGTTGCTTTGGATTCCGCCACACAACACGTAATGCCGAAAATTCGGCGGAATATTGTGTATTAATAGTAACGGAGAGTCTAAGCACTATGTTCTCCGGCTCCCTCTATGTGCGCGAAGTTAAAAAAATCCCGTTTAGCAAAGTGACGTTTTGAATACTTTGTGGTATAAAATATTTAACTAGTAGCACACCAAGTTGGTCGCCATGTTTGTGTAAGCTACACAAATATTTGTTGCAAATATTTTAAGACGTCCAAAGCTTAACTTCAGTAACTCTGTAAGGCCGCTGAATTGAAAGTGATTTTTTAGATGTCTTCATGAGATAGTGTAATATTTTAGTGATATGGAATGTTGTGTAGATTCTATTGGGATTTTTAATAAAGGTTGAACGTTGAACAATTAATTATGAGCTTGGTCTTTAGTAGTGATAGTATACAAAGTGTTTTTGTCTTTATCAGTTTAAATGAAAGCATGGTTTTAACTACTCTATAAGCCTAATAAAATTAAAATGAAAGAGATTCTGACAAAATTGAGTAAGTGATTTTTTCAAACAAAATAAATAAAACGCCGTTTGTTAAGAATGACATATACAGACACTAACCTATCAAAGCGAAAACATCGCGCACCCCTCATTCATGAAATCGAGTCCTAGATATCGGCGGTGAAGTTGAACGTTGTTTAGGTTTATTATAGAAAACAGATAATTGCGTAAAATAGAACGAGATATTCCTTTTTTGTACTGGTATGTTTTTTTTTAAATGAAATGTGGTAGATCGGCAACGTTTAGTAGTATTTTTGTAATAGTATGTGTTTACGTTATTGGTATCTATTCGTAACTGCGTCACGCGAAATACAGTACGGACAAAAATCATGAAATGAGAATAGTAATACTGCGTCTGGAGGAATCTTGATACTTTTTTTAGATATGGGTTTGAATTTTTTTCCGTATATGTTGGTCCCGTAGAAGAAGGGCAGTTGCTGCCACCCTGTATGTATAAATGTAAAAAGCAATTGTTTGTTTATTGTACCTTTAATTATTTTTGAAAAATAAATGGGAAACAGGTTATTATTATTGCTATTCTATATAATCTGTAGGTAGAGAAGACAGAATTATTAAATATATTACAAGTGTATTTTTTTTAGTCTGTCCGGGGACAGAGTTCTTTGAAATTATTGTGTCACAGTTGATTAGTTGAATATTAACACGATAATTATTGGTTTGGTTGAAAAAACTAAACTAGGTTTTCCTTTCCAACCGCTTCTCATGATATGGATATAGCGTGAAGCTGAAAATAAAAACTTTAGTTTTCTTATCAAAAGTCTAGTTACCATCAAGGGAGCTGTAAGTTTCGCCATTAATGGCAAAAAGTAGTTTGAACATTATCTGTGAATAGATTTCCTATATCCAGTTGAAGTTATGGGACAACTTGGGGAAGCCATAAAGCCTTAACTTTGAATTAAGTGGTCGATGGAGGCTGGATATTAAGATGACGTACTACTACTATTTCTATTGTTATAATAACACTGTCATAAAATTTATTATGGCTACCCTCCTTTGTTTTTACGTTTGTGGATTTTGTACTGGAATTTTAGTGGTTTTATTTTTAGTACATGTTTTAACTTTTCAAATCTGTTGAGATAGCACGGTGTTAAGTTCCGTCATTGAACATGCAATATCTCGTAAAATGGGCGAAAAGTGGCGATCAGAGCGTCTAAAAAATTGGTTCCTCTTACCTACTCTGCAATACACTTCTTTCTTAGCCTTTCAATAAGTAGAATTTAATTTTGTTGCTTTTTCACATGTCCATTGAATAGGTCAAAAGATTTAACTGCCGAAACAATCTGTTTTTCTCTCTTTGCCAACATTGGTGACATTCTGTATTAGTTAACTTTTAACGCTGCTACCGAATAAGGATAATTATAGTTTTTTTAAAACAATTTTTCATAAATAAATTAATATTTAGAAGATTTCTTTATTTTCATTATCAGGTTCACGCTGTTACCCGCATATGGTTGCGCTGGCGAGGAAAACCGAGTGATAAAACACTCTGTTCCTACGCACCGTCCACTGGCCAATATTCGAGACATTGCGTTGCTGAGTTGGAACTCAATATTAGGCTTTATCTTGTTGCCACATCGAAAAAAAAAACGATTTCTCCCTTAGTGTTAATCGAATCCACAACGATAAAAGGATTTATAAACATCTTTTTTTCTCAATCTATTTTAATGTTTTCTTTCTAAGATGATATAATGAAGACGGTATAACATATAATACTTACATATAAATGTATGTACGTATACTCTTTAAGGAACCTCTTTTTTATACTAAGCGTGTCCGTGACGACGCTTCAGATGTAGTGATATGATAACATCGAGCTTTCCTTACATAATTCACTTATAAGGGCTTATTGCACTCAACTGCAGCCTTTGATTTTGCCTCTATAAAGTATACTATATTTATAATTAAAATACTTAAAAAGTTGTATTTAAAAATAAATTAATAGGTATCGTAGCGCAGTGAGATTGAAAATATGACGGTTTTGAGTTCAGCTCCACTTAGAGAAATGATTATAATAACTTAAATTACTTACTTTCATTTCTCAATTTCCACCCTCTTATAAGAATTGAATGAGAAAAATATGAATACATCTATGTCCGCAAAATTTATTATATTAAGATATATTTAATCAACATACCAAATAAAGATTTTATAAAGTATATTAAAAAGTTGACTTTACTTGACATTTAGCGTTAATCATCATCTCTTTCTATTTACAATCATCAGAAGAGGGTAGACAAGTGGACAGTGATAAAAGAGGTCATAAGTCTAAATTTGTCAGATGAAGGAGAGGAAATGTCTAGGGAATTTATTTTATGAATTGAAAAAAAAATTAACTTTTTAAATAACATTTTATATAAATACGTCTTATATAATCAAAGTGTATCAAAATTAAAAATTAAGTATTGTACATATTTGTGTGCATCGAGTTTGTGCGCATTTGGTTGCAAAGGCTGCAGTTCCCGATTCTATTTAATAAATGGGCCTGTCAACCGACCATTTTATATTTTAACTAGCCGTTTGACCCGGTTCTGGAGTCGTTAGAACGTTATAACTGGAATCCTGAGTCTATCATCGCGATTTATGTATATTTAAAAATGTCTTCTCTAGGAGAATTTCATTTGAGAATCTTTTGTAGGCACTAACATCATGAGATACAAAAACTCTCAAGAATGTTATGGAAATCGTTAAGAAAGAGAGAAAATGACAATATTTCTCAACGTATCGGTCCATTTTTCCGATAATAGAACGTGTCTCGCTCGCGGAGCAGCGGCGAGGCGACGTTGCGCAAACGCTAAGGCCCAGAGCTGAAACAGCTCGGCTATATTTAGTTCTGCAACACTGCATCGCGTCGTGTCAAGCCCATAGAAAACATTAACACCGTTAGCCGTTATATACGGCCACCGCACACTCCCAGCCAGATTTTCGGTAACACAAATTGCCGTATAATATTCAATTAGGTCGGCTATATTGATGGTGGGTCGCCGGCAATTTCGGTCGGCGCATCTGCCGCCGGACACGCGCTGTAATATACGATTAGTTTTCCGATGGTATCGAGCCCGCCGCGCACTAGTGCTGTGCCGCGTCGCCGCGCGCCGCCCGCGCCGAGGTGCGTCGGGACGCGGCTATATTTAACCTCGCACGCTGCCGACATTTTTTCTCGCCGCTCGCCGTACGCGTCCGGCCGCCTGCCAGCTACGTCACACCTCCGTTACCTCACAGGCGATAAACTTTAGGAAAGGACTTTAAAATTAGCAAGGACGCCGCCGGCGTTTCGGAACGACGCTCCGGCGTATTTCGGGGCGACATCGGAGCCCGACGGTTACGCAACCCGTGCGAAGATGGCCGCCGCAGCGAAGCACGCGGGAGAGGAGAGATGAGCTGTCACGGGATATTTATGAAATTCGAACTAAAATAGATACAGTAGTGGGTTCGGACGAGTCACCTTGACGGCGCGTTATATAACGTGCGCGCACGGATCGATCGCGCCGCTTCAAATCCATTTCCAAAATGTTCAAAATTCCACGCAATCGGTGACGTATCGACGAGTGACGCGGTCCAGTGTTGCCACTCCTCCGTTCGGCTAATAAATTTATTGTTTGGCATGTAAACGGATGCGTTCGAGCCAAGAAATTACAGCGTTCGGTAAAAAAAATATTGAATGAACCGACGGAATGATGGCGCAGTCTAATCGGGAGCGCCTCGCAGCCTTGCCAAACACTATCTTGTTTATAGTGAACACTCGCAGATTTTTTTGATTATGGATTGTTTACTAGCAATACTAGCTCTAGCTGCGCCTTACGTACGCGCCGGGACGCCGCGTCCGGGACGCCGACTTTTGTTCTTGACATTTTTTATCGGACTTTTAATTACTTCTTTCTTCCTAATGACGTCGGGGGCTTCCTAATGAAACGGGCGGCACTTAAGCGGAGACGTGACTTTCGTTTCTTTATTTGCAGAAATGCATTTTTGTCTAATTTTAATAAAGAGCATTGCGGGGCGATGTCGCTCCCTACTTGGTATTCCGTAAACGCGCGAGGACGGCGTAGAATTTCAAGTGTTTTCTCCGAGTGTGATCTATGTGATGAATTAATGATCAATATATGTATGATTTAAATGTGCTCTGCGTCTGGCGCCATCTTCATTTGCTCCTCGTGTAACTAGCTATGTCTTATTAATAATGATTTATGATCGAATACCATTATGCGATTAGATCATATAATAATTTTATTGCATTGTCAGAATATCGATATTGCTTTCCAAGGCATCGGTACATCACTATAGTACATGGTGCACGCCGGCACTAACCGCGCAGAGCAAATTATCGAGGCGATATTGTCATAACTCGACGTCACTAGTGCATTTATCAGTGTATACATTAAACCAATATTCAAACATACGAGCCCAATATCTTACGCTAAGCCCCCGACAACAGTGAACTAACTTACACGGGGATTAGTGATGTGGGTAGCTGTAATCCCGCAGTATCCCGGACAGCCCCGGGATATATTTGCATACGATTGCCGTTAAACGTCATCCGTTGGTGTTCGAGACGTCGTCGTCTTAGCAGGATTTGGAGTTACACTGCACGTGAATAATTTTCGCCGATTTTCGAGCTTGATTGCGGGATTTGCATGATTTTGGACGCTCGACGACTTCTATTACACTAATGGCTGCATCCTGAGTTATCTTCACGTTTTCAAGTGCGAGCTACGAGTACGTGATTGCGATCGGGAGATCTGTGTAGGTCTGCTCCAGTTCACTAGTGATTACGAAATAACTTTTACATAATAGACGTTCCGTTAAGATTCCATAATTTGTTGGTATTTATCAAAGGTTATTTTAGCAATGTAAACCGAGAGGGCGTAGTAACACAAGACCTTCTTTATGCCAATTTATTTGCATTTTGTGCTGAGTGAAGGTAATTCATGCAGACTGGTAAAAAATACAGTCAATACTTTCATTGCACTTATTGGTACTATTTGATTCAAGAAAAATATTCTTATCGATCCTTAGAAGTAGTATAAACTTAATTTCCACTACTCAACATGCAGTGTTTGTTTGAGACTGTTATCGTTCCATTCTTATTTTCATTTCTTCGTTCTAGTTACAAAACAAAAACGCTGCGTTGATTCTCCGCCACTCAAGCGTAATGTCTTAAAAACTGAGTGGTAAGTAGGAAATGGAATGTCTTAACATTAGTTTCCATCTGCTACCCACCTGTGAGCGAAAAGGCTTAATGTAAAAAAGAACTCGCAATATCCCGAATTTAGGCGAAAAATAGAAAGCACAGTGTCTTGACACTACATTATGAATCTTGCAACAAAAAAAGAGGTTCCTTAACCCTAGTACACAGCACAAAGCATTATAACTACGGACGACCCAAACCAATCTGTATCGCGAAAAACGTCACTCCATTACGCAATGACACACTGTTAAACAATAGCAATTATATTAACATAACATTTATTATACAACACGGCGAGCTGCTAGTATTGTCGAGGAAAAAATTGATGGTCGTGGTTAGAATGTGAGTGCGGCGGTGCATCGTCCTCGCCTCACCTTGCGCGACGCGGGGGGAATACGAAACTGTAGGTTTTGTTGATACGCGTTTTTGTATAGCGGTACATAGAATATTGCTTATTTGGTGCAATGATGATGTAATTTCACTTGTTTAAGAAAAAAGCTTAGCTTTCACGCTGTATTAAGCACACAGCAGGGTAGGCAGAGGGAAGCTAGTGTTAAGACGCTGCGTTGTCCATTTTGGGTCGCATTTGTTGAGGCATTGCGTACTGAGCGGCAGTAATTAACGCCGGAATTTTCCCTTGGTATAAAAGAGAGGAATTTCAAATATTAAATAAATGTGGATCGAACTCACAACCGTCGCATTACAGTTCCATTCGTGTGCCCTGCGGCCACGACGGCCTTAATAAAAGGTTATATATATGTTGCGTATATGTTAATATACGCAATAAGCCTATTTAGAATTTTTCATTAACTCTTTTATGATTTTTTAAAAAGTGCAAATACAGACGTCATTATTGCATCAGATGAGTGATGTGTTGATAATTATTAATAACGTATTACTTATTATATTTTTTACTGTAATACCTATATATTAGATATTTGTATATTTTGCATAAGAACATGTTTAAATAAAAACTATAGTAATAAATTATCGGAGTGGGACCGCGTTGGCGTTATTATATTTAAGATTTATATAATAACGCCAACGCGGTCCAAAATTTTATCTCTACATTATTTACATATAAATTTATGAAATTATAAAACAAATAAAATATTTTTGCCTCCAATATGAAAATGCAGCGCAACAGAGCTCTCGTAGCACGTTAGTAGACTAAGCGGATCAAAGGATTATAGAGTCAGAAACGATTTTACTAACAATTAACTTTGTTGATCGATGTTTAGAAGAACGCTCAATCAATTAATGGTGGTTTTTGTTCACTATATGCATATGTTTTTTGAATTTATGTTTTTTAATAGCTATTATTTTTTCACTACTTCCACACTATAGAGTCACGCTGTATCCCGCATGTAATAGAATAGAGTGAGGGTAGGGTTGTGTCTTAGAGACGTTATAGTTTGAATGGTGAAACTTAACTCTGCACTTTGTCTTGTTATTAGGGCAAAGAAATGAAAATATAACTCATTGCCTTTAGTAGGAATTGAATCCATATCAGACCACTCTTATAGGGTACACGCGTGACGCTAAAAAAAATACCGAATTTGTCTTATAGTTTAGTATAATAACTAGCACATAAGTACAAGCGTAGCTTTTATAATCTACGTTATATCTAAAATTAAAAATCAATCAATAATTGTTTATATAAAATTCTTCGGTTATCGAATGATTGACAGACCACGCACAGCCGAAACTACGCGGCGATGAATGATGACATTTGAAAGTTCCTTGGGGAGTGTAGCGTTAAAGACAACGTTAACACAGGATATTTCGATATTCCTGCGGGAACAGAGAAAAACGTTACATATAAATACGTGTGATAGTTAATTATATATATAATAAAAACACCCTATATATAAAAATTTTACATCCCTAAAGCTCATTATGCTTCTTCAGTCAAACGTAACTGATGTCCCATTAGACCGGTCTAAGTTTCCACTTAGTTAAGTAAAGAAGCTTTAGCTTAAGCTTACTTATATTTGAGCTTTTGTTTTTCCTCATCGGCTAATGCAGATTGGACATTTAAGTTTTATTTACTGTGTATTTGGACTTTTGATATAACTTATTTTGAACTATTATTATGGTTATGTTATTTTGTTAAATAATATTTTTCTTAAGTCAGATTCTCGCTTTTTATCGGATAGCAAGCTAGGCTGAATAGGCTTTGTTTTACATATTTTGAGACATTGACTCATTACGGAAAGTCTAATAAATTTCAATGTTATTTAATTTATTATTTTTATGTGACGAAGCCGCATAAAAGCTATTTTGCAATAAATTAAAATTGACAGATTGTTTATACTTATGTCATTTTATTAGCGGCAATATGTAAAAAAATTGTTCAACATCAGTAGAAAAAATATATTATCGGTACACTGACAGACAAACTGACTATCGTAGACTGTTTTAATTAAATAACATTCTTTTTAATTTTTTCTCAACCTTCAGACTTCATTTTGGTAGTTGCCAAATAATCTAAGAGTTTGTACAATATAGTATGATTCACATGTCCCGATGCAATTTCCTAGTGACCACGTTATACGATCGTCGCTAAGTTCTTGACGGGTCGTAAATATTAAGTTATTTATTATATTAAATTGGAAAGTTAAATTAAATTAAATTTTAAAGTTGTCGAGGCCAGTCGTGCCGCGGGGGCACAATGTGTGGCTGTAAATGCGACTGGTTGTGGGTTCGCTCAATTAAAAAAATATTTTTTGATTTATATTTCTATTTCCTCGCTCTCGGTGTCGAGGCCAAGCGTGGCATTGAGTTCCGTCACTCAACTCGCAATGGTAATCCAGAATTTGGCGGAAAATGAGGAATGGAGTATTTTAACATTATATTCCCTCTGCTTATCATGCTGTGTGGGGGATACAGCGTGAATCCCATCACCCTGTATCCTGTATTTCTTTAAATTTTCTTAAATATACGAATTATTGTTATTCTGTTTGTGGATTTAAACTTAAAATAACTAAGCATTTGTTAGCTTCACGCTATATCCTGCATATAGCAGAATGAGTAGACAGAGCGAACTTAATATTAAGATACTTTGTTGTCCATCCACTGCCCAATTTTCAAGACATTGCGTGTTAAGTGGCTGATTCGATATTCAATGTGTTTAAAATTGGCGTTACAAGAGCGAGGAGATGCAAATAATTCGTTCTTAAATAGTAAAAATCGAATTCTCAACGTGTATGTTTATACTTCGCAGTAGGTTAAAAGTTGTAATAAGTATATAGGATATTATTAAATATAATATTTATTTCTATATTGAATAAGATTTATATTCTCTTTCTTTTCTTTTCTTCTCTTCTAGTTAATTATTATTTTTAATCTTTAACTTTTAAAAGCTTTATTTACCTTTAGATTTTTTCAATGTACGTATATTAAAAAAAAGCCAAGACTTACTTAAAACGAATAATTTGTTAAAAATGCTATATATTTTTTTAAATATATATACTTTTCCCTAAATTTTGCACGCTAGATTAATTTAATCCCGAACAATCTATTTGACAGTTAAATTACTTAACCAGTAACTTTAGCACCCGGACACTTTACGTTCATACAAAGTTTAACTGCGGTTCCCGGATGTCTTAGGTTACTGATGTATGCTAGAAGGCACGTACATACAAGGAGAGGAATTCTAATAAACCTGATGTGTTTTAATGCGATCGCTGTCGCTTCTTGAAAGCAGATTTTATCTTTTATACTCTGTGCGCAGCTTTGACGTTTGTTTTGGCGGTTTTTTTAGTTATCAGGTTAGCAGTGGGCTGTCAGATGTCATAATATGACATTTAATTTAAGTGATTCTTTCTTTTTTCGTATAATACACATTTTGTATTTTTTCCGTGTTGTAGATTTTTTGCTTCGTTATTCGATATTTTTTAGTTAAGATGATTTTTATATATAATTGAATTTGTTAACAAAATAACTATAAACTAAAATATATAATGTATTATAGTGAGTGTGTACCAGCAAGTACCTTATTTAACTTAGTATTCTTTACGAGCTTAGATAATCAGCAGATTTATTATGATTCTAGAACTACAGGGTGAGCTAGAAGTCTACTTTACTTATATATATATATATATATATATATATATATATATATATATATATATATATATATATATATATATATATATATATATATATTCTCTCATATTTTGTAAATTGATTTTAAAACTTACACAACACTTGAACATTTTTTGCACAATATGAATAACATAGAAATCTAAATTAAATTAGTCACTTTAATATACTTTTTTTATTTTGTTAATTATAAATACAAATCAAAGCATTTTTATGTATATTTAATATTTAGTGATTTCTGGGATCATGCAAGGTATTTCTAGTAACTGACCTACATCAATCCATTTTCTTCCGTGCATTTTAGAGATATACCACATTTAAAACCAACATTGCATTCTGTTTATTGCGGTCGAAAAACTAAATTGTTGAAAATAAAATCATTTCCCGAGGTAAAATCGAGCACTCATAAGCTCAACATCTGCACAGAATCAGCAAATTTTCTTAGACTTTTTTTACTGCAAAAGAAGTAGCTTCATCTTTTTCACGCAGAAAAGGGCAGGGCGGAGGGAACAGTTAGTTTTCCAGTTTTAGTCCGAATAAGATTTTCAAAAATTGCATGTCGATAAGGCGGAAGTAAGCACCGCTTTGCTTTACCATTGAAATTTTTTATTTTTTCTGATGACGAATAAAGTACATTTTGCAAATACTTTTATAGTATATAATATCATCATTCCGTTTCCATTTCCGGAAATCCTCTCTCATGCACCTTTGCCCTTCCAAACCCTACACGACAAATTTCAGTGTCCTACACAACTTTCCGTTACAGTCACTCAGCAACGGTAATATGTGCACGTATATATTTATTACATATACATACATATGTGCCTAAAACACTATGAAACGTATTGAAACTTATACTCAGTATGTATAAATATAATATCAATCCCGTTGCATTAGAGTTGTAGCGCTGATATACCTAAGCTCTTACGAGGAAGGTCGCTGAGTGCATGTTTGCGGTCACACTTATAGCGTTTTAGACTCGCGTCATAAAAAACATATTAAGATTTTTTATTTGGATTAGTTCAGTGCGTTTGATTATTATAAATGCTTAGGGAGACAACTTGCGGTAGTCCATGATCTCATGAGTATATACACTTGACCACGGATTATTGCAAAATATTAGAAACGTTGGGTTTCAAAAATATATAAAACTAAAGTATACGCTATAAATTCGGTTTTTTTTAATCTGAAACAACATTTTTTATACTTATCCTATTGCCCTTAAAATACAAATAGGTTGTATCTTAAATTTTACTCAAGAACTAGTCGTGGCGCAGTGGTACATCGTCTGGCTGAATATTTGACGGTTGTTGGTTCGTTTGCTAATCGGAGTAATGAATTATTTTTGTTTCCTCGTTCTGGTAACATGATAAAGTGCAGTATGGATTCCTCCTTACAACATGCATTGAGTCGAGAACTAGACAACGATCCCTGCTCTATGTTCAATACACCGCAAAGTCAAAAATGAATAAAAAATAATTACATCATGTAAAATTTTATTTCATTTCTTTTATATATTTAAGCTTAATGAAGTACAAGGAGGGAGAAGGAATGAATTTTCCTTAGTGCTTAAAAAACTTTTCCCGATATTTCAGTTTAAGCTGTCTATAAACTACGATTTTATTGCAGCTTATTTTATTTTTCAAAATTTAGCAAAATATATTTATTATTGCTTACCTGATTCAATTCATGATCTTGAGTTTTAGTTAAGTTTACCTAAAGTTTGGATGTAGTAAAATATAACAAAATATTTTTCCTTTATATACTGTGCTGAACAAAGCCACTTTTAATTCGATTATTAGCAGGGTAGCCAGTGGGAACTTAGAAAACTAGTATTAAGACTCCGTTCACGGAACTCAACCGATTACCAGTAATAATAAGAAGCGGTTTAACGTTAATAAAAAAGTTGACAATATTAATATATATTCCATTTTCTCGAGTGAGAACTCACAATCTGCCGCGTTTACAGTCGCACGCTTGTACCCCTACGCCAAAACAGGCCATGAAATATGAAAAGTATAATTCGTTAAGAATAACAAATTGAGGGCGGTGAATTTAAAAGTAACCTTAATAACTCTTAGCAGTAACAACAAAAAAGTCAATAGAACAGTTAATCAGTACATCAATCCATATTCAACTATTCAGTTATGTTAATATTACTCATATTTAAGTGGAAAATAATAAATAGTATAATAAATATGCTGTGTCACTAAGTACGCCTACCTACTCTATGTCTACCCTGCAAAATACCGGAGATTATATACAAGTGGTGGTTTTATTTATATGACTTGAGCTGCATCGGAAATAGATTGGCCTTTGATTTAGCAGACAATGTATAAAGTGATTTCTAAACATGTGGCTTTTATAGTCGTTTCTACTTGGATCTGCTTACATATTGTACTAGAAAAAGATGCTTAATATTTTATTATATAATTGATACAATATTGCGAGTCTTATATAAATTTGTTATAGTTTATGTAAAATTTGATATGAGTAAGAATTATGTTGTAGTACTTAATTTTTACATAGAGTGATGATTGTGGGTTTGCTTTCCATTCGGGGGACTAAATTATTTTCTATTTACCGTTGTGGTTGTTAAGTAGCTGAAATAAGGGAAACGGAGAGATTTAACATTGAGTTCCCTCTTTGTACACTGCTGCCCTGCGGAACTCAGCATTAAGCACCAATAATCATTGTTTTTGATTAGGTCCCAAAATTAAAAAATCGTCAAAACTAAAAGATATGATGTGTTGTGATGTATGAATTAAATTGTTACTTTTTTGTAATATACAGTTACATAGTATATTTTTTTTTTTATGGAAAAGACACGGCAAACGAGCGTGCGGGTCACCTGATGGTAAGTAATCACTTACCATCAGGTGACCCGCACGCTCGTTTGCCGTGTCTTTTCCATAAAAAAAAAAATATACTATGTAACTGTATATTACAAAAAAGTAACAATTTAATTCATACATCACAACACATCATATCTTTTAGTTTTGACGATTTTTTAATTTTGGGACCTAATCAAAAACAATGATTATTGGTGCTTAATGCTGAGCCGTGGGCGGCGGTAATCACCGCCGCCCACGGCTCCGTGCAACCCCAGAGGAGCTACAGGTGAGTTGCCGTCCTTTAAGATGGGTTGGGCGCCGGGGCCCGGCATTACCTGATGCGAAACGCAGTGGCATAAAGCCACTACTTCACGCCGGTTTTAAATGCCGGGGGTGGTAAAGATCCGGTCGAGTCTGTCCATGCGTGTTGCCATTGCTGGCGACGTGACTCTACCACACGTACTTTAGTCGCCTCCTACGACACCACCAGTACCAGGATGATCCTATTCTAGGCCGCGATCACACGGCACAAATTTTAATATTTATACAATGTTAATCAAGCTCCTTATTCCAATATAATCAAAGGTAATCCTATTTATTTAAAACAAAAGTCCTAAAATAAAATAGACGTACAAATGATTATATTTTATTAAACAATTTATAAAATAATTAAATGGATAATTGAAAATAAATTTAGATCTTAGAAAAAAAATCTTAAATTTCCTTCGTCCCTTTCCTTCCTTTACATCGTTTGCATGTACAGACAGACTTTTCATCTGCACTATGATTGTAATGTATGGTGTGTATATAATACATATGCATTTGAGTCATTTTAATATAGTTTAATAAGCACTTCTGTCTAGAGAAGATACATTTTAGTTGAATTCATATCAAATAGTAATGTTATTTGATAGCTAGCGCTTTTGAGAAAGGTTGACTCGAGTGCATAATGGTGTGTGGTCGGAGTAAAAGCGTTTAATCTTAAATTAGAAGATTTATCATAATATTCATGATTGTTTCAATAATTACATAATTTATACCTTTGAAATTTAATTACAAGTGTAATAAGAGAAAAAAAAAATGTAATAATAAAATATTTTTAGGTTTTATCATTTTTCATTATATTTTTACTAAAAAAATACAACACTTATTGTAATGATGAAAATAAATTGACATTAGTCACTACTAATAAATATATCCGCTATAACTAGAACGGTACGTTTAGTTCTTGAAACTATTTTCTATTTCTGCGCAAACCGTTCAGCTGCTGTTGGTCTTCAACTTGTTAGTAAAACTATATAAATATACACAATAATAATACTGTAATATAGTTTTTTTGGGCCGTCGTAGCGCAGTGGTAGTGTTCGGCTGTAAACGGGATGGTTCTGTGTTCAATCTTCAGAGAAATAATTATTATCCAATTAGCTTTCTTTTATATTATATTATTTAAAATTAAATTAATATATTATCTTCATATTTCAATTCCACTTGAGGAAATAAAATATCATTTCCTCCCTCTACTAACGCGACAAAGTGCGGCGTTGAGTTCCGCCACTCAACACGCAATTTCTCCAGGATTAGGTGGGAAGTAGGGAACGAAAGTATCTCAATGGAAGCGGAGTTTCTTAACACTAGGTTACCTTTGCCTACGCTGCTATGTGCGTGGTACAGCATTGTGCTAAAAATATATATATTAATTTTCTTACTATGCAGGAAGAAGCGTAAAGCATTTTTACATTATTTTAAACAAACATTTGTTTGAATCATTTTTTATATGTATTTTTTATTATCTTGAGATATTTCGCCTATTATTTTTATAATATCATCACTTTAAGGTTTAATGTCTTTATTTTATTTTATTATTTTTTACAATGATTGATTAGACAACGCGCAACTGAAACTATTGTGCGTAAAAACAGAAATTTTCCATTTTATAACTCAGCTATTATAGGTCTTCTTCTTCGTCGTGTCTTTATTTACGAATTATTTCATAGAAAATGTGCCGAGGAAATTGTTCAAAGCCAAAAAGCAAAGTTATTTTTAGAATAAATCGTATTATGAGTTTGTCTTGTACAGCCATCTAATTTTCTATTGCTTTTTTAAAATATATATAAAAAATTAAAATCAAGGCCGTCCACGTGTTCATTGCGTAAAAGCTCTTTGATGGTCAGCAAGCGGATTGGTTTTCGATGTGTTTTTACAACGGACTTTTTTTACGATGTCATAAAGTTGGTATTCTTTCAGGGCGTACGTTTTTGTATTTTCAATCTGTGGAACCTTTGACTGCGACCTGGATTTAAACTGCCTAATAAACTAAGGTATTATATATATAAGAGTTTATACATATATGTTAATTTTAACTTGTATTCGACTTTTATTAGAAAGATTCTTTATGGATATTAAATGTGAAAATGAGTCACTTCCTTCTAATTTAACGTTAACGTCGCAAAATTACCAAGTATATATTGTATAACCTTTTCTATATATGTATAATAAATATATCTACCAAATTTATATCGAATTTCTTCTTCTACATTGAAACATAAATTAGAGTCAATTACGAGTAACAAACAAATCCTTCTTCTTACCATCATTTAGCACAGAATGTTGGCACATTACAAAACCCTAAGTAAAATACTACCATTTTCCATACACATAGACAGTTAGATACATTAGATTTGTGCCTTTATAGAAATTCCTCGTTCAAAAGCTTGATGCAATTTGCATTCTCGATGCGTGCAGGTTAACTACCTAAATGCATATAATCGAATTTTGCATTCAGTTTACAACAATGGGGATTTATTGTAGAATTACGTGTCCTGTCCACAAAGCGGCATACCTGTTGAGCCAGAGAGTCTCGTGGCTTTAAGTAAAAAAAAAATTAAAAAATCTACAAATTTGCGTCGATAACTCGGCGGAAAACGGAACGTTAGGGAATAGGAACGGATTGTCTTAACACTAGGTTTCCAAGTTTTTACTGCCTACTCTGCTATGTGTGGAATACAGCAGCGTAAAACTAAAAATAAAGCTTAATCCGCATTGTAGAGCAGACAGCGGGATCCTAGCATTTTCTAGCACTCTTGATATTTTGGGACAGTGTGTTAAGTGACAAAACTCAATGATGCGCCGTCTACCATCTAGAGTGGGAAAATGGAAATAAATTTAATGTAGTCATCCACCCGAGCGTCGATCAAACCTAAAACTCTCGCGTTTACGTCTCTCGCTGCGCTACGACGGCCTCACACTAGGAAGTGTGGCGTAATTTTGGCTAAAGCTCCTGTGACGTCGTCGACCTAGTTAGGAACGCCAAGCGGTACCATGGCCAAGTTCAACCGGGCATCCCCAGCGAACCAGCGCCAATATCTATAAAATAAATTCGACTCAGATGAAAAAATAATGAAGGAATCGCGATTTGCCGCCAAAATGTTCAGGGTGAACGCACTCCAGTGTTTTGGCAGTGGCGTTTGGAAGTTTTCCTAATAGTACAGAACGGCGGTAAGGGATTTTATCGTTAGTTTACAAACAATCTAGCTATGCTATTTTGTAACCTCACATCACTTAACTTTCGATTATATACTTTGTGACAAAATAGATATTAATATATTTGCGTTTCCAATCTAATTAATGTTTTATAACATATTTTACATGTAAACAAAAAATGACTTCACTATTTTAAATGTATAAAATTTTGTAATTGAGTAAAACTACTCGGATAAATGAATTATTTTCATTTTCCTCGCTTTGGTAACAAGAGAAAACGGAGCGTTGACTATCGGTACTCAACATACAATTTTCCAAGACAACGGAAAGTTAACATTCGATTGCTTATTCCTGCTCTGCTAAATGCAAAATATAAGATGAAGCTACGAAAACAAGACACTTTCCTCTTCTGTAGAGAACTTAAAACAAAGATACGAACTTTCTTAAATCATTGAGCAACGTCAGTTGAATGAATCATTTCTAATGGAATTAAACATTGGCATCTTGTCGAGGAACGTCAAGATGTCATATACCGTTAACAATGACTTGACAAAAGTAATATTGTTTATTCCTTTTTTTTTATGGAAAAGACACGGCAAAAGAGCGTTCGGGTTACCTGATGGTAAGTAACTACAGGCTACGGGCTACAGGTGTATTGCCGACCTTTGGGCAATACACCTGTAGCCGTGGGTGGGTTGGGCGCCGGAGCCCGGCATTACCTGATGCGAAACGCAGTGGCATAAAACCACTACTTCACGCCAGTTTTAAATGCCGGGGGTGGTAATGATCCGGTCGAGTCTGCCCATGCGTGTTGCCATTGCTGGTGACGTGACCCTACCACATGTACTTTAGTCGCCTCTTACGACACCACCAGTACCAGGATGGTCCTATTCTAGGCCGGGATCCCACGGCACAAATGTTAGAAATCGAAAACGATTAATGTTTAAAAAAACAAGATAAAAATTGTTTTCTATATGTTTTTAAGTTGATTCTACTGTTAACGACGTGCTTTTCTTGTTACCAGTTCTTCTGGTTATTGTTGTTGTTGTTTTATTAGATGAATATATTTTTTTTGAGGCTAAGAAGTGGTTTATTCAGAAATGGCTGCGTGTAATGTAAAAAGTTTATTCTTTCATAAATATGCGAAAGTGATTTACCTATATAAAAGTTCTTATGAATTTTAGTTTTTTCTTTAGTTTCACGTTCTATCTTGCGCATATTAGGATAGGCAGGGGAACCTGAGAACCTGGCTAAGAAACTTCCGTTTCCCCATTTCCGCCGAATTCTGAAAGCAATGCGAATTGAGTGGCGGAAGTCAACTACGCCACGACTGGCGTCAATATTCTTATAAGTGAACCTTTCAATTTTTCATTCATAGTAGTTTAAGAACAAGACAGGTTCATATAAAAATTGAAAGATACAATTCGATTTGAAAATACAAAATTCTTTTATCAAAGCAACAGACCAGCAAAGTGCTAAATCACAAACGAATAAACAATACGTCAAAAATGACTAAAATTCCGTGATTCTTTTCCAATATGCGTTTAGAGTTATATTTAGAAGTTGCCAAGTTCTGTTTAGAATGTTTCTCATACAAGCTTGCACCTTTCCTATAGTTTTACGACGCATCGTATTTAATGTGACGTGTGTTTGTGTTCCCAAATAAATCTTCGCCTCGTGTTTTCATTGAGTGAAAAGGATGTTTATGATTTATTATAATTTCCTATATACAAATAAGATTTCTTGCGATTTCCTATAGATTTTTGAGTAACTTCATTATTGTTTATAATTGGAGGTATGTCTGTGTGTTATAAGTTCTTTGATTTTCACGATTATTACACATACTAAATGAAACTAATTTAACCGGATTAATCGCGTATATTTAAGATTTTTACATTTTGGATTTTTTACAGTCTACCCGTGACCACGGACTACTGTAAAGTGTTCGAAACGTCGGGTTTCCAAAATGTAAAAATCTTAAATATACGCGATTAATCCGGTTAAATTAGTTTCATTTAATATGTCTATGTGTGTCGAATTTGTTTCGTAAAAGACAAAAAAGTCACTTCGTTTAATAATATCCCCCGACTTAGACAGTTTACAGGTACTTAGTTTTCTTGGTAGATCTTTAAAAAAAACTTGAGCGCTATATCTTGTTTTCTTGTATGCAACTGGTAATTCACATTATTTATATTATTAGAAAAATGGATCGAATCGATACTTTTGTTTCATTATGTGTTCTATAATAGGCAATCACAATGTTTAAGAAGTATTATTATTTGTAAATTTTTCACTTAAATAAAGTCTTCTTGCGTCGGTTCTTCACAGGTTTGAAGCATGCATTTTAGTTAACGAATGTCAAAAATGTTACAAGTTCAAAAAATTAAAGATTAATATTATTCTGACTAAAATTATTTGACTTTGACTTTGATCTAGCGAGATAGCTAATGATTTCTTTGAACTTCACTTCTCACATTCACCTATTAACCCAGTCCAATCACCCTGCCATATGGTCAACTTACTGGCAACTTTGCCACGTGGCATCAGGTGCCAACACTCCTTGGCAGGGCGGCGGCACGTCTAGCGTCCTCGCCAACTCTACCCGATGTTTTGACTGGACTTTTGTTTATACTTGGAACGTTTTGGTATTTTCCATATCGCATTGATGTACGAGGATTGTGTGGGTGTTGTAGTAAGCGTGTATTGAAGTTATATGAGATCTGGTGATTTTATGACAATTTATCAAATTGAGTTTGAATCTGGTACTGAACTGTTTTTTTTTAACTCAAACCAATCATAAGAGCTTACCCTTTGTTACAAAACTTTAAATAGTTTTTTTTGTACATACACTTACTAGCGGCGTTGAGTTCCGCCTCTCAATACATCCAGAATTTGGCGGAAAGTGGGAAACAAAAGAGTCTTAATGGGAACGCAGTGTCAACACTAATTTCCCAGGATCACTCTGACTACTCTGGTACGTGCGGGGTACAGAGTAAAACTAAAAAAGAAAACGATAAAATTACGTTGTAATGAGCTCATCGAACCTCCGCCCATACATTTACATGGATAATTCAATAAAATCCTTAAACATATATGTTAATGTTCCAACACGACCTCAACATATGCACTTCTCTGAATGCAACGCCTCTTTCCCAGAATTTATTCTCCTCAGTCATTGAATGACAAACAACACAATACAAAACGTTTTACGATTTTTTTACAGTTACAAATATTTTTGCTTTTAAAGAAAATTCCGTATATGTCGACTTGATTTAAGTCGACATATTTGCATACATTATGTTATGAATCAAACAACAATAGCGTCCCTACACGATGAATACTTGATTAGTTCGAATTTTTATTTATGTGTGTGTTGTGTGTGTGTGTGGCACATGATGATTGACTTCTCCATTTTTAGTAGGTACTGTTTATTTAAATTTATAAAATAAAATAAAAATATTTCCCCTTTCTGTTCTATTCTTTCATTATGGTGTTTTGTGAGTGAAACCGTGTTCAAGAATAATAGTTTCTCTAGAATTACTGCTCTCTTAAAATATGTATTGTTTAACAATAACAAATAATATATATATATATATATATATATATATATATATATATATATATATATTATTTGTTATTGTTAAACTTATCTATTAACATCTAAAGGATCCTTCCACATAAAGCACGATAAGCAGAGGCAACGTAGTGGACGTAAGGCGTAAGGACACGAACCCACAACCGCTGCCCTTAACATAAACACATAGTACCACCACGCACCACGCCGGCCTCTTACATTAACAAAAAAATATTCTAAGGTGATATTTGAACCTACTATATCTTTACATACGTGCCTTAGCTGTGCCAGGATAGCTCTACGATACTTATGATTAAAAACGTAAAACTATTTTAACATTTCTATTTCTATATTTGTCCACTTCAGTGTGAGATCATGTCATATAAATGTGATTTAAGGGTTTATTTATTGCCTGAACAGAGTTGATACGGTACGTGAATGTTTCTTAGAACTTCTCGGATATACTTCATCCTATGTTTAGTTGACATACGGCCTTACTTGATAAACATTTTTTACTATTTATTTATTTTTTGTTAGGTTGTACCAACACGACGGTTGTGGGTACGTTTACCATTCAGGGGAATGAATTATTTAATTTTTTCGCCGTAGGATAAAGCACGGCATTTTGAATGTTTCGAAAATTTGACGGAGGGTGGGAAATGGAGTGACTTAACACTAGGATCTCTTTGGCCACCTTTATATTTGCGGTTTACAGCGTGAAGCTAAAAATAATTTACAAGCATTAAACTTTTCAAAATCAAAGTGACGTTTAGTCTACAAAATTCCAAGAAGAGTTGTGGTGCTTCGACATTTATAGATAGACATCGGCATTGTTTTATTTATATTGAAAAGCTTAGTAATCGCAACAATGTACAATGTACTGATGGGAAAGCCTACGTCGAACTTCCTAGTCTGACTTCATGTCTCATTTGAATATAAACATTTTTTATTGAGCAGGGTAGGCTGAGGGAACTTACAGATAAGTGACTCGTTTCTCTTTAGTGAAACCCAAGCGATATAATGGTTGGGTGAGGACCCAAACAAACCCAAGCAGCATCAAATCAGTGTGAGGAAATAGCTTTTGTTGAGAATGGTTTTGGCGAAACTTAACATCGAGCTTTGTCTATAAACAAGAGCGATGAAATGAAAATGAATGCTTCATTCTACCGAGTGAAATCGAACCGAAAAAAATGTATTGCCAGTGAAACTCTTAGTCTTTGTGCCAAGATAGCTTCAGCTGCAGTTTCATTATCGATTTAAATATTCCAATAAATAGAATTTGAAGAATAGACAACCGCCGAAAGATAGTACTTAATAGCCACAATATAACTTTATTAGACTCAGCCAGCTTTATCATTTCTTCGTTTTCTTTACATAACAAATTATTGCCAGTTTTAGAAAACCAATAAAATACCAATTTATCGCAACATAATGGACTTAGCAATGCCTCTGATGATTTATGTTACTTACTTTATGAATGCTTTGGATGTAAATAATGTTCGAGTGCAAGAATAATAGCTGTAAATGTATATTTATAACCATTTGTTATTAATAATTTTATACAAATAGAAATAAAAATGGTCGAATTCATTAAAGAATTATATGATTTTCAAGAATTATACATATTGTTGCAATAGATATATATAAAATATTTTTTAAAGAGTCCCGCACTGGGCGCCAAAGTTTTTAAAGGTGCAAAAAATCACTTTAAATGTTTTCGATTATTTGAATGTTTACAGGACGAGTTCCATCCGTTCATAGAGGCCCTGATGCCTTTTGTAAAGTCCTTTTCGTACACGTGGTTCAATTTACAAGCGGCCAAAAGGAAATATTACAAAAAACACGAGAAACGGATGAGTCTTGAGGAGGAGCGACACACAAAGTATGAATTACAGGTAAATATTGTTTTTATTTTAGCTTGAAGTTTTACTAACTCATTTATTATAAATTTTTATTGCATCTTATTAGCTGTTATGTAATTTAACATGATTATAAGAAAATCTTAATTATTAAAATAATTTTTTCTATATTCCTTATCGTTTTAGCGTTAGCTTCATGCTTTGACTCAGCAGAGTACCAAGTGCACTTAACGATAAGTAATCCGTTATCCGTCCGATAAGTTGTGCCGTGTGATCCCGGCCTAGAATAGGATCATCCTGGTACTGGTGGTGTAGTAAGAGGCGACTAAAGTACGTGTGGTAGAGTCACGTCGCCAGCAATGGCAACACGCATGGGCAGACTTGACTGGATTATTCTCTTTATTCGAAGGTCCATCCTTGCACTCGCCTCTCTTAACTATCATATCATTACTTCAAAAATATTTTTTGCCATTCTTTCATCATTCGCTTTCTATAAGTGTTCTACGTGTTATTTACCAATGTAATTGTTTTCCCTGTACATCTCTGTAATTGTTCAGTTATCTTACGTCTGACAGACAACGCAGTGTAACGCAACGTGAAGGTAAGTTAGGAACTAAAGAATAGTATAGACGACCACTAAAATAGGATGTCTCTTACGAGAACAGGAAAACAAAATAGATTTTAGATTTTACGTCTTAAAGTCCACGTAAAGAAAAGTTGCGGGCGATGGCTAGTTGTTAATAAAAATAAATCGTGCTCTTTTGAGTACGCTTTTAGGGGGTCCTGTCCACGACATTTATTATGAAATAGAAATATTACATACACACAAACAGTGGTTACATTTGCAATTTTTGTTTGGTACAGAATGCAAAGCTTTGTATTATAGCAGTTACTCGTATGTGCCACGCTCAGAAAATGAATTTGCCGGACATGCGTGTTCCGTTGAAACTCTTTTTGCCTTTTAAAATGTCAAAATTTTACATATTTTTAGTGCTATATTTACATTTACTTTAGATTTAAAAATAAAAATGTACTAGTGATAAAATATGTGTCTTTTAGTACAACGTATGCATGTTTAAGGCCATATCACATTGGTTTTCGTCAGTACTGTTAGTAGTGTGCTAATAACTATTATTAATATGGAGTAACTTCATACCAAGTAATTTGATTTTTTAAGCTTCTCGCTGTATCATAGACATAATAGGATGGGCAGAGGGAACCTGGGAACCTGTTGTTAAAACACTCTGTTCCCTTCCATTAAGACACTTTCGCCGCTTCCTCACTAATAGTATACAATAATAGTATACAATAATTTCAAAGTGTCCGTGGTAACTCTGACTCTGACTCTAGGTAGGTTATATAGAAACCATTATCGTGGTATACATACCCTACAGCACTCCTCGATTAATCAAACATATCCAACACAAACAGACTTTTTCATTTAGCACAAATAGTTCCGGAGATTAAGGCGTTCAAGCAAACAAACTCATCAGCCTTATAACATTAGTATGGAAATATTAATATTATTATTATTATTTATTATTCTGTGACTACCCCGCTAGGGATAAAGCGTGAAGTTAAGTTAAGTTAAGTTATTAACAATGTCATTTATATAAAACATAACCTACGTTATATAAGGAAGTAAAATTTGTTAGCGTGCAGCTAGATATTCCTTACCGCAGACGTGATAAATGTACGCACTGAAACTTTTTGGATAAACTCATACATATTCGTCTCGGTCCATTCCTATTGATTTGTGTCTGAACAATAGTTACAAAAGAAGTAGGATAGTGGGAGTATAATAAAATATTAGCTTAGCTTTTTCTAAGGGGATGTAGTTACACGCAGTAGATACCAGGGTAGGCAAAGTGAATTTAGTGTTCTGACTTCTGCACGTTCCGTCCCCCATGAACTGCCCAATTTTCGTGATATTGCGTGTTGAAAGGCGAAACTGAACGCCGAGTTTTCTTCCCCTTTTATCTTCACGCTGTATTTTATGTATAGCAGGTTGGCAGAGTTGAGTTACTTCTATTCTCCACTTTCCACCGAATTCTGGAAGCATTGTGTGTTTTTGAGACTACAAACTTGCAATTTTAAATACAGCAAGTTGTGGGTTCGATTTCCACTCGGGGTAACGAGGCAAAGCGTGGCGTGGAGTTCCGCAACTCAACACGCAATGGCTCCAGAATTAGATTTAAGGTCTCCACATTGTGCAACGGAAGTGCCTGAATGGGAACCGAGTGTCTTAACACTAAAGACACAACGTTAAATAAAAAGGAAAAGAAATTGTTTCGTTGAATACGCTAATCTCAGATTTAAATTGGAAAACATTTTTTTTTGTATTCTATAGTGCATTTATTGAGGACGGTCATAAGCACGATATTTATTTCGACGTTGCCTATGGCACATGTTGAATGTGTCATGTGGGCACAAAATATAAAGTACTTTTTTATTAGATTTACGCTGTATCCCGCACATAGCAGGGCGGGTAGAAAGAACCTAGTGTTAAGACACTCCGTTCCTCACTTCCCACTGAATTTTCCAGACATAGAGCAATGAGTGGCTGAACTAACCAAATAAATATAAATAAATACCTAAATTTTACAAAATAATATTGATTTTAAAAACAAGCACACCATTTTAAATAATATTTTCAATAAAAACACGAGTCAACAGATTCTCGATGCGGAAGGTACAAAACAAAGATGTCTGCATTTCCAGGCAGTCGCAATGCGTCTATCGGTGAAGATATTCGTTGAATGTACTATTCCTACGTCGCAACTCATGATTTAAAGCTAATTCGTAAAATTAGTATTGAATTTTATGTTCTCTTTTAAATTTTGGTTTGTTCGTTGAATTCAAGAGTTTATGAAGTAAAAGTAGTTACTATCTTATTTGTTGAAGTGTATCTTATTTGTAAACGTTGGTTGTGGGTTTGATCCCTATTTGGGAAATGATTATATTTTATTTATTTGACCGCAATGTTGAGTTTCTCTACTCAACACGTAATCTCGAAGATAAGGCGGAGAGTGAGAAACTAGTTGTTTTTATCTTGTTGCTACGAATGAAATACTGGATGTATCTTGTTAATTTGGAGCTTAAAATGTAGAACATTGTTCTATCTGCAGTGTGAATCATTTCTGTCTTGATTTATGTGATTATAGCACAAGAAATTATATTGAGAAATAAATATATATTTTTATTATTTAGCTCCACGTTCTTATTTACGCTTTAGCTCTGCAGGGTAGGCAGAGAATACCTAATGTTAAGATACTCCGTTTCAAATTTTTCGCTGAATTGAGGCAATACATATTGAGTAGCGGAATTCAACGCCGCGCTCTGTCTCAGTACCAGAGCGAAGTAATGAAAACATACATTTAAATAAATATTTCATTTTCTCGAGTGTGGATCGAATATATAAGTAGCGTTTATAGTCTAACACGATATTGAGTTGAAATTCAAACCATATACTCAGGTCTACGGCCCCACGAATTTCTGAAAATACGCATTTCTACATTTACTTAAAAAAGTCCGAAGTTGAGGCCGGTCGTGGCGCAGTTGCCACTGCGCCACGACCGACGACAAAGTGTGACTGTAAACCGACTGGTTGTGGGTTCGATCCCCACTCGAGGAGATGAAATATTTACTTAAATTTATATTTCCATTTCTTCGCTCTGGTGTCGAGGTAAAGCGCGGCGTTGAGTTCTGCCACTTAACACGCAATGCCTCCGGAATGCAGCAGAAAGTGGGGAACGGAGTGTCTTTCACTACGTTCCCTCTGCCTACCCTGCAGTGTGCGGGATACAGCGTGAAGCTGATTTGATTTTTATTTACTTAAAAAAAGATATTTCCGGTTATATCGCAAAAACCGCGTATTCCGACACTATAACGGAAATGACAATAAATAGGATACTTCCGGTTGACCTATAATTATGAAATTAGTAGATAGTACTAATTTAGGGAAAAATCTGAAATTACACTTGTGGTTAAATTAAAACATTGGGGACATTGGTATTAAAACCGCTAGTAAGGTAGGTATCAGATGAAATTGCTTTGGCTAAGCTTGAATTTTAGAAAAGTCACCTCCAAATTTGTACGGAACCCTCGGTGGGCGAGCTTGACTCACGCTTGTAATTTTGTGTACTTAATGAAATAAAAATGATCATCTTTTTTAAGGTTCCGTATCTCAAAAGATAAAAACAGAACCTTTATAGGATCACTTTGTTGTTTTCTATCAAGATCATTTATCTCGAGAAAGTGCGGTAGTATCAAGCTGGAATTAATATCAAATGCAGCCTTTTACAGCACAGAAAAAGTCTAGTTTCTATGTCAAAAACAATCAAAATATTTATGCAGCATTATTACTGCCCGTGGATCTTTCTTTGTGGAAGGAACGAAACTCAGAAAAGTGAAAGTTAAACTTTTTAAAAGTTTTATTCCACACTTAGGAAAGAAAATGCTAACAACATAAATAAGTTGTAAAAAGTGTATAAAAATTTCAACGTAACTTGTGTGAACGTATGGCTTAGTAGTCAGAGTGCTTGGTCGGTTTCCAGGAGGCGCGGGTTCGAGTTCCGCTCCGTGCTAATTTTTAGACTTTTTCTAAATAAGTATTACTAATATTATATTACTTCTCATTGACCTATAATCCTGAACTCGGTACGGAATCCTTGGTGGGCGAGTCCAATTCTCACTTTACTGGTTTCATATTTAGGTTAGTTACGATTACCGTGTTTCGTTTTTATATGTCTTAACACAAGGTCCTCTCTACTTAGTAAAGTAAACAGAGGAAACATAGTGACTAACAAATACTCCGTCCCCTCCTGTCGCCCAATGTACTAATACGCCGCGGTTCGTCTACCTAAGTGGAGAAATAAATATAAGGAATATCATTTAAATATAAATATTTCCTCGTGTAGTTACTGAACCAACAAACGACATGTTAACATGCCCCGTAACTTTTTTCCCCCGCGTCACGTCGGACCCCATAGATTTTTTTAGCTTTACATATTTCGGGAACCTGGGAACCTAGTATTCAGATACTCCGTTTCCAGTAAGACATTTTTAGAGACCCCATTCTATACTTCTTGTTTTATAGGTACTCCCATATAATTGTTTTAAAATGGACCAATTATCGGTATGTACTTTCCCATACAGATTAAAAGCTAAGCCGCCAGCTAAGCTGGTGCTCCTAACGAATGGACCGTTAAATTAGTGTACTATATGCATGAATAACTTGATGATTAATCACTTAAATTAATTGAAGGCTGTATGCGTCATACTCATATGCTATTTTAATGAAAAGTCCCATACAACCTTCTATGTACTGAATTTTGTGTAACAAATTTTCTAAGTAAATTAATTCTGTGCGTGTTCATCAATCATTTTAGTGAAAGATTTTTGTAGGTTAATTTGTTAAAGGAAACCTATGAAATGTTGAACGTAGCGAGGATCGAACCCGCGCTTCTCCGATAAAGTCTGAGCGCTCTGATCAATTAGATTATTATACGAGTATACGTTCTTATCGAGCTACACCAAAATTCTTATACGCTTGTTACAATTTATTTCAATTGAAATAGCATCTTTGAAGGCTACGTGGAAATTGTATATATTTTCTAAAATATTATTAATATGTATATGTATATTAATGCGAACGTAGCGCCTTAACATTAGATCCCCTCTGCCCCTCTATGCGCGAGAGCGAGATATAGCTATCTTTTTTTTATTTTGACGTAATGTAAATTTCAAAATATTTCATATAAATTCCAGAACGAAAAAGCAGAAGTAAAACAGAAATGGGCGTCCCGGTTACTCGGGAAGCTGCGCAAGGACATCACGCAGGACTGTCGAGAGGACTTCGTGCTCAGTATAACGGGGAAAAGGCCGGCGGTGTGCGTGCTGTCAAACCCAGACCAGAAGGGAAAGATGAGGAGGATAGACTGCTTAAGACAAGCTGATAAGGTGAGTCCTACTTATTAATAATATAATTGTTAATAGTTAAAACTCAGCGTTGAGTTCCGCCACTCAATACATAATGCGTCTAGAATTTGGTCCAAAGTGGTGAATGGTGTGTCTTAACATTAGCTTTCCTTTGCTTATCCATAAATGTGATAAATATTAGGTTCGACAAAATTGCTACAAAATAATTGTTTAATTAAATTCATTGAGACTTACTTTTGAATGTACCAATATTGTATTTAAAATGATAATCTTATTTAGAACACGTAAGCCATTTAGATTAGTAAATAAATAATTGTGTAGCTTTTACGGGCGAAGCCGCGAGTGGGTCGCTAGTAATATGAAACTTTGCTTTTTTTTCTTATATCTACATCAAAATAAAATATAGTTATATAATTACATTTTATGTACATGTACGTAACGTACATGTACGTAACGAACATGTACGTAACGTATGAATCTGTAAATAACAATAATCATAAAAATATAAAAGAAATAGTGATGATGATAATGGTGTAGAAATGGTAACTTAACTTAACTTAACTTACCTTCACGCTTTATCCCTAGCGGGGTAGTCAGAGAGAACGGAGCGCCAAACGCTACGGTCTCTACATACCTCTTTCGCCTCGTCCACTGTCATCAACCTCTTCATACATGCCCTCCGGGGGACCCTCATGCTTTTTACGTGACCTTCCTCCAGTATCTTTGATACTGTGTTTTCGAAGGTCAACCGAGGTCTCCCCCTACCTCTCTTAGCTCCGTGGAGGACGGAGCTACAAATAGAAATGGTGCAAAATCTAATTTTCTTTTTTATTTCTCATATGGACAGACAAGGAAATTAAATATTACCTTAAGAACGAATCGATTTAACGAACGAACGAACGATTTGTCTTGCTAGGCAAGACAAAGCGCGGCGATAAACTCCATCACCTAGTACGCAATGTATCGAAAATATGACTGTGCATTTGGAACGGGATGTCTTTAGACTAAGTTTTGGAGACTTTAGAGAGAGACCCTTTGCCTATGCAGGATACACCGTGATAAGTTATCACGCTTCGCTGTTATATCCTGCATTTCAAACAAGCAATAAAACACTATTATTAAAACCAAAATCCCTTTAATTACAGGTGTGGCGGCTGGACCTAGTAATGGTGATACTGTTCAAAGCGATACCTCTAGAGAGTACGGACGGTGAACGCTTAGAGAAGCACCCGGAATGCACCCAGCCGGGACTCTGCGTGAACCCGTACCACATAAACGTGTCAGTCCGAGAGTTAGACCTATACCTCGCGAACTTCATCAACAGCTATGGTAATGGGAGCGACGGTCTGCCAGGTCTCTCGCTCTATGATACTTTTAATGCTTTTAGTATTTTTGATGATGAAGTTGATGGTTTTTGATTTAATTGGTACTAAACACGACATCGCGCTTTTTCCGGCATAGAAGGATAGGCAAAGAGAATCTTGCGATTACTTTACTCCCGGATTTAAGATATAACGTGTCGAGTTGCAGAACTGAACGTCATTTTTTTTTCTTGCCGGAAACGAAGACCATTTATTCGTGTGTGAATATCGAACCACAGATAGATGACAATCATTGTTACACGGCTTTATATCAGATATATTTTTTGCATCGAATCAGTTATTTTTCTATCTAGCGATTTGTTGTTTTTTTTTAAGATATAGTCAGATCTTGCTAATTAATAGAAATAAAAAAATCTTTATGAAGCTGTATTGTTCAATGTACTGTTACCAATATCAAATATCATCAACTCTTATATTATTGCAATTTCTATATTATATTTTTACTATCTTAATTTTATATATTTTTTTTTGAAAATAACTACAAAGTTAGCTATGAATAGTATATTTGTATTTGAGAGTTCTGTCAATTGTTATTATTTGTTTAATCCGTCTGTTTCGAATAGCCTATTGTTTTGTTTTGCGTTATTAATATAGAAAAGAGCCCACAGCAGCCAGACCCTAGTTATTTTATGAAAATTGAAAGTTTTTTGCGCAGTTTCCCACTACAAGTGAGAGTTACAATCAGGGACTGTTAAATATCGATAGGTATTTTGTACACCTAAGTGTTAAATAAGGGTATATTAACTGCCCAAGTAGTCGCCATCCAAATTTCACAGTCCTTAATCGTACTTACCTGCGTTGGGTGCACGCGCGGAGAAACTTCTGAGCCTTATAAAATAATGAAAGTCTGCCCGCCGCTGGCTCTTTGGCCAATGCATTGATAATTTTAAAATAATAATTACATGAAATGTTTATAGAATGCTCAATTATTCTCTTACTTATCATTATTTTCTATATTCATACAAATTTAGTTGTAAAAGCCTTTTTCTTATATAATTTAATTGTTTGCCTATTAAGCGACTGCTTAGATATATAGATGTGCCTATATAGCTTCCGCTATTGACTTCTATATTAGATCTAAAAAGAAATAAAAAAGAAATTATTATTATATATTATATAAAAAAGATCAGTAGATCATCATCATATTATGCGTTCAGTAATTTATTTCATAAGGAATTCTGTAAGAAGCAGACAAACAAATTATTACATTTATAACATTAATTGGATATACAAAATATACTTAAATTAGTACATATAATCGATATGTTTCAGATATTCTAAGCGGATCTCTCTCGCCACACCCCACTAGGGACAAAGAGAATGAACACGAGGCTAAGAACAAAGGTAACCTCGTGTCGGTGTCGTGTCGTGTCCGTTGACTAAGAATGGTGTTTTGTGCGTCGAAATGCTAGCTTTTGGTGTGACGTTCACTTGCGATATTATGAAATATGAGCGACCCAAATGCGACTTCCCCATCTCCAAATTAATCTTATATTAAAACTAAATTATACAAAATCTGTACATAAATTGTGACCTATGTTGTTTTAACGTATAGCTTTATTTAAATCCGTTGAGTAGATTTTACATGAAAGAGGAACAAATTATCCATCCTCACAAATGTTCAAATTTATAATATTAATAGGACAGGATGACCGATTGGTTTCTTCTTATTGAATATATTGAATAAATAAATGGAACATTTTAAAGAAGATAGTTTAACAATATGTGGATTCCCGTTATTATTGGAAAAATATCAATATTAGTATAATAGCTAATGTACAGATAAAACTTCTACATTTATAAAGTTAATTTGGCATATTTCAATATATCTAAGATAAGGGAGCGAAGGGGAGTACTAAGAGACGATATTTCGAAATTCTTACGGCAATGGAAAGAAACGAGATTTTTTAAGTCTTGAAATCCACGCAAACAAAGTTGCGGATGACGACCAGTTCAAAATATATAGCAAAAGCTAGCATTTCGTTATTATTAAAACAAATTTTGCCCTTAAACTTTCGTTTATTATATGTAGCTTAAATTCTTTATTTTTTTAGTTTATTATGGATCAATTATTTTTTTTGGGTGTGCTTGTTACTTTTTAAGTTTATTATACCTTTTTTAGTAAATTATAGTTTATTAAATATTATATATTCGAGGCCAGTCCTGTCGCAGACACAAAGTGTGACTGTGAATGCAATATTTACTTAAATTTATATCTTTATTTCCTGTTCTGGTGTTCAGCGCGAGAAATTGAAAATAATTTATTCAACTGTCGTTTGTAAGATCACAGGCTATGTAAGCCTGTTTAAGCCTGAGAAAGCGTGTCTATCCTCTACATACGCTTAATTACTGAAAGTCTCCATAGCGAAAAGCGAAAATAAATATTAAAGTGAATGTTTTCGACTTACTTAGTTATACAAGAGATTCTGTATACTTATTGACGGATATATATACTTAGGTACTTTTCCATTTTTTTTCCAAAATCTTTTTTTTCTGAAATACATAATATAAGATATATTAGTTTTTAGTTGCCATTGTCAATTGAACACCATTCTTAGTTCACAAATGAAAAGTTTTTGATTGGTTTTGCACAATTGTGGTCACCATTTTAGATTTGTGCATCTGGACTGGTTGTGTACGCTTGCACCTCATGCTTTACGTTGGTTGGTTGAGATTTGGTGTTTATTGTCTGTATTGTAGTCGGTGTTCCTTCTCTTTTTCACTATTTTTTTATTTATTTTCCTTTTATATAATGTTACTTTAAACAGCTTTTCTATTATATCTATTCAATATTAACTGTCCTTTTAAGAAACTATGTCATTTTTTTTATCGATGTGAAAAACATAAATTAAATTTAATAAAAAGATAAAGCTGTCAAAAGTTACATACCAATGTTACGAGTTGATGCTATTTTCAAAGAGTTCTATTACATTTGTCCCTAACCATTGTAAAATGGGATCACTAACTAAAATATAATATTTGTTTATAATTACAAAAAAATTTATATACACAAAAAATATATATTTTAAAAATGAATATGAAATAGATAATTTATAGTTACTTAAAAAAAATTGCATCCTTCAACTTATGAAACAAAAACTCTTTCAAAATATAACAATTCCTAGATGTGTGTTCTATTTTTCTCATAGCAAATTGGATGTCTCGATAAATGTCTCATTTAAATTGTCATTACATTTCTACTATTTAGCGTTAGCCCCCTTTTCCTGTTTGCCCTGGAATGGAATTTTCATGTCGTTTTTTTTATAATATATCGAATGGGTTACAGGATATACCCATAATCCATACAACGGTGTTATTTGCAACGATATCATTTTAGCGACAGGTGTCTTCTCGTCGAAAGAATTATGGAAGTTATCTAAAGGTAATTTATTTTGAATTTTTAGTAGCTTTTTCTTTTCTGTTATATTTTTTAATTATTCTAATGAAATTCCATGTATAAATTTGAACGTTGCATTTGAATCAGAGGTTCTTAGGTATAGTCCAAGAGCTTAACCTAATTTAATAATACACTTTCTCACTCACACTTACAATTTATTTGCTTAGAGTCTCTTTGATTATAACGTAATAAGTTATACTCATTCTGTTCAAATTTCAATTCATTCAAATTCTTATATGGAGTATCAATATAATTTTTATTCTATTATAAAAAATAAAATATGTTTGTTTTTGTTTATTTATTTCAATACTTTTTATGTATGTGTGTGTAAGATTTAAGTTTTAGGGTTGTCAACCCAGGCACAAATCTAGAAATTTAGATTCTTTGATTATTTTAGTCGTTTTTCTAATTTTTTGGTGACCACTTGCATGTTTGGTGTGTAATTGCTCTGTTATTATTGTAATTTTTTTAATTTGTTACATTTCATTTATTAATTTTCAACAAAAGTCAGGGTGTTGGCAGCCCTAAAGTAACTTAATTTTAAATATCTCTCTCTTTTCATCGTTTCTGTAACATCAGAATTTGTAAATTTCAAGCAACTTATATGAATCAAACATAATCTATATCTATACTTATAATAAAATCGTAAAAAATTGGTGTCTATATATGGAAGATATACACAAATAAAAGTTACTGGTGGCATTTGATAACGTCATATAACCAAAAACAACTAAGAGAAAAATAATGTTTGTTTGTCCACGTTATTTATTTAAGATGTTAGAGTTTCTGTAGAGAGAGATAATTAGAAATTTCCGCTACCTAAAAGTAACTGGGCAATGTCGACTGCTATTTATTAATTTTTATTTTTTTATTTTTAATCCAAAGGCGTTTTTCTACATTTAGAAAATAAATATGTTTTTTAGAAATTTTATAAATTAATTATTATACAATATAAATAATTTGTAACAAGCGTATGAGAATTTAGACGTAGTTTCATAGGAACGTATGGCTTAGAGGTCAGAGGGTTTGGGTAGTTACGAAGAGAAAAGGGTTAAATAATGTTCAGTTTTTTATACCTTTCCTATAATAAATGATTTTTAAGTGACTTTTTTAAGTGTTGAAAGTAATAATTTCATGTTTT